>CM045743.1:12483939-12578939 GCA_024760905.1 Plotosus lineatus
GTGTGTGTGCATAAAAGCCTCGCTCTGCTTCTCCCCCATCAGTCATTAAAAAATGGCAGCCGCAGCTACTATTTCCGTGGACGAAGACCACTTTTGCTGCCCCGTGTGTTTGGAGGTCTTGAGGGATCCTGTAACTATTCCATGTGGTCATAGTTACTGCATGGAGTGTATTAAAGGCTACTGGAGAAAAACTGAGCACAAGGCAGGTTATACCTGTCCTCAGTGTCGGAGAGCTTTCAACCCGAGACCTGCACTGGCCAGGAACACTGTGCTGGCAGGCTTGGTGGAGAAGCTCAGGGAGAAACTGAAGGACGACGGGATCCAGGAGGTTCCTCGTGATAAAACGATGGACGTGGAATGCGAGTCATGTCAGGGGAAAAAGCGCAGAGCTGTGAAGTCTTGTGTGAAGTGCTTGGCCTCGTATTGTGAGGCTCACATCAAACAGCACAAGACACACAAACTAACAGACGTCACCAGACAACTGCACAAGAGGGTGTGTAATCAGCACGGCCGGCTGTTCGAGCTGTTCTGTCGCACCGATCAGCAGCTCATCTGCCCGCAATGCATCACGGATGGACACGGTGGACATCACACAGTGCCCGCCATTGAGGAGAGAACAGAAAAGCAGGTCTGATGACTTTTTTACTGGCTAATTAGTTATTTTGAGTGAGTTTTCTGGAAGCTTCCATAGTTCCATTGTTGAGTCATGCAGTCGTTGGTATAACCAGCCGTATTGTCATCATGCATGAATGATTAAACAAACAGTATGTACTGAAGGAGGAGAGTAAAGGGTGGAGATGAAACGTGCATTGCCCTGTCCACTGAACAGTCCTAGAGGCGAGGCGTGAACTTGCATAACAACCAACCAACAAGCAACAACTATCGTGTGTGTGTGTGTGTGTGTGTGTGTGTGTGTGTTTTAAAGCAATATAATAAAAACTAAAAATCAAATTTACGTGAAAGAAAAGATAAAAGAATAAAAGCAGGAAAAGAAAGTGTGTGTGTGTGTGTGTGTGTGTGTGTGTGTGTGTGTGTGTGCACGCGCGCGCCTCTTGTCTGAAATTGCACTGTAATGATTAACTACACAAATCCTGTCCCTGGAGTCCAAACACAATTAGCAGTGTGGATTTATTGGCGAGAATGTCTGGCAAGATTTGTCCCCATGATTAGAATCGATTTTTTTTTTTTTTTTTTTTTTTTTAATTTGCTTTACACACAAGGAAGTTTCTCATTCTGACTCATTACATATAACTTTTTCAATCCTTTCCCCGTTCACATCTATACATTTTCTGATTTTGCTTCAATTAAATGAAGTAATTAAGGAAGCTTATTGTCTTTTCGCTTTATTACGGTTAGCACGTTCCAGGTTTACTAAGGGTGTTTCTGTGCAGTTTGCATATTCTCCAGCCTACTTGCCTGGTTTTCCTCCATGTACTCCAGTTTCATCCCACAGTCCAAAGATATGCACATTTTGGCTGACTGGCTGTTCGAAATCACTAAAATTGTGTGTGCGTGTTGCTCTGCAACAGTCTGGTGAGCTGTTCAGGGTGTACCCCACCATTGCTCTAAGTTGGTTTGAACCCCAATAAATAACATTTTTAGCAAGTGAATGAATGATATACATAAAAAACAATATACTTTTAATTAAAGTCGGCCCTCTACTTACGAAAACCTCTGAATACGAAAAATCCAGGTTACGGAAAACATTTTCCTAAATTTTCATCCTCTGTATACGAAACAACTTCTTCTTACGAAAAACGGCAAACGGCGCCATTCAAACATTCAAGCAATGCGCAAGTTGCTCTCATTGGCTGGCTCCAAACATCCCGCCCCGCTGGCCTCCCATTGGCCAGGAGGGAGCGGAACTGTACCCATTCCTGTACCCATACTTCCTGTTTGTCACGCGTGAAGGGGAGTTGAACAGGATTGTTGGCTCGTGAATTTTTTTGAGAGTGATCTTTGCAGCATTATATTTCATTATACATCATGGTCCCCAAGAAAGTGATTCCCAGTGACACCGAAAAGAATAAGCGGGCTCCGTTATCAATCAAAGTGAAGCAGGAGATAATAAAAAATACGAAAGTGGGCTGCGGTTGATTGAAATCGCAAAGGAGTATGGCCGAAACCCCTAACAATCAGGACGATATTGAATCAGAGGGAGACATTAAAAGCAGAGATACAGTGACAGAGGCGATTATTTCGGAAAAGGCAACCACCATATTTAAGGACCTTGTGAAGGAGGGTGGGGGTGCTTCAGACCAGCAACTCCCGGACTTTAAAGTGTCGCATGGGTGGTTCGAGAGATTTAAAAAAAGGTAAATAATTTTCTTTTACTTTTAACACATATTTCATACAAAATTGGTGTACTTTTATAATTTTTAAAGGGTTTATGGGGTAGTCTTGGGAGCCTTGGAACAAATCACGTGTTTTACATGTAAAATGCACCTCTACTTACAAAAACTCCAGGTTACAAAAAAGCACCGGAACGGATTAATTTGGTAAGTAGAGGGCCGACTAATTGAAAGGTGCAGTGTGTAAAACATGGTAGCCCTGTGATGGTTTGACAAGTTGTTCAGGATGTACGCACTGTAGGAACAAGGCTATCATGACTACTGTCTGTCTTCCTTTCGGCTTTTTCCCCTTTTACTCGGGAGTCGCCACAGCAAATCATTTGACTCGCACGTTTGATTTGGCAGAGGTTTTTACGTCGGATGCCCTTCCTGTCACAACCCTTTAGCAAGGGACAGAAACACGCTGACGACTTTGCAGCTACTCTTTACGAAAGTCAGCAATGGTTCTTTTACATCAACCTCTCACCATAGACAGTGACAGACATGGCCCGCCTTTGATAACCCAGTTAGCTGCACTGGGGGGGACAGTGACAACCTTGTGGAGAGTGGGACTCGAACCCCCAACCTTTGGATCAGTGATCCAGTGCCCTATACCACTAGACCACCACTGCCCCAAGGCTATCATGACTACATACAGTATAAATTACAAACTATTGTTCAGTCATTTTCTGAACCACTTAATCCTAATTAGGGTCATGGGGAGGATGGAATCCATCTCAGCCAACTCTAGGCGAGCACACAGTACACACTGGACAGCTCACCAGGACATCGCAGGGCAGAAACAAGCTGACGGCCATGTAGCCCACTCCAAAAAAGTCAGCAATGATCGACCGCCTCTCACCATAGACAGTGAGAGACATGGTCAGCCTTTGATAACCCAGTTAAGTGCACTGGGGGATAGTGACAAGTGGGGCTTGAACCCCCAACCTTGGGATCAGTAAGCCAGCAACTTACCACCAGGCCACCACTGCCCATTATAAGCAATTATTTTCCTGGATAGCTTTAAAGTGGAACAGTGGTTCAGTGGTTGAGTTTGCGTGTTCTTGCGATTTCGTAAGGTAGACATGGACATTAGCCTAATTGGCTGTTCCAGATTGCCCCTAGGTGTGAGTGTGAATGGTGCGAGTTGCCTTGCAATGAAAGTTCTGGTGAGCTGTTCAGGGTGTACCCCACCTTCACCCTACCCAGTGGCAGCTGAGATAGGCTCCAGCCTTCCCACGACTCAAGTACGATTAAGCGGTATAGCAAATGAGTGACATGTGCGTACGGTCTTAATGAGTCTCGTTGTTTTTCCTCCAAAAACAGAAGCAATTAGAAGACTCATTGAGAAGATCAAAACAATGGAGTAAGGAGACCGAGAAGGAGCTCAGGAATATCATGAAAAGCCTGAAGGTAAGCAGTGGGCAGCACACAAATACAATCGCCATCGCGTAACCGCACACGCCAAGCTGGTTGATTTCTCGTACACCACATCTGTATACTGTACATATACACATGTACATTTGTACATTAAAGGGGGGCACAGAGGTGTAGTGGTCAGCACGTCCACCTCACAGCAAGAGGGTCCTGGGTTCAAGTCCTCACCTAATATTTACTCATTTAAAAGGTACAGCATGTAAGATGTAGTGACACCAAACACGCTCAGGTTCCAGATTGCAACCAACTAAAATTTGGTTTCATGCCTCCCTGTCGAAGCCTGTATGCTTCTGGACCTCTGTAAGAATACTCAATCTCGAATAATCTTCTTCTTTTACTTTCGGCTGCTCCCTTCAGGGGTCGCCACAGCAAATCATCCGCCTCCACCTCACCCTGTCCTCCGCATCTTCTTTTCTGACTCCAACGACCTTCATGTCCGCCTTCCCCACATCCATAAATCTCTTCTTTGGTCTTCCTCGAGGCCTTCTGCCTGGTAGTTCCAACCTCAGCATCTTACTGCCAATATACTCACTATCCCTCCTCTGTACATGTCCAAACCATCTCAATCTAGCCTCTCTGACTTTGTCTCCAAAACATCTTACGTGGGCTGTCCCTCTGATATACTCATTTCTGATCCTATCCATCCTCGTTACTCCCAGAGAGAACCTCAACATTTTAATCTCCGCTACCTCCAGCTCTGCCTCCTGCCTTTTCCTCAGCGCCACTGTTTCTAAACCGTACAACATCACTGGCCTCATCACCGTCTTGTACACTTTTCCCTTCATTCTTGCTGACACTCTCCTATCGCACATCACACCGGACACTTTTCTCCAACCATTCCAGCCTGCCTGCACACGCTTCTTCACCTCTTTTCCACACTCTCCATTGCTCTGGATTGTTGAGCCTAAGTACTTAAAATCCTCCACCTTCGTTATCTCTAATAGATCCGAGAAAATGTTACATACTGTATATTTTAATGTAGGGCAGTAGTGGCCTAGTGGTATAGGGTGCTGGATCACTGACCCAAAGGTTTGGGGTTCGAGTCCCACTCTCCACAAGGTTGTCACTGTCCCCCCATTGCAGCTAACTGGGTTATCAAAGGCTGGCTATGTCTCTCTGTCTATGGTGAGAGGTTCATGTAAAAGAACCATTGCTGACTTTCGTAAAGAGTAATCAGCAAAGCCGTCAGTGTGTTTCCGCCCTGCGATGGACTGGCGAGCTATCCAGGGTGTACTCTACCCTTGCCAGGAGTTGGCTGGAACACTGAGCATCATGCTACGGAAGTGCATTCAACATCATTCAGAAAGATTCTCCATGAGAAAATAAGTTTTTTTGTAAAAGTTTTCTAATTGTCACCATGGCTTAATGGTTAGCGAAGCAGGTTTGGGACCAAGAGGTCTCCGGTTTGATTTCCCCAACTGGAAGGGTAAATGTGTGACGGTGAGGGGACAGTAAGCAGCGCCTTCCCATTTTAAAGCCGGACTGTCTTTGATCATTGTGCCGAACCTGCAACTCCAACCCGGGTCGGGGCCGAAAGGAGACAGAGACAGAGACACAGAGAGAGAGATTGTGGGATTATAATGGTATACTTTTTTCCCCCGTAATAGGATCGTGGGAAGGCTGGATCCTATTTCATCTAAACAGTGGGTGAAGGCATGGTACAGCTTGGCAGGCTACCACAGGGCAAGACACATAATCCATTCACACTCACCTTGGGGCAATTTGGAACAGCCAGTCAGCCCAATGTGCATGTCTTTGGACTGTTTGAGAAAACCGCTGGAGTACCGGGAGGAAACCACTGCAAGTGCAGGAAGAACATCTAAACTTTACACACAAATGCCTGGGCACAGCTCAGGAATTGAACTCAGGACCTCCATGCTGCTCAAATTATGCCAAAAATTCTTCTCTTCTTACTCCAACGACCTTCATGTCTTCCTACACCACATCCATAAATCTTTATTTGATAGTAAATACAGTAAATAAAGAACTTTTCGAGAAGTAATCTCACATCTCTAACCTCAGTTAAAAACTTGGTGTCCAGTAAATGCTATAAAAATTCCAGATGACTATAATACTCCCACACCTCCACCCAATCCCAAAGTAAGAACTTTACTCAGTCTTTGCCTCCTCAGCGTTCAGTACAGGCAGCAGAAGAAGACAGTGAAAAATTCAGCAGCAAGCTGCTACGCTCCATTGAGAGGAAGCACAGCGAGGTGAAGGAGCTGCTCAGATCTGAAGAGAGAGTCGCCTTGAGCCAGGCTGAAGGACGCCTCGAGCGTCTCGAGCAACAAACGGAAGATACTCGAAGGAAAGAAGCAGAGCTGGAGCTGCTCGCACACACCGACGACCACATCCATTTCCTGTTGGTAAGTGTTCCTTTGTCTTTTGTTTAGTACTACTAAAGGATCCAGATGTGCAACTCCAGGGTACAAAGCACCACCGTTCACAAATCATATCTTGCAATTGGATTTCAGAGTTTGTCCTTGGAGTGGTGCAGTGGCAAGTTTAGGGTGTCGGCCTCATGGCAAGAACCCTTGGCCAGTGGTGGTCGAGTGGTATAGGGTGCGGGATTGCTGATCCAAAGGTTGGGGGTTCGAGTCCCACTCTACACAAGGTTGTCACTGTCCCCCCCAGTGCAGCCAACTGGGTTATCAAAGGCCGGCCATGTCTCCCGCTGTCTATGGTGTGAGGCATGTAAAAGAACCATTGCTGACTTTCGTAAAGAATAGGCTGCAAAGCCGTCGGCGTGTTTCCACCCTGCGATGGCCTGGCGAGCTGTCCAGGGTGTACTCTGCCCTCGCCCGAAGTTGGCAGGGATGGGCACCAGCCTCCCCGCGACCCGAATCAGGATTAAGCGGTTACAGAAAATGAATGAATGAATATATACAGACGCTCCCCAACTTATAACTTAGCTATGAACAAGGCTATCCAAGGTCAAAAGTGAGAGTGAAATGAAATTGAAGAACAAGTTGAAATAGAAATGGAATAAAATATATACAATGATATATCATAAGTATGAAATTATGATTAAACATTATCCTGAGGTACACTTAATACTCGGCTCCGGCAGAGGGGCGTGGCTGAGATGTGCTTTACACTGGAGGTCTGGGAAGAGAAGCAGAACCGATACGTTTCTGAACTCGCGTTAAAAGTTTCAAGGAAGAAACAAATTGACTCCAGTATAATAATGAACCGGATAAGAGTAAAACTCTCTGTAAATCTGATCAGATCCACTATGCTGTGCTTGAGAGGAACCAGGAGTTTAAACACGGAAGCTGACCAGTTCAATTGTCCAGTTGTAGTGTGTGTCTGTGAGAGAGAGATATATTGTATACAGTACAAATTCGTAGAGGTTACTTATACAAGGTTTAAACATACGTTCCCCTCTAAAGAATGCCATGTAGCAACTTACGAACAAATTTATCTAACGAATGGCAGTCTTGAACCTAACTCGTTTGTAAGTTGGGGAGCGTGTGTGTATGTGTGTATATATATATATATATAAAATGTAGCCATGAGGCAGGGGGGGGCACTAACCAGTGTCTCTCCCCCTTATGCCGGTCCCAAGCCCGGATAAATGCAGAGGGTTGCGACAGGAAGGGCATCCGGCGTAAAACTTCTGCCACATGAAAAATGCAAATGGTTAAAACAAAATTCATACTGGACCGGTCGAGGCCCGGGTTAAAAACGACCGCCATCAGTGCTGTCAACCAACAGGGTGCTGATGGAAATTGGATTACTGTTGGTCGAAAGACGTCAAAGAAGGAGAGGCGGGAGGCGTGTCCGTAGGCAGAGAGAGAAGAGGAAAGGCGTGAGCCTAGGACTGAGAGTAGGGACTTTGAATGTTGGAACTATGCAAGGAAAAGGCAGAGAGCTGGCTGACATGATGCAGAGGAGGAAGGTGGACATACTGTGTGTTCAGGAGACCAGGTGGAAAGGTAGCAAAGCTAAAAGCTTAGGAGCAGGGTTTAATTAGTAATGGTCAATGTTGTTAGTGCTTATGCCCCACAGGCAGGATGTGAGCGAGAAGAGAAGGAGAGATTCTGGAGTGAGTTAGATGAAGTGATGCAGGGTACCCCCAGTGGTGAAAGAGTGGTCATTGGGGCAGACTTCAAGGGACATGTTGGTGCAGGCAACAGAGGGGACGAGGAAGTGATGGGCAGGTTTGGTATCCAGGACAGGAACACAGAAGGACAGATGTTGATCGATTTTGCAAAAAGGATGGAAATGGCTGTGGTGAATACTTTCTTCAAGAAGAAACAGGAGCATAGGGTGACTTATGAAAGCGGAGGTAAGAGCACACAAGTAGACTACATCTTGTGTAGGTGATGTAATTTGAAGGAAGTCAGCGACTGCAAAGTAGTAGTGGGTGAGAGTGTTGCCAAACAGCATAGGATGGTGGTGTGCAGGATGACGCTGATGGTGAGAAATGTGAAAAAGGCAAAGGCAGAGCAGAAGACAAAGTGGTGGAAGCTGAAAAAGGAAGAGTGTCAGGTTGTCTTCAAGGAGGAGTTGAAACAGGCTTTGGGTAGTCAGGAAGTGCTTCCAGATGACTGGACAACCACAGCCAATGTGATCAGGGAGACAGGTAGGAGAGTACTTGGTGTGTCCTCTGGAAGGAAAGTAGATAAGGAAACTTGGTGGTGGAATGAGGAAGTGCAGGCGTGTACAAAAGAAGAGGTTAGCTAAGAAGAAGTGGGACACAGAGAGGACCGAAGAGAGTAAACAGGAGTACAGGGAGACACAGTGTAAGGCGAAAGTAGCAGTGGCTAAGGCCAAACAGAGGGCGTATGATGACTTGTATGTTAGGTTGGACAGTAAGGAGGGAGAAAATGATTTATACAGGTTAGCACAGCAGAGAAATAGAGATGGGAAAGACGTGCAGCAAGTTAGAGTGATAAAGGACAGAGAGGGAAATGTATTGACTGATGACAGAAGTGTGCTAGGAAGATGGAAAGAGTACTTTGAAGAGCTGATGAATGAGGAAAATGAGAGAGAAAAAAGAGTAGAAGGGGTGACCGTTGAGGACCAGGAAGTAGCAAAGATTAGTCAGGGAGAAGTGAGGAGGGCATTGAAGAGGATGAAGAGTGGAAAGGCAGTTTGCCCTGATGACATACCAGTTGAGGTATGGAAGTGTCTAGGGGAGGTAGCAGTAGATTTTCTGACAAGAATATTCAACAAGGTCTTAAAAAGTGAGCAGATGCCGGAGGAATGGAGAAGTGTGCTTGTGCCCATTTTTAAGAACAAGGGAGATGTACAGAGTTGTGGCAACTACAGAGGGATAAAGTTGATGAGCCATACAATGAAGTTATGGGAAAGAATAGTGGAAGCTAGACTAAGGGCAGAGGTCAGCATTTGTGAACAACAGTTTGGTTTCATGCCAAGAAAGAGCACCACAGATGCAGTGTTTGCTTTGAGGATGTTAATTGAGAAGTACAGAGAAGGTCAGAGGGAGCTGCATTGTGCCTTTGTGGATCTGGAGAAATCAGATGACAGGGTGCCAAGAGAAGAACTGTGGTATTGTATGAGGAAGTCTGGAGTGGCAGAGAAGTATGTTAGAGTGGTGCAGGACATGTATGAGAGTTGTAAGACAGTGGTGAGGTGTGCTGTCGGTGTGACAGAAGAGTTCAAGGTGGAGGTGGGACTGCATCAAGGGTCAGCTCTCAGCCCCTTCTTGTTTGCTATGGTGATGGACAGGCTGACAGACGAGGTTAGACAAGAATCTCCATGGACTATGATGTTTGCAGATGACATTGTGATCTGTAGTGAGAGCAGAGAACAAGTGGAGGAAAATCTAGAGAGGTGGAGGTATGCCCTGGAAAGAAGGGGAATGAAGGTTAGTCTCAATAAGACGGAATACATGTGTGTGAACGACAAGGACCCAAGAGGAACGGTGAGGTTACAGGGGGCAGAGATAAAGAAGGTGGAGGATTTTAAGTACTTAGGCTCAACAATCCAGAGCAATGGAGAGTGTGGAAAACAGGTGAAGAAGCAGGCAGGCAGGTTGGAATGGATGGAGAAAAGTGTCCGGTGTGATGTGTGATAGGAGAGTATTGGCAAGAATGAAGGGAAAAGTGTACAAGACGGTGATGAGGCCAGCGATGTTGTATGGTTTAACGACAGTGGCCCTGGGGAATAGACAGGAGTCAGAGTTGGAGGTAGCAGAGATGAAAATGTTGAGGTTCTCTTTGGGAGTAACGAGGATGGATAGGATCAGAAACGAGTACATCAGAGGGACAGCACATGTTAGATGTTTTGGAGACAAAGTCAGAGAGGCTAGATTGAGATGGTTTGGACATGTACAGAGGAGGGATAGTGAGTATATTTGTCGTAGGATGCTGAAGTTGGAACTACCAGGCAGAAGGCCCAGAGGAAGACCAAAGAGAAGATTTAGGGATGTGGTGAAGGCGGACATGAAGGTCGTTGGAGTAAGAGTAGAAGCTGCAGAGGATAGGGAGCGATGGAGGCAGATCATTTGCTGTGGCGACCCCTGAAGGGAAAAGCCGAAAGAAAAAGAAGATATATACATACACACACACACATATACATACATACATATACACACTATATATATATATATATATATATATATATATATATATATATATATATATACACAGTATATATCTTTAGACTATGCAAGATGACCGGAGGACCCAGGGGAACCCATGTTTCTGTGTGGAGTTTGTATGCTCTTCCTGTGGTGGTTGGGTTTCCTCCCACAATCCAAAAACCTGCACATTAGGCTAACAGATCTGTCTGTCTGGCTTCCTTTCGGCTTTTTTCCCTTTTACTCCGGAGTCGCCACAGTGAATCATCTGATTTGTACGTTTGATTTGGCAGAGGTTTTTACGTCGGATGCCCTACCTGTCACAACCCTTTTTAGCAAGAGACAGAAACACACTGACGACTTTGCAGCTACTCTTTACGAAAGTCAGCAATGGTTCTTTTACATACCTCTCACCATAGACAGTGAGAAACATGGCCCGCCTTTGATAACCCAGTTAGCTGCACTGGGGGCACATTAGGCTGACAGGCTGTTTCAAATTTCCCCTTGGTGTGTGTGTGTTGCCCTGTAATGCTGACAAGCCGTTCAGGATGTACCGAGCCTTTGCCTAGTGTCGGCCCCGCAACTATAGTAGGAGTAAGCGGTTCAGAAAATGAGTGAGTGAGCAAGAGGGCTTGTGGTTGGTATGCACAGTTTAAAAAAAGAAAGAAAAAACTTGTACTTGACGCAGTGCATCCCTTGGTATGCCTCCAGCACAAACCCTTTCAATATGCTTAAACTTTGACCTGAATCTTTGACCTGTTCTTAAAAGCTGTACCACTTCATGGGCAAAAGTTCAAAGGTCAAAACTTGGTTTAAATTCATAGGCACTGTTTTTTTTTTTTTTATAAAGATGATCTCATGTGACCTTGACCTTTCACCTATGAGCTCAAGTTGTCCCAGTCCATGGGCCTTTTAATAGTAACTGGTGAAAGATAGAATCAAAGGACCGGGTACTCACACAGAAATGTGAATGCACAGACCAGGCGAAAACAGAACTCCTCCAGTACTACTCCAGTGGACAGAGACATAAAACAATAAGTTTTTTTTTTTCTTTAAACAAATTTAGCTTACAGTATATCTAATTTAATTTCATTTGTATTTAGAAATACAAGCCGCTTTTCCTTCCTGCTGATCCTGATGAGCTTCCCAGTGTAGACATCCATCCATACTTCACCCTGAAGGTCTTGAGAAGAGCCGTCATTGAGCTGAGAGAGCGAGTGAACGACCTGTGCAACAGGGAGCTAACCAGGATTTCGGATTTAAGTGAGTACAGCACTCAGTGGTGAGCTGTTACAAAAAAAATAACCAACGATAAACTGATGTAATGCTGCTATACAATTAATACATGCACTGTAAACATAGCTGATCGTGTCCTGTACACTTCTCTGTGTTCGCAGTTAAAGATGAGTCAAGTCTCTCAGTGGAAAACACGTCCCCGGTTCCCATAAGTCCTGAAATAGGTACCGAGACTCAACACACTGCTCGCAACCTGAGCCTGCTGAGAACTACTTTGTTATTATTATTATTATTATTACGGCTAATCCAGTTTTCCACAGACTGATCATTCTTACCTTTTTTTTTTAGTTTCTCCAGTAAAAAGTGCAGATCAACGACAAACTGAGCCCAAGACCAGAGCTGACTTTTTACAGTGTAAGTTTTTCTTTCTTTTGAGATCTAATTTCATCCATTAATCCAGCAGAAAAACATGTGGGCAGTGGTGGTCTGGTGGTAAAAGGTGCTGGATTGCTGATCCTAAGGTTGGGGGTTCGAGTCCCACTCTCCACAAGGTTGTCACTGTGCAGCTAACTGGGTTATTGAAGGTCGGCCATGTCTCTCACAGTCTATGGTGAGAGGTTCATGTAAAAGAATCATTGCTGACTTTTATAAAGAGGAGCTGCATAACCGTCAGCGTGTTTATTCCCCTTGCTGAAGGGTTGTGTCAGGAAGGGAATCCGATGTAAAAACATGTGATGATTCGCTGTGGTGACCCCTGAAAAAAAAAAAAAGGGAACAGCCAAAAGGAAAAGATGAGCACTATGGTGCTAACGTCACTAATACATAAATGTTCCTCATTATTTCAAATTGTTAATATTCATTCGGGCAGAACGGTGGCATAGTGGTTAGCACGTCCGCCTCACAGCAAGAAGGCCTGGGTTCGTTTCCCGGCCTGGGCGTTTCTGTGTGGAGTTTGCATGTTCCCCCCGTGCTTGCATAGGTTTCCTCTGGGTACTCCGTTTTCCTCCAACAGTCCAAAAACATGCACAGTAGGTTAATTGGCCGTTCTAAATTGCTCGTAGGTTCGCATCGTGCAGAAGGCAATGGCAAACCACTGCACTATCCTCGCCAAGAAAAACCTCCATGAAGATGATAATCAAGGCGTTATCCTTCATGGTAGATCGCCAAGAGTCGTCCTATGACTCGGAAGGTACCAGACCAGACCAATATTCATTCTCCAAACTGCTTAATGCTATTAGGGTCAAAGGAAGGCTAGAGCCTAATTCAGCCGACAGAAAGCAGGATGCACCCTGAACAGCTCATCAGCCGTTCACAGGGTTAACACACACACACAACTGTTCATATTCATACCTCGTAGCAACTTGGAACAGCCAGTTAGCCTACTGTGCATTTCCTTAGACTGTGGGAGGAAACCGGAGCACCCCAAGGAAACTCACACCATTGTGACCATGTTGGGCAACCAAGCAGTAGCTTTTTCAACTCAAAAACAATTACTTATAACTATTTATGGTGTGGACGCTGCGACTGGGTACCTTACATAAGCCTATTAATTTTCATCATGATCTTTATCCAATATGGCAACCCTTGGCTGAGTCGTTTTTCCTAATCTTTGGGGGAAAATTTTTTTGTTTATACTTCCTCAAATTTCCGTCAAAATTTAGTCTTGAATTCTTACCCCCTATACAGCTCTACATAACAGCTATCTTCAGGGTCAGATGGGTGAGAGGCTATTTATATATATATATATATATATATATATATATAAAATTGTTTTCAGTATAAATTACTTACATCATGACGTTTACCAGCACAAATCTTTTCCTGTCCCCAGTACAACAACCATACTGTTTTCTTCATCTACAGTCTGCTGTGATGTGAAGTTGGACCCAAATACCGCCAACTCCTATCTCTGCCTTTCAGAGGGAAACCGCAAGGTCAGCACCAGCTACGAGTCCCAGCACTATCCGGAACACCTCGAGAGATTCAGCGGCTGGGCTCAGGTCCTTGCACGGGAGGCTGTCTCCACACGCTGCTACTGGGAGGTGGAGTGGACGGGCAGTGGTGGGATTGGTATTGGAGTTTCTTACAAAGGGATTAGCAGACATGGTGTGAGTGCTGATGGTAAACTGGGCTGCAATTCCAAATCTTGGAGTTTGAACCTATCGGAGGGCCATTGCATGTTTCAGCATAATAAAGCGAAGCTGGAGATCCCATCTCCCATCTCGGCGAGGATTGGAGTATATGTGGACCACAAGGCAGGGATTCTAGCCTTCTATTGCATTTCTCCAAGAAGGGACACTATGACCTTGCTGCATAGGATACAGACAACATTCTCCCATCCTCTGTTCCCGGGATTTTGGCTTGGCCTTGGTTCCACACTCAAATTGTGCTCCATTCTCAACTTCCCAGCTTAGAGAATAGGGGAATCCACAAAGAATCTTATGCTAGCAAGAGGACTTGTTTCACTTTTTACAACGCGTTACTGTTTACAAGCAAACCCATGTTTAAATTTACACCAGAGACTGGTCTGGACGAGTCATATTCCTGAACTGACCAATGTTGTATTAATTGGAGGTTAGCGGTAAGCTTAGCTAGCCACAGTTGAAAACTGATTAAATCTGGCAGTTGGGATATCTCATGTCGTATTGCAAATAAACAGTCATGAAATTCAGACTAATTTTTAACTGATTGATCATCCGAACCCAAACAGAAACATCAGATAAACACGTCATATTGTTCTCTTCGCTGTTAAATGAACCTCGTTGGAAGTACGCCTTCCACACCGACCTCCATCCCCTGATTTTTTGCACAGCATGGTGCCAGTGTTTATTGAAACCATCAAAGTCATTCCTCCATCTTATCCTTTGTCTTCCTCAGTTTCTATTTTCATCATAGCATCCAAAACGTGATGTGTTGTCCAGCGATTCATATTCTTGTGACATAGCGAACCAAATTCCACTTATGTCTGCAACACCATATGATATTAAATGCACGGAAGCATTTGTTTAATCTGGTCAAAAATTCCAAATATAACAGCAAACCTGTAAATATTGGCACCCCTTGCTGCTCATGTGAATGAGCTTCATTGGTTCAGAAATTCCTATCATTCAACTACACAAGTAAATTATTCTCAGAATAAGTCCAGCTCCTGTGTCTTAAAATTACAAACATTAAAACTTTAAATCACCTGCATGACGGAAATCCTTCAGGAAACTGTACACACGCAACATGAATAAAAATATGTGACAGTTGATAAGGCTCTGTTACAGTTTATTGTTAACTGTGCAATTGAAAAGCAGCAGGTAGCACGTGTGAAATGAGGTGACAAGTTGATTGTCGACCGAATGCTCAGATCTTGTTAAAAGCAGCAACATCCACACTCTGGACCTGAACACACGAAACACACACACACACAGAAATCAATGGTTGATTGAGCAGAACACACATAAACACAAACACACACACACAAATCAATGGTTGGTTGAACAGAATGGCTCTCAGTCTTCAGGTGTCACACACTGTTCTATGTTTAATGCTTCATGTTTACTCACGTAATCCTCAAAACTGGTGATTTCTTCCTCGAGTATATCGACTCCGACCTTATCATCCTCGACCACACAGTTGATCTGCAGCTTCTTGATGCCATAACCAACAGGCACCAGTTTGGAGGCACCCCAGAGCAAACCGTCCATCTGCACTGAACGCACACACGCCTCCAGCTTGGACATGTCCGTCTCGTCATCCCACTGAGGGTGGGGGTGGGGTATGGGTTGAGAAGGAAAATAAAAGGGCGCTCAACTTACTGACAATCATGCATTTTTTTCTATGACTAGAATAATAATAAATACATTCTTTAATAAATACATGACTGTCTTTAATAATTTTATCACTCACTTATTTGTCAAACCGCATAATCCTACTAGGGTCACGGGGAAGGCTGGTGCCAACCTCAGTCGGCACTGAGTGCAAGTCAGGGTACACTCCGACTAGCTCACGAGACCCTCACAGATCCACCACACACAGCCGTTCACACTCGTGGGGCAATTTGAAACAGTCAATTAGCCTAAAGTGCATGTATTTGAACTGATGAGCAAGGAAACGAGTACGCAGAGGAAACTCGCGCAAGCGTGGGGAGAACATGCAAAACTCCTGGGTTGTGTAGAGTTTGCATACCCTCCCAGTGCTTTCATCGGTTTCCTCCCAGTCACACTAGGGTAACTGGTTATTCCAAACTGGCCCTAGGTGGAGTGTGTGTGTTTTTTGTGTGTGTGCAACCTTGCGATGATCTGGCAATCTGTTGAGGGTGTAGCCGATCGTCGCTGAGATAGGATACAGCTTCCCAACAAGCCAAGTAGGAATAACAGTTCGGCAAATTGCGAGTGAGTTGTAAGGCAGTTGTGTAATGTCGTGAAGATCTGAACACGTACAGGTTTGACATCGAGGATGATGGAGGACTTTGCGATGAGGGTGGGTTTTTTAGCCTTCTTTGCGGCGTACTCCTGAACCCGCTGTGCTTTGATACGCTCAGTTTCCTCATCTTCATCATCGCTGCCAAACAGGTCGATGTCATCGTCGTCGTCCTCTTCCTTGACTTCCACCTTGGGTGTTGGAGCTGGAGTGGACTATAGTTGGAGAGACATTCATATCAATAAATAAATAAAAGATTTCACTTCACTAACATCTTGTACATCTGCTGCAGGTTCAGTACATATGACGAACACACTGTGGGTATTATGAGTGCATGAGCTGTATTTTCTCCACCTGTGGAGCTTTATGCGGCTGACTCGGACTCTTCTCCAGCGTGGACAATCTGCTCTCTAGTTTGGAAAGCATGGCCCTCAGATCATCCACCACTGACCGAGACAGAACACACACACACGGTAAACAATGTTTACTAAATACAATAGAGCAGTGTATACTCTTCCATATCTCCTCAGAAATAAAACTATACAAAATAAGTAAATAAATAAATGTAAATTAAAATTTGAATGCAGCAACTTTACATTTGTTCATGAATAGAATAAAACGTGTCAACTGATGAAGAATGGCTACAAAACTCCCTCGCTAATGTAACTGAAAGACATGTTTACTGACGAAATCATACAGTTTTCATATACAAAACATGACTGGAGGTCACTAGCTAGCATTCTTCAGAAGGAACAGTTAGATTTTCAGATTTCCTGCTACCGTTTATTACACTACATGGAACGTCTCATATCTGCATACTGTACTGTATACTAGAGTAGGGAGTGTGGTATTGTGTGCACTGGACCAGTATAGAACATATACTACACTGGTACAGAGTTTCAGATCTTCCAGAGACATCATTAAATCTAATCATAACTCCACCCTCAAAAATAAAATCATTCCGCCCCCCACCCCCACACTTAATTTGGAAAAAAAATCCCCAAGACTCCACCTCATTTTAAAATAAATCAATCTGCCTCCCCCCACCTTTGTGGAGATTTTTGTTGTCTAGTTCCAGGCTCTTTAGGCGTGTGGCCAGCTCACTCCGATCTTCTGTTTTGCTGGCATTCTGACTCTGGAAGTAAGGGAAACATATAGCAGTGATGAGATACTCGAGACTGCCAGATGAGATGACACACAGACATGCAAAGTTTTCTGGCACACCCCATTAATGCGGAGCTGTAAAATGAGCTCACCGATACACACTCCATGCACGGGGGCAAATTAAACCAGCGTTCAGAGGGGAAAGGCACCCTCAAAAACCCTGGAGACATGTTTCTCCCTTGTGTGCGTTTTAATTTAGTTTTAAAGGCACATTTGCTTTTCTATCTCTCAAATTATCAACATTGATACTGGACGTGAGAAACATGTAGTCAGAGTTGATACAGCGCAGAGAAAGTAAAAGGTAGAGGGTCTAAAATAATATCACAAGCTGGCACACATCCACACTCATTTCCTAAATCACCGTTATTTACTCACTGCACAGGAGGAAGATGATTTTGGCACAATACGACCTGTGCAACTTACAACTGTTCAACTTCACGACCACCCAAACTAAAAAAATAAATAAATACATAAATTAATAAAATAAAAAAAATATCAGCAGTCTAGCCCAGCTGATTCTATATACAGGGATCCCTCACTACTTCGTGCTTCAGTGCATCGTGTTTTTTTCTTTTAAAAAATATTCATCGTATTAAAAAATAAGGAAATTAAGGAAGAATGACAGTGGTGGTCTAGTGGTATAGGGCACTGGATCGCTGATCCAAAGGTTGGGGGTTCGAGTCCCACTCTCCACAAGGTTCTCACTGTCCCCCCCAGTGCAGCTAACTGGGTTATAAAAGGCAGGCCATGTCTCTCACTGTCTATGGTGAGCGGCATGTAAAAGAACCATTGCTGACATTCGTAAAGAGTAGCTGCAAAGTCGTCAGCGTGTTTCTGTCCCTTGCTAAAAAGGGTTGTGACAGGAAGGGCATCCGACATAAAAACCTCTGCCAAATCAAACGTGCGAATCAGATGATTTGCTGTGGCGACTCCCGAGTAAAAGGGAAAAAATCCGAAAGGAAGACAGACAGACTGTATAGTGAAACAGTTAAGGAAAACGTCAAGGCCAATTATGCAAAAGAATCAAACCCCTAAACCAACAAAACAAAAAGCAACCCAAAATCTCCCATAAAAACTAGTTACAATTTTGTGAGGTGCACATCTGAGTGCATGCGTGTCTGTATGTGTGAATTTATATTTTATTTACATCTTTTGCATTATTTTTTAATGTTTGTTATTATAAGCATTTATAGCATTGAATATCTATTTGATATTAGATACACATATACATGTATGCATACATGGGGGGGGGGGGGGGTTGTTAGGGGGGTGACCCTACTTCGCAAAATTCGATGGTAGCGGGGGGATCTTGGTCTCAATTAACCGCGGAAAGTGAGGGATCCCTGTATATACACATCTCTCAGTCCTGTACTCTTCATCTTTCCATCATCTGAGCTGAACAACAACTTCGATGCTCTGGAGTCGACTTTTGATTTTTTGAACCATAACCCGATTCACGAGAAGTGACTCTTCCTCCACGTCCTTTGTAAAGACACATTAGGTTGTATATAATACATGTACACTCGTCCTCCATATATTAATGTCTAAAGAAAGATAAAAAGATTGCAAACAAAATTGACAAACATGTAGATACAAACAGCATACAGGACATACTAATTGTAATACACACACGACCCTCACTTGTGTCCAGTCTTACGACCTATTGGTCAAAACCAGCAAAGTCGGACACGACCTGTACATATGATTATTGAAAGAGAAATTTCTTCTTCTTTCAACTTCTGACTATTACAAACACTGAAATCGGAAACTTCTTCCAAAACCACTGAATAGTTGCTCTATTGTAATAAATTATACGAAGTAATTTAACAATGGGAAAAACATTCTCTCCAGGAACACGGGCACAAGGCCAAGCCTGCAAACACAGCATGCATGTGTAGCAGCACACACTGAAGAGCGTGCGTCCTGTTCCTATGAGGCTCAAATTGCTGTAGTACTTACAGACTTGCGCTCACGGGGCTTCTGAGGACGGGATTGTGTTTTCCCAGACTGCAATGTTGCCTTTGCCTGCCCACACAAAGCCTCAGGGCAGGACACAAAAATGTGTATAAGAGGGAGACAAGGGGAGATGGTAAGAGAGTGAGAGCAGCAGGTGGAAAGAGTGAATGAGAGTAAAAAAGGCAAGTGAAGATAGAATAAGAGACACAGAAATAATAAGCAACCTCAGGATGAGTATATTTATAATCCAGAATTCCATTCATCAATATTCATTTATTTTGGATTTTTTTGAAGACAATGTTGACTCCAAATATGACGTTAAAATTATTATTTTACAATATTCAGACAGTCCTGAGCAGCTCATGCCCCCCCTCATATAACGTATATAATTTCTGTTTTTTTTCTGAATATGAATTTGATACACAATACTGTGCAAACTTTAGACACACGCAGAGGAATGATGTAGCTGTTCAGGGTGTACTCTGTCTTTGGCCAGCGTCAGCTGTGATACCCTAACTGAATCCTGAATAGAATGAAGTGGTTCAGAACGAATAAAAGATCTCTATCTAAAAATTCTACAAAGCACAGTAAACAGTAATAAATGAAACTAATTCAATAGTTCATAATGTGATGATGACTCTTTGTTTAAATATAGAATAGCACCAGGTCCAGTTTGCAGTTTTACAATACAGTGTCTACGGGGTCTCTTACAGAACCAGTTCTGGAAATGTTGACTGTTACACTTAATTCTTTATTTCCATGTAAATCACAGCAGCCTTCATTATATTTTTGTATGAAAGTTATATATCTGCTGCTCTCTTTATTCCAGGGATCCCAGCAAGGTTTAGAAAAAAATAAGGAAACTGGTTCAGAAATAGAAGAAATGAAATATTTCAGCTTGGGGGTATGTCAAAGGGGCTGAAGATGAAAAAAAAAAAGCGGAATTCTGCTAAATAGTGGATACCTGGGATCCCAGTTATTCACATACTGCTCTAATATTTATGTAGAATTTGATTTTGTGATGGAAAATTGATGTTTGGAAATCTAACTTGTACTAAGTATGAAAATGAAAACCCATAGGAAAATTTATACAGAAAAGGTCTAAAACTTTCACACATTACTGTATGTTTCAGTACTTTAATCTACTAATTTAATCTACACAGCGCTGTACAACTCAAACAACTCATTAACACCAGTAACCAGCCTAAACACACACACACACACACACACACACACACACACACACACACACACACACACAGAGCTCATCTCAGTCTAAGTAAGAGGAACAGAATCCTGACTCCACCCTGGTAACTTTTTGTCCTTCAGTGAAGTCTACTTTGAATATTCCATATGTTGATCTGCACTTTAACAGTTTCATCTGACAGTTGTTTAGCATAATTGTGGAAAGTCATCATAATCCTCCTCCTTAATCCGGTGTTGGGTCGCGGAGGCAGCAGCCTAAGCAGCGAGGTCCAGACATCCTTCTCCTCAGCCACTTTCTCCAGCACTTCTGGGAGGGACTACTGAGGCTTTCCCAGACCAGCCGAGAAACATAATCCCTCCAGCGTGTTCCATGTTGACCCCGGGGTCTCTTCCTGGTTCGACATGCCCATCACAGCACACCAGGGAGGCGTTTGTGAGGCATTCTAACCAGATGCCCGAGCCACCTCAACTGGCTCCCATCAACACGGAGGAGCAGGAGTTCTACTCCGAGCTCCTCCTGGATGGCTGATCTCCCCTTATCTCTAAGGGAGAGCCACCCGGCGAAGGAAGTTCATCTCAGCCGCTTTGTATCCATTATCTTGTTCTTTCGATCACTACCCAAAGCTCGTGACCATAGGTGAGGGTTGGAACATAGATGGACTGGTAAATTGAGAGCTGTGCAGCTCAGCTCTCTTCACCAAGACAGACCCAGTACAAGCTCCGCTTTCCAGCAGAGGCTGATGCAATCTGTCGATTTCCTGTTCCATCCTTCACTCACTTGTAAACAAGACCCCAAGATACTTGAACTCCTCTTCTTAGGGTAGGATCTCATTCCAGACCCAAAGGGTGCATTCTATCATATTCTGGCTGAGAACTATGGCCTCGGACTTAGGTGCTGATTCTCATCCTGGCCGTATCGCTCTCTGCTGCAAGCAAATCCATCCAATGAGAGCTAGAAGTCTTGGATTGATGAAGCCAAAAGGACGTCATCCATAAAAAGCAGAGACGAGATCCAATTGCCACCAAACCAGAATCCCTCAACTACAACTAGAGATTCTGTCTATAAAAATTATGAACAGAAGCGGTGACAAAAGGACTGTCTTGGTGGACTCCAAGCCTCACCGGAAACAAATTTGATCTGTTGTTACCAATACAGACCAAGCTCTGGCTACGGTGATACAGAGACAGAATATCAATGGGTCTGGTACACTGTATTACTGGAGCACACCCCACAAGAAAGTCCAAGGGATTGTGGAAAGTCAGCTTAATGATTTTTTTCATATAATAAATAGACAGAAAAAAGTTATGTTTTCATGGAGAAGTGCTAAACGTTAGCAATCAATGTACATTTGCACTACACAGTGTTAACAGAATCATTCAACCTTTCAAACACAAAGTTGTCTTCATATTGCAGCATTCTGAAGCCTCAACATCCTGCATCACACTCGAAAAAGAATCAGATCATGTTTTGTATAGAATGACCGTCAAGGAAACTGTTCATCCACATGCACATGGAAAAGTACCATCAATAATACTGGAAAAAAAAGGAAACTGTAACCACCAACAAACGTTATCAGTGTCATCCCTGTATCAGTGAGAAGTAAATCATTTTAAAAGAAAATGGAGGTTGATGTTTAGAAAGGTGGATGTTTAACAACAGATACGTGGAGTGGAGGAGTCCCGTCTGTAACAGAATAAAGTTAATCTAGCTCTGCTTAGTGGTGAGTGCCAGAACTTATTTGCCAACAGATGTCAAGAAAAACACAAAACAGTAAAAACAGATTGATGAAAGATCATTAGTAGATTAATACATGAATGTTAAACACAGAACTGAAAAGCTCTTCATGCAGCGACATCCACCATCATATCGGAATTATGTGAATTTATTAAGTCTGCATGTGCCAGTTTGAACCAACAGCCCATAATAACACCATCAAATGTTCAACCTGCACTACAAATCCATATGAACCGTATCACTGAGCAGCATTTAAAGTAGTATTTTATCATGTGTCGTCACATGACCTATGTTTATTGTTAGTGTTTGATTTCAGTTAGCTTTGTGTATTTCACACACACACACACACACCCACACCCACACACACACAGGGATCCTTTGCTACTTTGTGCTTATGCGGCTTCAGTGCATCGCATTTTTTTTAATGTTCCTCAAATTAAAAAATAAGGAAATTGTGGAAGAATAGGGGGAAAACAAGGTCAATTATGGCCAAAAAAAAAAAAAAAAAAAAAAAACCCACAACAAAACTACTTACATTTTTATGTGAGGTGTGCATCTGAATAACATAAGATGTAAATAAAATATAAATACACATACATACAGATGGAACTGCATGAGAAGACGACACATACATGCGTGCGCGCACACACAAATGCAACAACGTGAGTACAGACGATCCCCAGCTTACAAACAAGTTAGGTTCCGGCCAGTTAGACGAATTTGTTTGTAAGTTGTTACAGGACATTCTTTAGAGGGGAACATATGTTTAAACCTTGTATAAGTAACCTATACGAGTTTGTACTGTATACAATATCTCTCTCTAGTGGGCAGTGGTGGTCTAGTGGTATAGGGCGCTGGATCGCTGATCCAAAGGTTGGGGGTTCGAGTCCCACTCTCCACAAGGTTGTCACTGTCCCCCCCCCAGTGCGGCTAACTGGGTTATCAAAGGCGGGTCATGTCTCTCACTGTCATGTAAAAGGTTGTCACATGAAAAGGTCACTGTCATGCGAGAGGTTCATGTAAAATAACCATTGCTGACTTTCGTAAAGAGTAGCTGCAAAGTCGTCAGCGTGTTTCTGCCCTTTGCTAAGAAGGGTTGTGACAGGAAGGGCATCCGACGTAAAAACCTCTGCCAAATCAACCGTGCGAATCAGATGATTCGCTGTGGCGACTCCCAAGTAAAAGGGAAAAAGCTGAAAGGAAGACAGAATATCTCTCTCTACATAATCATCTGTACATTATCATTATGCCCCGTGTTTAAACTCCTGGTTCCTCTCAAGCACAGCCCAGCATATCTGATCAGATTTAGAGAGTTTCACTCTTATCCATTTCATTATAATACTGGAGTCAATTAGATTTTTCTTTGAAAGTTTTTGAGATCAGAAATGTATCGTTCTCTTCCCCGACCTCCGTGTCAGTCACGCACCTCAGCTGGAGCCTAGTATGAAGTGATAATGTTTAATCATATTTAATACTTATATTTGTGATATATCTTTCTATAGATTTTATTCCATTTCTATTTGTTCTTCAATTTCATGTCACTTTCACTGTTCGTATCTCCCGATGGTTTTGATGGCTCAAGCCCATACCGCCACACATTTTTCCTACTGAATCGGGAATCGAACCAGCAACCTTTCAGTCCAAAAACCACTTCTCCAATCATTAGGCGATGATTGCACCACATGCTGGTTGCTAAAAAATTTACATCTTTAAAAACATCAACATTACACATTTTATTGGTGCTGGTTCAACCCCTCCTCCTATGCTGCCACCCGGCTCTTTATGAACTGCTGTCGCTTCATATTAGGGGTCATTCTAACAGACTTCAAGAAAACTCCAACTACCCCCCCCCCCATAGACTCCTAACTGCAGATGGCTGTGACATCAACGTGGATTCCAACTGGTGATCTTCAGACTGACAGCTGCATACCTTTATTGATGCACTACTCAAGAGCTGAGCATAGATTATACTGAATGAATCTCAATGTAAATGGGATATTATGGTCTGTTTGGTTCTTGATTATCAGCACATTTGCAAGAAGGACTTCAGGCATGGTATCAGCAGAACATATGAGAAATAGGAAATATTTGAATTTATTAAAAAAAGGCATATAGCGGGCCGACAGTACCCACTCCATCTAGAGATTGCTGGATAGCCTGACGGACTTTAATGACATCTTGCAGGAAGCCATTAGTGTCATTTTCCTGAAAGGATACAGCAGGGTAAAGAAGGCTGTGTCAAAGGAGCAAGAGAGGGGCAGAGAGGAAAAAGGACAAGCAGGTAACACCACAACAAAGTAGCCATGCAATGTGTTACAGGATCAAAAAGAACTGAGGGTTATATAAAAAAAAAAAAAAAGAAGTCACCGCGTTTCCTTTCTCGGCAGCAGACAAACATAACAGTTGAACAAACAAACTGACACTCAACATTGTTTATTATGCAATCTCAGAATTCATATTAGGCAGGGTTTACATAATAGTTCAATCTGATTTAGATCAATGGAGGACAACGCCAAGTTGTACAGATGGATTAATTTCCGCTATTCTGTTGCGGAATAATAAGATACCTGAGGAGCCGAAGGCACTCCATTGATTCCTTCGTAGAAGCGGCACTCGGCTTCGTCATATTTGGATTTGTCGAACCAGACCTTCTCCTGGGCCAGGCACTGGAGTCCGCTCATGATGATACTACAGTGGGGAGGATGAAATAAATAAATAGATGATTATCATAAAAAACAAGTTAACGATAACAACAGAAATCAAATAAATTACTATTTTACATCATGTGTCCTTGTGCATGTTATGATACCAACACTCCAACCTGACTTGATGCAGTGTGATCATTTTATAACAAGGCAATGAATTTTATGTTGGAGAAAATGCTGCTCATTCAGGCATTTGAACACTATGGCCACAAGGATACCTGAGGGCCTACAATTGAGTTTGAAACCAAATCATGTCAACCAACAAATACAGATTTTTACTGGGGTTTTTTTGGGCTTCATCAAAAACTAAGTTTGAATTTACTCTGTATACTGTCCCATACAACAAAATCACAATTACAAGTCAAACTACATCCACTACAAAAAAATAAAAAATAAATAAATAAATAAAACAACATATACGACTGCAGTTTTATCAATTGATCTGTAAACGATAATATTTACCACAATATGCAGTAGAACCTTCCAAGAATAAATAAGAACTTAAATCACTTGCCAATTTAAGAAGATGCTGTTGAAAAGTCTGAATCACAAATTCTCCTCTATAATGAAAACACCCATCAAACATTGTCAGACTGCGATGATGCTACTACGAGTTGCTGGGTTATTGTATCTGATCAGCATCTTGAACATGTCAGTAATCAGATGTTTGAAATGTTCAATGAAAGTATTCAAACTGAACCGCATGGGGCACTCGTAATGGGGAAAAAAAGAAAATACTAAAAATTAAATTACATCAGACCTGCCAAGCCTGTATGTATTTTGCTCAGGAGCTGCCGATTGAGCACTTGAATACTTCCAGGTGCACTTTAAAGAACCACATTTCTGTTCCATGATAAAGACAGCAGATGTTAAACACCTCCCGGTTCATTAAGGAACACTGAAAGATGCAGTGGTGAGCCTTCTGTTTAACAAGACTAGAGGTTTTGTGTGACAAACTATTAAAATAAGTACAGTGGTCCCTTGACTTACGAAATGAATCCGTTCCGAGGGTAAGCTCATAAGGCAAAATGTTCGTTACATAAAAGAAAAATTCCGATACGAAATAGAAAACCAATTAATCCGTTAATCCCCTCTCAAACTCATAACCTGACACAACCACGTATATTTGACATAATATATTAAAGATAAACATGTAAAAACAAATATTTCATAAAACATGTACATTACCAATGTACATTAACATTAATAACAATTAATAAATAATAAAACAAGAATAAACAATAAGTCAACTACCCTTCTGATCAATGACTGTGCGAAGATGTCATGCGGGCGAAGATGTCACGTGGGCAGGCATGAGATGGTGTGTAACAGGAGGAAGAGAATTTTATGCATGTGCACGCTACAAATGCCAGCAGGAAGGGCTGGTGGTGAGCTCGCACAAGGCCAGTGCGTTTCAAATAGTAAATATTATTACAATATTTATTATTATTATATAGTAAATATGTCAAATATTATTTATTATTAATGTTAATAATCTTTTTGGCTTTTTCCCTTTTTTCAGGGGTTGCCACAGTGAATCATCTGTTAAATGTACATCTATAATGAAATATTTATTATTTTTACATGTTTATCTTATTAGAAAAAATGTACATGTTTGTGGCAGATTTGGGAGGGGGTTGGAACGGATTAGTTGGTTTTCTGTTATTTCCTATGGGAATAATTGTCAGGGGGGGGGGGGGTGTTCTTCCTATAGTGGGCGTCACAGAAAATAATCGAGAAGCACTGCACAAGGCATTCTCAGAGCGCGGAGGAATACACATGGAAGAATACGAGGCTAATGTGTCCGGAAAAGCCATTCCCCCACCAGAGCTTGTAAATCAAAAATTTTCTGGTTGGTTATGGCAGACTTTTGGTGGGATCGAAGCTTGTATCATGGAAAATTTGTTATTAAAGACATTCATAAGTCAAGGTACCACTGTACTATTAATGCTGTAAGTAATTAAACAGAAATAAGTATATGTACGGTTTGTTCAATCTGGTACAAATACAATTCTAAATTGGGGGAATTATTGGTAGAACGATATAATCGACTTGTCTAAAAGTTCGAGACTTCCTGAAATAAAACTAACGATAATGCTGGTCAATATGACAGTACTTAAATATTGTGATACATAATGACTATTAGTAAAACATATCACAACTGTGAATTCCAAATAGAACCAGTTTTTTGTGGATGAACAGAACATACCTCTCCAAAGAACCACAAAGAAGCCCCTCATTTATTTAAATACATATAAAATTTGCAAATAATCACACTTCACAAATACCTGCACATCATTATATACCATTAAACTGAGATAACTAACTGCTGTGAATGTTGCATGAAAGTAAGGAATGAAGTACAACAGATCTATGGACATCGGCATGCTTGTGCAATGCCAGTAAAATCCATTCATTGCTTTTTGCTGATCAGGCCTGTGTTGTCCAGAACCTTTGTTATCTACTGGATGGCATTTTGCCCATTTGCTTCCATGCAGCAAGTAGAAACCACAGAAATCAGGAACATCATCATATTGCGTTACTGGTTTGCCACCATAACCCACAATGTGGATGCAACTAAACCCACTCACGCAGAAACCCCAGAACGTGGCCTATGGCATAAAGAGTCACATACTTGTCTCGTTTTCTCTGAGTGGGATGCTCCGTCTCCGAGTAACCCCGCTTCCTGCGTCCCCTCTGTGACTCTGAGGATGAGCGCTGGTTTTTCTGAGCACTGTAGGAGCGAGAACGGACACGGTCCCCCTGCTCTCGACTGGGCTGAGCCGATTTCCGTTTAGCTCTGAACACCAAAGCATGATGGACAACTTGCTCTCTCGAACTCGTCCCAAAACCTGAAGGGTTCTGAAAGTAGTCTTCGGCTTGCTCATACAAGTTGCTGTTGAACCAAACAATTTCGCCTCTAGAGCCATGAACAGGTCCGAACGCCTCAGGGAAGAAATCTTCTGAGGCATGACTCTCTGAGTAGGATGAGCGCTGGGCTCGTCTCCTTCCTCGGCCATGGGTGTTTGCCGAGTCCTGCCTGTGCCCACCTACTTCCTTAGAGCGGGTCTGAGAACTCCTCGGATTGTCCATCTCATCACGTGTTAGAACGGAAGCAAAACAATGGAGCGACTGATAAGGCGAGAAGCTTAGGATGCAACAGATGTTGAAGCAACTACTGGCCCCAAAACACAAATGTAGACTTCCAAATTCAAAATGTTATCCCATTTCATGCCACAAGCAAATTCTCTAGAGGCAGATTTCATTACATTATCTTCTCCTCATTAGCAAGCTGAAGTGCAGACAATCTTGGATTGAAGTGCCATTGGTCATCTCCGCCATGTGATGGAGACCAGATTTGCTAATTAGCTACTAAAACCTTTGAAAACATTACGAGGCTATGAACAGGATATGATCATTCTCCTTTTCTTGATGAGTTTTTGATATAGGACACCATATTTGTACGGTTAAGAAAAAAGTCCATGCAAAAGCAAGGTGATGATTGTTCATACATCAAATGCCAGGTTGATTATGTTTGCCATGTATGATTACTAAATTAATATTTCTCTCACAAGGACCTGAGAAACTGATCCTTCCACCCTACAGTAACCATCTATGCACTACATAGTCAAAAGTTGGTGGACACCTGACCATCACATCCATGTTCCAAAGTGTTGCAAAGATCTGAGTAACGCAAATCAATTCCATCATCACAACGCCCTTGTGCAAAAAGTGAGCTCTATGAAGACATTGCTTGCCAGGGATGGAATCAAAGAACTTGTGTCCCATCAAGAGTCCTGACCTTAACCACATTGAGAGCCTGTGGGATGAACTGGAATACCAACCCTTTAGCCAAAATTCATCTCTGGCCTTTTTTCCATTTCCATGAGAATTAAGCCTATTCTAACAGCCAAGGCAAAAAAAATAAAAACATAAATAAATAAAAAAATACACCCTTGAAATGGATGTTCACACCAAAGAGATGATAAAGGGTCCACAAACATTTCACCATATACTACAAGATGTACAGTCCACATGCAGTCCATCGCTTAAAAGCGTTCTTTTGTTTCATGAAGATTTAATACAGAAACTGACGTCTCAAACCTATCATGCAATCAGTGGGTTATTGTTTGCTGTTAGATGATTCTGGATTAGTGTAATTAGATTTGAACACACTACCTAAATCCAGATCACGCTGGGTTCCTTTCCCTATAAATATGAGAACGCCAATATACACATTAAATTCCCACTATCACCCAGATGTAACATTCCAATCCAAAGATATTCATCTAACAGTTGTTCAAAATAAATTAGCATTAAACATGCACCTAAGGGAAACAAACTTTGGTTCTATTTTATACAATCCTCAAGTTACGCACAACAGCTGATAATTAAACAGAAAATCCATGAAGTCACATATCAATAGTAGTGATTTCGCTGAACCTAAACAATCCTTCAAAATGATGTTGATAACGTAGCATGACAGGGTTTATTAGTATAAAATGGGTTTCTGTTTAATGTCTCACTTTACTCAGCAATCAGATGGTTCCAGTTAACTCTCATGGGCTTCAGGCTATGGAAGGCTGCATATTGATCCACTCTATGTAGGTATTAAATGATTTTGTGACATCTGAAAACTGCTTAATCCTACTAAGGCACTTCTCAAATAGTGGGGGGGGGGGCAGTGTGATGCCAGGGGAGCGCATTGTATGACCCTGGGGAACATGCTTTTTATGGAATGCTGCAATTAAGTGTAATTGCAGCTCCACTCCGCTAGTTGGCAGTGACGCTCTAATAGTCACGCTATGGTGTAGCAGTTTTTCGCGTGAGCAAACGATATGCAGTGCAGTAAACAACCCCTCAAACACGGAAAAATTTCTACCAGGAACGAAGAGAAAGGATGAGAGAGAGACGGCGATATTACGACATATACAAGTTGAAGGAGTTTAAATAAGGATGTTTTTTTTTTTCAGGCACATTGGTGCACTTTAAATATTTTCTATTACAGATTAAAAACCAATGTTAAATGAAGTTTTTCTTTATTGTAAGTTGACCTATATTGCTTTCTCTTTTGTCTTTAATGTTATGCAGAGGTGCACTGTATTCATAATTTTATAGACAAATACTATTTATAGTCGCTTGTGGGGTGGTGGTGGGGGTGTGTGTTTTTTTTTCTTCTGAGAGGGGGTGCCACAGAAAGTTATTGAGAAATACTGTACTAAGGTCACTGGGAATCTGGAGCTGGCTCAAGGTGAAGGCAGATACATCCTGACCAGCTCACTAGTATATCACAGGGCCAGCATACACAACTGGGACAATTTGGAACAGCCAATTAGCCTAATGTGCATGCCGCCTTTGGACTGTGGGAGGAAACCAGAATACCCAGAGGAACCAACACAAACACAGGGAAAACATGCAAACTTCACACAAAAATGCACAAGCCTGGGAATAGAACACATACCTTTGTGCTATGAAGCAGACTTGCTAACCGCTACACCACTGGTTAAAACAAGCAATTTTTTATCGTCAATTACATACTGGTCCTTCTCAAAAAATTAGCATATTGTGATAAAGTTCATTATTTTCTGTAATGTACTGATAAACAGTAGGCTTTCATATATTTTAGATTCATTACACACAACTAAGGAAGTTCAAGCCTTTTATTGTTTTAATATTGATAATTTTGGCAAAAAAGTAAAGAAAAACCAAAAATCCCTATCTCAAAAAATTAGTATATTTCATTCGACCAATAAAAAAAAAAAAAAAGTCTTTAATACAAAAAAAGTCAACCTTCAAATAATTATGTTCAGTTATGCACTCAATACTTGGTCGGGAATCCTTTTGCAGAAATGACTGCTTCAATGCGGCTTGGCATGGAGCCAATCAGCCTGTGGCACTGCTGAGGTGTTATGGAGGCCCAGGATGCTTCGATAGCGGCCTTAAGCTCATCCACAGTGTTGGGTCTGGTGTCGTTCAACTTTCTCTTCACAATATCCCACAGATTCTCTATGGGGTTCAGGTCAGGAGAGTTGGCAGGCCAATTGAGTACAGTAATACGATGGTCAGTAAACCATTTAGCAGTGGTTTTGGCACTGTGAGCAGGTGCCAGGTCGTGCTGAAAAATGAAAATCTTCATCTCCATAAAGCTTTTCAACAGATGGAAGCATGAAGTGCTCCAAAATCTCCTGATAGCTCGCTGCACTGACCCTGCGCTTGATAAAAAAAACAGTGGACCAACACCAGCAGCTGGCATGGCACCCTAGACGATCACTGTGGGTACTTGACACTGGACTTCAGGCATTTTGGCATTTCCTTCTCCCCAGTCTTCCTCCTGACTCTGGCACCTTGATTTCCGAATGACATGCAAAATTTGCTTTCACCCAAAAAAAGTACTTTCTTCTGCCGCTGTTTCTGGTCCAAAAGTGGCTTGACCTGGGGAATGCGGCACCTGTAGCCCATTTCCTGTACACGCCTGTGCACGGTGGCTCTGGATGTTTCTACTCCAGACTCAGTCCACTGCTTCCACAGGTCCCCTAAGGTCTGGAATCGGCCCTTCTCCACAATCTTCCTCAGGGTCCGGTCACCTCTTCTGGTTGTGCAGCGTTTTCTGCCACACTTTTTCCTTCCCACAGACGTCCCACTGAGGTGCCTTGATACAGCACTCTGTGAACAGCCTATTTGCTCAGAGATTTCTTTCTGTGTCTTGCCCTCTTGCTTGAGGGTGTCAATGATGGCCTTCTGTACAGCAGTCTCACCAATGATTGCGGTTTTGAGTAATGAACCAGGCTGGGAGTTTTTAAAAGCCTCAGGAATCTTTTGCAGGTGTTTATAGTTAATTGGTTGATTCAGATGATTAGGTTAATAGCTCGTTTAGACTACCTTTTCATGATATGCTAATTTTCTGAGATAGGAATTTTGGGTTTTCATGAGCTGTATGCCAAAATCATCAGTATTAAAACAATAAAAGACCTGAAATATTTCAGTTGGTGTGCAATGAATCTAAAATATATGAAAGTTTAATTTTTATCAGTACATTACAGAAAGTAATGAACTTCATCACAATATGCTAATTTTTTGAGAAGGACCAGTATAAACATTGCCATCGTATGTCAAGAAAACCTTTACATTACTAATTAAAGGAATCTTGAGAATTTACAAAAATATGATTGTGGAACGAAAGCCTGACTCGTTTTATAGCAATAAATACAGTCACACTACATCTTCAACTCCATAATAAATTGAGTTTTCTGTTGCTAAACCATGTTACCATGGATATGTGATGTCACTGTATTGATGATGGAAGAAACTACACATGCCTTGGGGGGAGGGAGGTGGAACACACAGTGTGAATGATTCTTGTTAAAGAAATGCACGCCATACACACATCACTAGATTGTTCTGGACCTGCTCCCAGTCGACATTATTCATTTCAACAAACATGCCATGAGATCACACACATTCAGACACTCACCTTCTGATGTACTCAGGAGTTAAAAAAAATAATAAATAAAAAAAATAATAATAAATAAAAAAAAATAAATAAAAAAAAAGTGAAGCCGACTTTTTCAGGGTCTCTTTAATAAAAAGTATTACAACCATTAAAAGAGGAAAAACATACACAGGAAGTACAAAAGTTTATGCACCCTAAACATTCACTAAATGCATGTTTGGTGTTTTGAGCATTGCAGAACCTCCACTATAAATTAAACTCGTGCACTGTATGAGTGTAGGGTGGTGCAGTGGTGTACTGGTGGGCATGTTACAGTTAGACGCTACTGTGACAGTATGAAGCTACTGGGTTTGAGTGACCTGGATCGGTGAGGGCATTCCTGTTCGAAGTTTCTATGTTCCCTCTGTGCTGCATGAGATTTTTCCAGGTGCTTCAGTTTCCTCCCACAGTTCAAATAGATGCACATTAAGCTAACTGGATGTTCACATTTGCTTAATTGTGAATGGCTGTGCGTATGTTAGCCATGTGATGATCTGGGATGCTGTTTAGGGTGTACCCCACCATCACCCAGAGTTGGTTGATATTGGATTAAGCCTTCCCATGACCCTATTAGTGGGATGAAGTGGATACAGCAAATGAGTGCGTGAATTTATTAATATTAACTTATGATTTGCATCTGTGCTAAAGTTTGTGATGCTGTCATAGAAAAATCAATCAACATCTAATCAATCAGAATGGGAAATATGGCAGTAATGGTGCAAAATAAATGACAGGACTTTCCAGAAAATGATTAGAATGAAGCCTTTGGATGTTTGAATTAGTTACAACACAAGAGACATGATGACCTTTTGTGCTTTTTATCTTGCTCCACATATTTTACATGTCACCTCCAAGTAGGTCTGGATGAATTAGTTGTGTATTTCAGTACGAGCTGCTCAGCTTTGGTTTCTGGGACAGCCACCTGTTTTCGAAAGTCTTAAGCGGCTGATTTTTGTATATCGAGTGAAACTTCCCCTTTTGACAACGTTTCACCTGACGTACAAAAACCAGCCCCTTAAGACATTTGAAAACAATTTGAGCCAAACTGAAATTTCACACAAAATTTTAAGCAGGACCAAAACTTTTTCCAAGGCCTCGAATATGGACGATTTACCTCAAAGTCGACTGACTACCTCCCAAAATATATTCAATTTCATTTCCAGATTTACATGAGATTTTCATCAAGGACCAATGATGAACTCATTAAATTTTAGGTGAAATCCAGAACCAGATCCAGGAGGGTTTCGAAGGTGTTTTTCACATTGTGCATCCGTGTAACGTCAAACTCTTTGCCACACTCGAGTGTGTGTGTGTGGTGGTGTGGGCTCTACTTCCCCAATGACCACCAGTGATAAAATGCAGGCAACACGTATAATGGTTTATCTGGCTTCATGACACACGTATTAACTCTGTCCTTGCCTCTCAGTGGCAACATATGAAACTTCAACTGTTTCTCTTTACAAGCCCACTACACATCAATTGTTCGGCATGATGAGCGCACACATTTAGCAACATATTTTTTGGTGGGGGGAGAAGCACATTACCCTAACTGGTGGCAGTGGTGGCCCAGTGGTAAGGTCCTGGAGTGCCAATCCCAAGGTTGAGGGTTCAAGCCTCATTGTCAACGGTTGCCATTGGTGTCCCCCAATGTAGCTAACTGGTTTATCAAAGGCTGGCCATGTCTCTCACTATTGATAGGTGTGAGGCATGTAAAAGAACATAACAGTCAGTGTGTTTCTGCCCTGTGATAATGAGTTGCCCGAGATGGGCACCAGCCTCCCCACGACCTTAATTAAAATCACCCACAATGCAACTGGAGGAAAAAAAATTACAAAGTAACAATAGAAGAACGGGCCACAAGAGGGCACTGCAACTTTAAATTATGTGCCAATAAAGCCTAGACTCAAGTTTCGAGTTTGCATCATCACTATTTGGTGGTCATTCAGTCATTTCATTTAAAAAAAAAATTAAACTAATCCTTTAACCTGCCACTGTTGACACAGATAGCATTTAAAACACATATATACAGTCGAGTCGTAATTGTGGGTTTTGCAGCACTGTACATTGTTAGAAGTGTGCATTAAGTATATCAGCATGAGTAGAATTAAGTGTCATGTCTGAGGTGATGTTATATCTACCCAGCTCGGCTATAGATAGACTTCCTGACAGCTTCAAACCATTTCAGTCTCAGCCACGTGGCGACACACTTAATCCCAAAATGCTCCCACAACTCCAAAAAACACGTTAGAAAGTATGTTTTAGGTTTTTAAAAGCAGCCCATATTCTTGTCGTCGTAATAACCGCTTATTGCACTTACTTTCAAAATTCCTGAGTGAAGCAGAGCTCTGAGGTAACGGCTCGCACACCACAGCTCGTTCAGAAAAGGGCTTGCGCTCCACGCCGGGTGAACTCATTGATAAAAAAAAAAGGGGGGGGGGGGGTATGTATCTAAATTAAAACTTGAAGTGCTCTAATATAACAGAATACATATTGATCTAAACACTGTGTGGACATTATTTAATATTTAATAGTGTTTGTGGGGTAATGAGAAAAGTAGAGCGAAGAGAAACTTCGGCAAAATAGAAAAGTTTTGAAAGTATCTACAGCCCCGTAGAGAAAGTGGTACAATCCAGCAATCCTTCACTATACAGTGCAAAAACAAAAGCATTGCGTGACAAATAAATATGAAAAAAAAAAAAAGGATATAGTCATATATTTTTTACCATCCAAATGTATCTACAATGCTAAATAATACTTTTAAAAATATTAATGTAATATTTACTGATTTAATTAAGAAATAATTATTGCAAACTTTCTCTCCTAAAGTATCTACGAGCTTCAACTAAGAATAATAATATGACTGAAAAGACTCTTCGATACACATGCAGCTGTTCCCAAGTGTGGGGCTTGAAGCCACAGACATCTCCTGACTGGATCTTCACCCAATTCCTTGGCTACACAGCCATCCCTATGGGGGTAAGTTCGTGTTCAAATAACTAGAACAGCCCCTTCAGCCAAGTCAACATCTGAGGAAGTATCTGCATTGTACTGTATTTGCATTGTATAAGTATTTGCATTGTATCCATTCAATAGGATTCAGCCATTTCAAGGAAAACTCTCCTGACCCTGAAAGACATCTTAGCAGAAGGTCAGTGCCAACCCACAGTGGAGTGAGAACCCACGAAGACACCTGTCCATTGGATCTTAAGTCCAACACCTTTCTGTTCAATGTTCTGCAGAAAATACCGGAACATTATCAGCGTGCAGCCATTAAAACTAGGGCTGGTAATCATCCAAGCTTCAGATCCCACAACATCAACAAGCTTGAATGATGATGATGTTCGTCGACTCAATATCGAGTATGACCATAGCAACACAAACAACACAGTGTCTAAGAGGCGGGGTGATGTGTCCGCAGGTGGCTTGTAAGGCCAATACGGGCGTGAAAACCCCTCCCACAAGTTGGACACCAGTGAGAGGGGGTCGTGTTGGTAGATTGGTCAGCTCGAGCCTTGTGTGTTTGACGTTTATATTTGGCTGCATTCGAACGTTTATTCTCTGAGTGGATGGCACCTTTGTGAATCAGGTTGCGCCAAGCTGGTCTGTCAAATGCTGCGGTTTCCCACGTTGCAACGTTAATGTTGAAGTCCTTCAGGTATGCTTTGATGGAGTCTTTATAGCATTTGCGCTGGCCGCCTACTTTCCTGCTACCACGACTGAGTTCACCGTACAGTAACTGTTTGGGTATCCTGGAGTCTGACATACGGCAGACGTGTCCTGCCCATCATGTCTGAGCTTTGCGCATGATGGTAATAACGCTGGGGAGGTCTGCTCTCTCCAGAACCTCTGTATTTGTGATCCTTCACAAATCAACATCAACAAGCTTGAATAAAGAGCAATTAATAAGCTTTATTTTCAGCACATGTTTAGTTGTCACCAGGGATTCAAACTCCTGATACAGACTTCCCATCAAGTATAATCCACAAGTACCAAGCAGTATACAGTCATCCCTTGAATACCATGGATAATGTAGACCAGACCTGGCCGCGATATTTGAAAAACCGCGAAGTAGGAACACCCACCCCCCATTTCTACCATGTTGTCTCATTTCTATATGTTTTCGCGTCTATACAATATCAAGAAGTGTATATTAAACGTTACACAGTTATATGCATATGTAAATACTGTAATGTATTAATATTTAAATAGAATTTATATATAAATACTTTAAGTACTGTACTCACCTCTGACAATACTGTAGCTGTTCGCCGCAGTGCAGGACATTCACAAACATGATACAGTAAGATCACAAACACAAAAAATCCCGCGGGAATGTGCGAGGCAACAGTGTCACGCGTCTAAGCCAATCAGCTTGCGAGATTGAGTTGATTGGGCGGGAGGCAACAGCATCACGCGTCTAAGCAAATCAGCTTGCGAGATTGAGTTGAGTGGGTGGTCCCTGCCTGAACTGGGCAGGAGGGGCACTTCAGTCTGCCTTGGGTCCCTGCCTTCCGCTTGCTTTCATGTAAGTTTCAGTGCGAATTTTGAATTTTTTATGAATATATTTTTTTAATTTTATTTTTTATTAAAATGCCACGATGTACCAAGACCGCGATGCTCAAATCGCGAAGTGGCAAGGGATGACTGTACTGACCTTTACATGCTCATCAAACAAAGGTTACCCATTACCAGGAGTGGGGTACAATCGCCCAAGGACATTCATCCATTAAAGCTTAAATTCGACACCTTAACCACTCAGCTATCCTGGTCCACTTAGGCAGCTGGTTTGATGTCCAAGTGAAAAGCAGTAGATAGCATTCAATCCTATCCCCTTGAAGTATGTTGACTTTTTTTTTTTTTCAAACGACGTGAATGAAAAGCCAGAACGCTTTCAGCTAACATCCAGTCAAAGTAAGGCTCACCCATTTTTGTTGTGTATAGACTTCCCATTGAGTACACTCCACAAGTACCAAGCAGCATATTGCCATTAAATCATCAGCCAACAACAATTAGATAGTACCAGGAGTGGGTTCAAACCCATGAGGACGTTCATCCATTAGAGCTTAAATCCAATGAATTTTCCATTCGGACATCCTAGTCCACTTAGGCAGCTGGTTTCATGTCAGTTCATCATCATCATTTTCTGTAACCGCTTAATCCTAATTTGGGTCGCGGCGAGGCTGGTGCCCATCCCACAGCCAACTTTGGGCAAGGGCAGAGTACACCCTGGACAGCTCGCCAGGCCATCGCAGGGCAGAAACACGCCAACAGCTTTGCAGCCTACTTTTTATGAAAGTCAGAAATGGCTGACTTTTACATGCCTCACACCACAGACAGTGAGAGACAAGGCCGGCCTTTGATAACCCAGTTAGCTGCACTGGGGGTGGTTTCAATTGAGAAATCTTTATATATATATATATATATATATATATATATATATATATATATATATATATATATATATATATATATATAAATATATATATATATATATATATATATATATATAATTATATATATCAGCAACGCATTGAATGGCATTGATGGAGTTCAATCTTGTCCTCTTGAAATATGTTGACTATTTCTTTCAAGTGATATGCATGAAAAGCTAAAACACGTTCAGCTAATGTCCAGTTAAAATTAGGCTCATCCATTCCTTGTTCTGCCCAAAATTCCCATCCAAGCAACGCCATAAATATCAAGCAGTATACTGCTCTTTAAAGCCTCCTTCAACAAAATTTATTCAGGAGCATGGTTCAAACGTATGAGGACATTCATCCATTGGAGCAAATTTGTAATGTGTTAACCTTTCAACCATCCCGGTTGGGGAGAGTTGAGGAATTTGTGTCCAAGTCGACAGAGTACTTTATTTCAGATGAGCATGGGAGCGCATTGATGGAGCTTGATCCCATCATCTTGAAGAACGTTGACTATTTTTTTCCCAATCAGATACATGAAAACTCAGAACACTTTCAGATAACACCCAGTCAAAGAAGGCTAACCCATTTTTGTTGTATACAGACTTCCCATTGAGAACAATCCACAAGTACCAAGCAGTATATTGCCATTTAAGTCCTCACCCAACAGCAATTAGATAGTATAACAAGTGGGATTCAAACCCATGAGAACATTCATCCATTGGAGCTTAAATCCAATGCCTGAACCACTCAGCCATCCTGTTCTGTTTAGGCAGTTGGTTTCATGTCTAATTGAGAAATCTTTTTTTTAATATCAGACACACACTGGGTGGCATTGATGGAGTTCTTCCTGTCCTCTTGAAATATGTTGAGCATTTTCTTTCAAGTGTCACGCATGAAAAGCCAGAACACTTTCAGCTAACATCCAGTCAAAGTAAGGCTCACCCATTTTTTATGTCCAGAATTTGCATTGAGTACATGAGTACAGTCCACAAGTACCAAGCAGCATACTGCCATTAAATCCTCAGCCAACAACAATTAGATAGTACCAGTAGTGGGGTTCAACCCATGGGGACGTTGATCCATTAGAATTTAAATCCAACACTTTTACCATTGGGCCATTCTAGTCCACTTAGGCACTTGGTTTCATGTCCAATTGAGAAATCTTTTTTTAAATATCAGCCACACATTGGATGGCATTGATGGAGTTTGATCCCGTCCTCTTGAAATATGTTGACTATTTTCTTTCAGGTGTTACGCATGAAAAGCCAGAACAGTTTCAGCTAATGTCCAGTCAAAAATAAGCTCATGAATTCCTTCTTGTGTACAAAATTCCCATCAAATTCAAAAATGTCAAGCAGTATACTGCCATTTCAGTCCTCACCCAATGACAAGTAGGTAGTACCAGGAGTGGGGTTCAAACCCACAAGGACATTCATCCATTGGAGCATAAATCCAACACCTTAACAACTTGGCCATCCTGGTCCACCGAGGCAAGCGGTTTCATGTTCAATTGAGAAATCTTTTTATTTAATATCAGACATGCATTGGATGGCATTGATTCTGTCCTCTTGAAATATGTTGACTATTTTCTTTCAAGTGATATAGATGAAAAGCTAGAACACTTTCACCTAACGTTCAATCAAAATTAGGCTCACCCTTTCCTTGTTGAGTTCAAAATTCCCATCGACTCAAAACCACAAATATCAAGCAGTATGTTGTTCTTTTAAAGTCTCTTTCAACAAAGTTTATCCAGGAGCAGGGCTCAAAAGTATGAGGACATTCATCCATTGGAGCAAAATTCTGATTGATTAACCTCTCGACCATCCTGGTTGGGGAGAGTTGAGGAATTTGTGTCCAAGTCGACAGAGTACTTTATTTCAGATGAGCATGGGAGGGCATTAATGGAGTTCCATCCCATCATCTTGAAGGACATTGACTATTTTTTTTCCAAAAAGATACATGAAAACACAGATCACTTTCAGCTAACATCCAGTCAAAGAACACTCACCCATTTTTGTTTTGTTCAGCCTTCCCATTTAGTGCACAGTACTACCATTTAAGTCCTCACCAAACAACAGTTCGATAGTACCAGGAGTGGGGTTTGAACCCACGAGGACTTTCATCCATTGGAGCTTGAATCCAACACCTTAACCACTCAGCCATCCTGGTCCAATTATGCAGCTGGTTTCATGTCCAATTGAGAAATGTATTTTTTACAGCTCAGCCACACAATGGGTGGCATTGATGGAGTTTGATCCCGTCTTCCTGAAATATGTTGACTAATTTCCTTCAAGTGATATCAATGAAAAGCCAGAACACTTTCAGCTAATGCCCAGTCAAAGTAAGGCTCAGCCATTTTTGTTGTGTACAGAATTTCCATTGAGAACAATCCACAAGTCCCAAGCAGTGTATTGCCATTTCAGTCCTCACCCAAAAGCTGTTAGATAGTATAATGAGTGGGGATCAAACCCATGAGAACATTCATCCATTGGAGCTGAAATCCAACGCTTTAACCACTTGGCCATCCTGTTCCGTTTTGGCAGTTGGTTTCATGTCTAATTGAGAAATCTTTTTTTTAATATCAGACACACACTGGGTGGCATTGATGGAGTTCTTCCTGACCCCTTGAAATATATTAACTATTTTCTTTCAAGTGTTATGCATGAAAAGCCAGAACACTTTCAGCTAACATCCAGTCAAAGTAAGGCTCACCCATTTTTTGTGTCCAGAATTTTTATTGAGTACATGAGTACAGGCCACAAGTACCAAGCAGCATACTGCCATTAAATCCTCAGCCAACAACAATTAGATAGCACCAGTTGTGGGTTTCAACCCATGGGGACGTTGATCCATTAGAGTTTAAATCCAGCACTTTTACCATTGGGCCATCCTAGTCCACTTAGGCACTTGGTTTCATGTCCAATTGAGAAATCTTTTTTTAAATATCAGCCACAGATTGGATGGCATTGATGGAGTTTGATCCCGTCCTCTTGAAATATGTTGACTATTTTCTTTCAGGTGTTACGCATGAAAAGCCAGAACACTTTCAGATAATGTTCAATCAAAAATAAGCTCACGCATTCCTTGTTGTGTCCAAAATTCCCATCAAATTCCAAGCAGTACACTGTCATTTAAGTCCTCACCCAATGAGAATTAAGTAGTACCAGGAGTGGGGTTCGAACCCACGAGGATATTCATCCATTGGAGCTTAAATCCAACGCCTTAACCACTCGGCCATCCTGGTCCACCTAGGCAGGTAGTTTCATGTTCAATTGAAAAATCTTTTTTTAAAATATCAGCCACACATTGGATGGCATTGATTCTGTCCTCTTGAAATCATCATCATCATTTTCTGTAACCGCTTCATCCTAATTAGGGTCGCGGGGAGGCTGGTGCCCATCACAGCCAACTCAGGGCGAGGGCAGAGTACACCCTGGACAGCTCGCCAGGCCATCGCAGGGCGGAAACACGCTGATGGCTTTGCAGCCTACTCTTTACGAAAGTCAGCAATGGTTCTTTTACATGCCTCACACCATACCAGTGAGAGACATGGCCGGCCTTTATTAACTCAGTTAGCTGCACTGGGGTCCTCTTGAAACATGTTGACTATTTTCTTTCAAGTGATATCCATGAAAAGTGAGAAAACTTTCACCTATCGTTCAATCAAAATTAGTCTCACCCTTTCCTTGTTGTGTTCAAAGTTCCCATCGACTCAAAACCATAAATATCAAGCAGTATGTTGTTCTTTAAAGTCTCTTTCAACAAAGTTTATACAGGAGCAGGGCTCAAAAGTATGAGGACATTCATCCATTGGAGCAAAATTCTGATTGATTAACTTCTCGACCATCCTGGTTGGGGAGAGTTGAGGAATTTGTGTCCAAGTCGACAGAGTATTTTATTTCAGATGAGCATGTGAGGGCATTGATGGAGTTCCATCTCTTCCTCTGGAAGTACATTGACTATTTTCTTTCCAATGAGATACATGAAAACTCAGAACACTTTCAGCTAACATTCAGTCAAAGAAGGCTCACCCATTTTTGTTGTGTGCAGACTTCCCATTGAGTACAATCCACAAGTACCAAGCAGTATACTGCCATTGCAGTCCTCACCCAACAACAATTCAAGAGTACCAGGAGTGGGGTTTGAACCCATGAGGACATTCATCCATTGGAGCTTAAATCCAACTCCTTAACCACTTGGCCATCCTGGTCCACCTCGGCAGGTGGTTTCGTGCCCGATTGAGAAATCTTTTTTTTTTTAAATATCAGCCATGCATTGGATGGCATTAATAGAGTTTGATCCTGTCCTCTTGAAATATGTTGACTATTTTCTTTCAAGTGAGATAGATGAAAAGCCAGAACACGTTCAGCTAATGTCCAGTTAAAATTAGGCTCACCCATTCCTTGTTCTGTCCAAAATTCCCATCCAATCAAATCCATAAATATCAAGCAGGATACTGCTCTTTAAAGCCTCCTTCAACAAAATTTATCCAGGAGCATGGTTCAAACGTATGAGGACATTCATCAATTGGAGCAAAATTCTCATGGGTGATCCTCTCGACCATCCCGGTTGGGAAGAGTTCAGGAACTTGTGCCAAAGTGGACAGAGTACTTAATTTCAGATGAGCACAAGAGAGCATTGATGGAGTTCCATCCCATCATCTTGAAGTACATTGACGATTTTCTTTCCAATGAGATACATGAAAACTCAGAACACATTCAGCTAACATCCAGTCAAAGAAGGCTCACCCATTTTTGTTTTGTTCAGCCTCCCCATTGAGTGCACCCACAAGTGAACATTACTACCATTTAAGTCCTCATCAAACAACAGTTCGATAGTACCAGGAGTGGGGTTTGAACCCACGAGGACATTCATCCATTGGAGCTTGAATCCAACACCTTAACCACTCGGCCATCCTGGTCCAATTATGCAGCTGGTTTCATGTCCAATTGAGAAATGTATTTTTTACAGCTCAGCCACACAATGGGTGGCATTGATGGAGTTTGATCCCGTCTTCCTGAAATATGTTGACTATTTTCTTTCAAGTGATATCAATGAAAAGCCAGAACACTTTCAGCTAATGTCCAGTCAAAGTAAGGCTCACCCATTTTTGTTGTGTACAGAATTTCCATTGAGAACAATCCACAAGTACCAAGCAGTATATTGCCATTTAAGTCCTCACCCAACAACAACGAGATAGTACCAGGAGTGGGGTTCGAACCCACGAGGACATTCATCCATTGGAGCTTAAATCCAACGCCTTAACCACTCGGCCATCCTGGTCCACTTGGATAGCTCGTTTCATGCCCGATTGAGAAATCTTTTGTTTTAAAATATCAGCCATGCATTGGGTGGCATTAATCGAGTTTGATCCTATCCTCTTGAAATATGTTGACTATTTTCTTTCAAGTGATATAGATGAAAAGCCAGAACACTTTCAGCAAATGTCCAGTTAAAATTAGGCTCACACACTCCTTGTTCTGTCCAAAATTCCCATCCAATCAAATCCATAAATATCAAGCAGTATACTGCTCTTTAAAGCCTCTTCAACAAAATTTATCCAGGAGCATTGTTGAAACGTATGAGGACATTCATCTATTGGAGAAAAATTCTCATGGGTTAACCTCTCGACCATCCCGGTTGGGAAGAGTTCAGGAACTTGTGTCCAAGTTGGCAGAGTACTGAATTTCAGATGAGCACAGGAGCGCATTGATGGAGTTTGATCCCATCATCTTGAAGAACATTGACTATTTTTTTCCCAATGAGATACATGAAAACTCAGAACACTTTCAGATAACACCCAGTCAAAGAAGGCTAACCCATTTTTGTTGTATACAGACTTCCCATTGAGAACAATCCACAAGTACCAAGCAGTATATTGCCATTTAAGTCCTCACCCAACAGCAATTACATAGTATAATAAGTGGGGTTCAAATCCATGAGAACATTCATCCATTGGAGCTTAAATCCAACACCTTAACCACTCGGCCATCCTGGTCCAATTATGCAGCTGGTTTCATGTCCAATTGAGAAATGTATTTTTTACAGCTCAGCCACACAATGGGTGGCATTGATGGAGTTTAATCCCGTCTTCCTGAAATATGTTGACTATTTTCTTTCAAGTGATATCAATGAAAAGCCAGAACACTTTCAGCTAATGTCCAGTCAAAGTAAGGCTCAGCCATTTTTGTTGTGTACAGAATTTCCATTGAGAACAATCCACAAGTACCAAGCAGTGTATTGCCATTTCAGTCCTCACCCAAAAGCTGTTAGATAGTATAATGAGTGGGGTTCAAACCCATGAGAATATTCATCCATTGGAGCTTTCCTCCAATGCCTTAACCACTCGGCCATCCTGTCCTGTTTAGACAGTTGGTTTCATGTCTAATTGAGAAATCTTTTTTTAATATCAGACACACACTGGGTGGCATTGATGGAGTTCTTCCTGTCCTCTTGAAATGTGTTGAGCATTTTCTTTCAAGTGTCACGCATGAAAAGCCAGAACACTTTCAGCTCATGTCCAGTCAAAGTAAGGCTCACCCATTTTTGTTGTGTCCAAAATTTCCATTGAGTACAGTCCACAAGTACGAACCAGCAAACTAGCATTAAATCCTCAGCCAACAACAATTAGATAGTACCAGTAGTGGGGTTCAACAAATGAGGACATTCATCTATTACAGTTGAAATCCAACACTTTTACCATTGGGCCATCCTCGTCCACTTAGGCACTTGGTTTCATGTCCAATTGAGAAATCTTTTTTTAAATATCAGCCACAGATTGGATGGCATTGATGGAGTTTGATCCCATCCTCTTGAAATATGTTGACTATTTTCTTTCAGGTGTTACGCATGAAAAGCCAGAACACTTTCAGATAATGTTCAATCAAAAATAAGCTCACGCATTCCTTGTTGTGTACAAAATTCCCATCAAATCAAAAAATGTCCAGCAGTATACTGCCATTTCAGTCCTCACCCAATGACAAATAGGTCGTACCAGGAGTGGGGTTCAAACCCACAAGGACATTCATCCATTGGAGCATAAATCCAACACCTTAACAACTTGGCCATCCTGGTCCACCTTGGCAGGCAGTTTCATGTTCAATTGAGAAATCTTTTTATTTAATATCAGACATGCATTGGATGGCATTGATTCTGTCCTCTTGAAATATGTTGACTATTTTCTTTCAAGTGATATACATGCGAGAACACTTTCACCTAACGTCCAGTCAACATTAGGCTCACCCTTTCCTTGTTGTGTTCAAAATTCCCATCAAATCAAAACCATAAATATCAAGCAGTATGCTGTTCTTGAAAGTCTCTTTCAACAAAGTTGAAAGTCCAGGAGCAGGGCTCAAACGCGTGAAGACATTCATCCATTGGAGCAGAGTTCCAATATGTTCACCTCTCGACCATCCTGGTTGGGGAGAGTTGAGGAATTTGTGTCCAAGTGGACAGAGTATTTTATTTCAGATGAGCATGGGAGAGCATTGATGGAGTTCCATCTCTTCCTCTGGAAGTACATTGACGATTTTCTTTCCAATGAGATACATGAAAACTCAGAACACTTTCAGCTAACATCCAGTCAAAGAAGGCTCACCCATTTTTGTTTTGTTCAGCCTCCCCATTGAGTGCACCCACAAGTGAACATTACTACCATTTAAGTCCTCATCAAACAACAGTTCGATAGTACCAGGAGTGGGGTTTGAACCCACGAGGACATTCATCCATTGGAGCTTGAATCCAACACCTTAACCACTCGGCCATCCTGGTCCAATTATGCAGCTGGTTTCATGTCCAATTGAGAAATGTATTTTTTACAGCTCAGCCACACAATGGGTGGCATTGATGGAGTTTGATCCCGTCTTCATGAAATATGTTGACTATTTTCTTTCAAGTGATATCAATGAAAAGCCAGAACACTTTCAGCTAATGTCCAGTCAAAGTAAGGCTCAGCCATTTTTGTTGTGTACAGAATTTCCATTGAGAACAATCCACAAGTACCAAGCAGTGTATTGCCATTAATAAATATTTTATTGACTCTGTACAAATGCTTGCCCAAAAATTTCCCCAGTCACAGTGTCATAAAAGTGCGGTCTGCACGTACAACCCAGATGATTTAAACTTTGTAGCGACAAATGAGACAGAAATACATGAGATTCTCAATTCACTATCAAGCTCAAAGTGTCAGGATATTTATGGACTCGATTCTCTTTTCTTAAAAACTTACAAAAATAACTTAATTTCTCCAATCACAAAGATTGTAAATCAATCTCTGGTGGAAAACACATTTCCTAAGGCTCTGAAAACTGCCATTGTTATACCAATACATCAATCAGGTGATAAATTTGATGTTGCTAATTATAGACCAATCAGTATTGTCCCTGTTCTGTCCAAGGCACTTGGAAAAGTTGTAGCCAAACAATTAATCGAACATCTTGAGTCTGAAAATCTACTACATCCCATGCAGTTTGGATTCAGGAAGAATCACTCAACAGAAACATCTTGTTGCCTTTTTCTAGAGAACATCAAATCCAATCTTGACAAGGGAGGGGTAGTGGGTGCCACTTTTTTAGATCTTCGCAAGGCCTTCGACACAGTCAGTCATTATATTCTTCTTTCTAAATTAACCAGTTACAAATTATCAAAAAACATCCTGACCTGGCTAAGTTCTTATCTATCGGATCGATCGTAGTGTGTACGTGTTATTTCCACCACTTCTACCATCACAGCAGTAAACAGCGGTCTGCCACAAGGGTCCAATCTGGGGCCTTTGCTCTTCTCCCTCTATATAAATGACTTGCCATCTGTGTTGCAAGAGGACATTTATGTCCAAATGTATGCAGATGACACAGTCATTTATACGTGGGGGAAAGATGCTGAAAAAGTGGCCTCTAAACTCACAGAGGCCATGGAAAATGTAGCTGTGTGGCTCAAACAATCATGCTTGACTTTAAATGTAGATAAAACAGCAACTATGTTTTTTTATAATAAGCGGAAATCCTGTATCTTTCCTTCTGTCTTTGTTAATGGGGAAAACATTCAAAAGCGTTACAGGGTTTAGATATCTGGGTGTCACTTTGGATCAAGCGCTTTCATTCAACAAACATGTAAAGTTGATGTGCCAAAGTTTGAAATTAAATATTGCGACTTTTAAATGTATCAGAAATTCTCTTACCTTAGAGGCAGCAAAAGTGTTTTTAATGCAATGATCATGTCGATTTTACTATTGTATAACTTGCTGGTCTCAGGCCAGTAAAACCACTCTGAAGCCTTTGGAGTCTATTTATAAACAGGCACTAAAAATTCTGGACCGGAGAACAAGACAGCATCATCACTGTCACGTTCTTGATAAATATAAACTTTTAAACTTTGAAAACATACAAAAGTTTGCTAGTGTCCGGTTGGTTCATAGGATTATAAACAACACTGCACCTGCTCCTCTCTCTAACTTTGTACAACTAACATCTCAAGTAACATCGAGAGCTACACGATCCTCATCCAGAGGACAGTGTAGTGTTCCAAAATGCAAAACCACTTTTGCCCAGTCAGCCTTTTCATACAGGGCAATTCAAGTTTGGAACACCATTCCACCTGAAGTGAAAAACCAAACGAACGATACCACCTTCACCAGTCAGTTAAAGCACTGGCTTTTTAGTGCTCAAACCTGTCAGCACTGACACTGAAGAGCAAGGCTTTTTCTACATCAGGATAAACTATGTTTTTTCCTTGCTTTGATTATTGTTGGAGTGTATATTGCTATATTGAACTCTAAACTATGACTTGTATGGAAAATGAAAGTGAATGTAGAATGGACTGATGCAAAGTGAAATGCAGAGAATGGTGTTGTGTATTGTGTATGCATTTGATTGTGCTGTAACTGCAATGGTTGTTGGACTGATTGTTGGGGGGAACTTTTATATTGTATTTTTTGTACTTGTATTGTATTTATTGTGTGAGGGACCACAGATGGAAACTAGCTATTAAGCTATAATCTGGTACAGTACATCTCTGTCTCTATGAGCTTAATGTTCCTGAACATTGTCCCTGAAATAAAGAGTAAATAAAAAAAAAATTCAGTCCTCACCCAAAAGCTGTTAGATAGTATAATGAGTGGGGATCAAACCCATGAGAACATTCATCCATTGGAGCTGAAATCCAACGCTTTAACCACTTGGCCATCCTGTTCCGTTTTGGCAGTTGGTTTCATGTCTAATTGAGAAATCTTTTTTTTAATATCAGACATACACTGGGTGGCATTGATGGAGTTCTCCCTTGAAATATATTAACTATTAAGTGTTATGCATGAAAAGCCAGAACACTTTCAGCTAACATCCAGTCAAAGTAAGGCTCACCCATTTTTTGTGTCCAGAATTTATATTGAGTACAGGCCACAAGTACCAAGCAGCATACTGCCATTAAATCCTCAGCCAACAACAATTAGATAGCACCAGCTGTGGGGTTCAACCCATGGGGACGTTGATCCATTCGAGTTTAAATCCAACACCTTTACCATTGGGCCATCCTAGTCCACTTAGGCACTTGGTTTCATGTCCAATTGAGAAATCTTTTTTTAAATATCAGCCACAGATTGGATGGCATTGATGGAGTTTGATCCCGTCCTCTTGAAATATGTTGACTATTTTCTTTCAGGTGTTACGCATGAAAAGCCAGAACACTTTCAGATAATGTTCAATCAAAAATAAGCTCACGCATTCCTTGTTGTGTCCAAAATTCCCATCAAATCAAAAAAATTCCAAGCAGTACACTGTCATTTAAGTCCTCACCCAATGAGATTTAAGTAGTACCAGGAGTGGGGTTCGAACCCACGAGGACATTCATCCATTGGAGCTTAAATCCAACACCTTAACCACTCGGCCATCCTGGTCCACCTAGGCAGGTGGTTTCATGTTCAATTGAAAAATATTTTTTTAAAATATCAGCCACACATTGGATGGCATTGATTCTGTCCTCTTGAAATCATCATCATCATTTTCTGTAACCGCTTCATCCTAATTAGGGTCGGGGGAGGCTGGTGCCCATCCCAGCCAACTCAGGGCGAGGGCAGAGTACACCCTGGACAGCTTGCCAGGCCATCGCAGGGCGGAAACACGCTGATGGCTTTGCAGCCTACTCTTTACGAAAGTCAGCAATGGTTCTTTTACGTGCCTCACACCATACCAGTGAGAGACATGGCCGGCCTTTGATAACTCAGTTAGCTGCACTGGGGTCCTCTTGAAACATGTTGACTATTTTCTTTCAAGTGATATCCATGAAAAGTGAGAAAACTTTCACCTAACTTTCAATCAAAATTAGTCTCACCCTTTCCTTGTGTTCAAAGTTCCCATCAACTCAAAACCATAAATATCAAGCAGTATGTTGTTCTTTAAAGTCTCTTTCAACAAAGTTTCTTTCCTCTACCAACAACAATTAGATAGTACCAGGAGTGGGGTTTGAACCCACGAGGACATTCATCCATTGGAGCTTAAATCCAATGCCTTAACCACTCAGCCATCCTGGTCCTCTTCAGCAGCTTGGTTCGTGCCTGATTGAGAAATCTTTTTTAAAATATCAGCCATTCATTGGATGGCATTGATGGAGTTTGATCCCATCTTCTTGAAATACGTTGATTATTTTCTTTCAAGTGTTATGCATGAAAAGCCAGAACACTTTCACCTAAAGTCCAGTCAAAATTAGGCTCACGTATTCCTTGTTGTGTCCAAAATTCCCATCAAATCAAAAACATCAAGCAGTACACTGCCATTTAAGTCCTCACCCAACAACAGTTCGATCATACCAGGAGGGGGGTTTGAACCCACAAGAACATTCATCCATTTGAGCTTAAATCCACTGCCTTAACCACTCTGGAATCCTAGTCCACTTAGGCAGCTGGTTTCACAACCAATTGAGAAATCTTTATATCAGACATGCACTGGATGGCATTAATAGAGTTTGATCCTGTCCTACTGAAATATGTTGACTATTTTCTTTCAAGTGATGTACATGAAAAGCCAGAACACTTTCAGCAAATGTTCAGTTAAAATTAGGCTCACCCATTCCTTGTTCTCTCCAAAATTCCCATCCAATCAAATCCATAAATATCAAGCAGTATACTGCTCTTTCAAGCCTCCTTCAACAAAATGTATCCAGGAGCATGGTTCAAACATATGAGGACATTCATCCATTGGAGCAAAATTCTCATGGGTTAACCTTTCAACCATCCCGGTTGGGAAGAGTTCAGGAACTTGTGTCCAAGTTGGCAGAGTATTCAATTTCAGATGAGCACCGGAGAGCTTTGATGGAGTTCGATCCCATCATCTTGAAGTACGTTGACTATTTTCTTTCCAATGAGATCCATGAAAACTCAAAACACTTTCAGCTAACATCCAGTCAAGGGAGGCTCACCCATTTTTGTTGTGTACCAACTTCCCATTGAGTACAATCCACAAGTACCAAGCAGTATATTACCATTTCAGTCTTCACCCAACTGCAGTTAGATAGTATAACAAGTGGGGTTCAAACCCATGAGAACATTCATCCATTGGAGCTTAAATCCAATGCTTTAACCACTCAGCCATCCTGTTCTGTTTAGGCAGTTGGTTTCATGGCTAATTGAGAAATTTTTTTTTTAATATCAGACACACACTGGATAGCATTGATGGAGTTCTTCCTGTCCTCTTGAAATATGTTGATTATTTTCTTTCAAGTGCTCTGCATGAAAAGCCAGAACACTTTCAGATAATGTCCAGTCAAAATTAAGCTCACCCATTCTTTGCTGTGTCCAAAATTCCCATCAAATCAAAAAATGTCAAGGAGTACACTGCCATTTAAGTCCTCACCAAGTGATAGTTAGATAGTACCAGGAGTGGGGTTTGAACCCACGAGGACATTCATCCATTGGAGCTTAAATCCAACACCTTAACCACTCGGCCATCCTGGTCCACCTAGGCAGGTGGTTTCATTTTCAATTGAAAAATCGTTTTTTTTTAAATATCAGCCACGCATTGGATGGCATTGATTCTGTCCTCTTGAAATATGTTGACTATTTTCTTTCAAGTCATGTACATTAAAAGCTAGAACATTTTCACCTAACGTTCAATCAAAATTAGGCTCACCCTTTCCTTGTTGTGTTCAAAATTCCCATCAACTCAAAACCATAAATTTCAAGCAGTATGTTGTTCTTTAGAGTCTCTTTCAACAAAGTTTATCCAGGAGCAGGGCTCAAACGTATGAGGACATTCATCCATTAGAGCAAAGTTCTGATTGATTAACCTCACGACCACCCTGGTTGGGGAGAATTCAGGAATTTGTGTCCAAGTGGACAGAGTATTTTATTTCAGATGAGCTTGGGAGAGCATTGATGGAGTTCCATCCCTTCCTCTGGAAGTACATTGACTATTTTCTTTCCAATGAGATACATGAAAACACAGATCACTTTCAGCTCACATCCAGTCAAAGAAGGCTCACCCATTTTTGTTGTGTGCAGACTTCCCATTGAGTACAATCCACAAGTACCATGCAGTATTCTGCAATTTCAGTCCTCACCCAACAACAATTAGATAGTACCAGGAGTGGGGTTTGAACCCACGAGGACATTCATCCATTGGAGCTTAAATCCAACGCCTTAACCACTCGGCCATCCTGGTCCACGTCAACAGCTCGTTTTGTGCCCGATTGAGAAATCTTTTTTTAAATATCAGCCACGCATTGGATGGCATTGTGGGAGTTTGATCCTGTCCTCTTGAAATATGTTGACTATTTTCTTTCAAGTGATGTACATGAAAAGCCAGAACACTTTCAGCTAACATCCAGTCAATATGAGGCTTGGGCAGCTGTTTTCATGTCTATGTGAGAAATATATACAGATGTTCCCCAACTTACGCTTTTGTTTGGTTCCGGACGACCAAATGTAAGTTGAGAAAAACCATAAGTTGTTACTGTATGTTCCAGTGACGTATGACGCTCATACTGCACTTTCCATCCATAAATACCATTACCGCATCTCATAAAACACCCCTAAATCGATTATTATAAACATAACATTGTAAAATAATATCAAATATATCAAATAATATCAACATGAATTTCAAATGAATTAAATTCAAGCAAAATAATTTCAAATAGATAAGTTTCCATCAAATTGACAAATCAAATATCAAATAAATATAAGATTGTAACATATCTAATATATCAAATACTGTAATATCACCATTAATTTAAACTGAACTAAATTCAAGCAAAATAATTTAAAATATATTTTAGGTATAATAGGTTATTCTCCCGGCAATACAAATTCACTTCTGGAATGAAATGATGATAAAACCAGTCTTCGAAGATTGCCAACGTCACCCATGCCTTGCGATTCCACATCCAGATCACTGGCAGAGAGCTCTTGCTAACATTTCTGAGGCTCGATGATTAGCTGCCCGGTATACCAACAGATATTTTAGCTTGTGGCTTCCATACGCATTCCCCCTAAGCATTAGCGTTAGCCTATCCTTAGCCACTTTGAAGCCAGGAATCTTTCCCCCCCCAGGCTGATGTATGTTTTTCTCTGGCATTTTTGTTTTTCCAGAAAAGGGCAGTCTCGTCGGCATGGAAGATTTGCTTCAGTGAATAACCCTCCTTCTCAATTATTTCACATCACAATTTCGGGAAACTATCGGCGACTTCCTTATCTGCAGATGCAGCTTCCCCACTTCCGGCAACATGATGCAAATTTGCCCTCTTCTTGAATTGGATAAATCAGCCATGGCTGGCATTAAAAGTTTCGTTTTTCAGCACTTTCTCCTGCCTTGGCCTTACGGTCTTCAAAAATAGATCATGCCTTTTCTTGGATGAGCATAAGGCTCAAAGGCATACGCCGCTGACATTTATTTTCTAGCTATATGATTAGCAGTTTCTTCAATCAGCTTTTCACGTTTGTTTCTTATAACCGTTGACTGCATCACCACTGAACCTTTAACATGATCTGTGATGCGATCTTTCTGCTTATAAATTGTTCCGATGGTCGACGGAGCCATTTGGAAGAAACGCGCAACATCCACATGTTTGACACCATCATCAATTCTCTTGATAATAGTCATCTTCGTTTCTAACGTAATGGCTTGCCACTTTTTTGGATTTCCACTATCACTAGTGGGCTTACACTTGTTACCAACCATATTTGCTAAGGGTTCCAAAAGTCCGCAAAACAGTGTAAACACCAAGATAACAGAGACGACGTCTTAACACAAGGGAAACACGCTGAGAACTGGGAATAAGCAGGGCACATTCAGTCTGTCGTTTATAAACAATGGACGCAGCATCATGCGTAGGTAGCGTATTAAGTAAGCGTACTACGTAGGTACATCTCGTACCATGTACAGAGAGCATGCTAAAGTCAACTTATATATTTTTTCTATTTTTTCTATTTTTAACTTATATATTTATTTTCTTTTTTTTGGAAGAAAAAAAAAGCATAAAATCGAAAAAAAAACTTAAAACAAATGAACGTAAGTTGGGGAGCATCTGTATATACATGTATACACACACACATATATATATATATATATATATATATATATATATATATATATATATATAAGCCACACATTGAATGGCAGTGATGGAGTGCGATCCAGTCCTCTTGAAGTATGTTGACTATTTCTTTCAAGTGATACGCATGAAAAGCTAGAATACTTTCAGCTAATGTCCAGTTAAAATTAGCCTCTATTTCCAATTTTAACCTCTCGACCATCCCGGTTGGGAAGAGTTCAGGAATTTGTGTCCAAGTAGGCAGAGTATTTTATTCCCACTGAGCATTGATGGAGTTTCACCCCTTCCTCCTGAAGTACGTTGACTATTTTCTTTCAAATGAGACGCATGAAAATTCAGAACACTTTCAGCTCAACTGCAGTGAAAGACAAACTCTTCCATTTCTGTTGTGTACAGATTTCCAATGGAGTGCAATGGACAAGTACCAAGCAGCATATTGCCATTTAAATCCTAACCCAACAACAAGTAGATAGTGCCAGGAGTGGGGTTCTAACCCATGAGGACATTCATCCATTGGAGCTTAAATTCAGCACCTTAACCACTCCGTGGTCAGCCAAGCATGGGAGAGCATTGATGGAGTTCGATCCCTTCCTCTTGAAGTACGTTGACTATTTTATTTCAAATGAGATGCATGAAAACTCAGAACACTTTCAGCAAATGTGCAGTCAAAGTAAGGCTCACCATTTTTATTGTATACAAACGTCCCATCAAATGCAATCCATGAGTATCAAGTTTTTTGTTGACCTCTAAAAGGCTCCACCAGCAAAGTTTATCTATTACCAGGAGTTAGGTTCAATCCCACAAGGACATTCATCCATTGGAGCTTAAGTTCAGTATATTAAATACTCAGCCATCCTCCTCTGGTTACACCAAGGATTTCATATCCAATGCAAGGTGTTTTTTATTTCAGCCAAGCATTGAATTTTGATCACTTTATTTTGAAGTACATTTACTATTTTCTTTCAAATTATATTCATGAAAAGCCAGAAAATTCTCAGCAAATGTCTAGGCAAAATAAGCCGCACCCATTGTTTGTTGTGTACAGACTTCCCATCACATATAACACTGTGTAACACGACTTTTGTTCCTGGAAAATAATTGCCTTTTTCCAACTACATTTTTTGCAAAGCAATAGAAAAAGCCAATTTTTCATTCCAAAGTTTGGTTTTGTGGGCTGCACAGCAATTATATTCCCTCAACACAGCTATTTTTGACAATTTTCTTACTTTTTCACAATAAAACTAAAATACGTAACACAAGTAAGCATGGTTTATTCATCAACAACGAACAAAATTCTTTAAACCGTAGAAAATGACTTTCCTGCTCTCGAAAGTTCTTCCTCAATCTGCAGATATGAGGAAGGTTTTCATGAATAGAACTGCTTTGTCAACATTGTGTTATGTTCAAAATGATAATTGAACCTTTTTGACATGATCGCAAAAGGAAAATTTGATGACCACACCTCTGACAAATGGACTTACCTTTTCTAGAAATTAGTAGAGACCACTCAGTCAATGGGGAAACCTGGTTAATGCTGTGGCGACCCCTGATAAAGGGAAAAAGCTGAAAGGAAATCTCTCATTGTCCTGACCACAAAACCAAAGTTTGAAGTCAAGACCATTCGTTTCTCTTTTGATTGGTTTTGAAGAAATGGGAAATTATGATTTTAACCCAGGAAGAATACAAAAGTGAAAATCTATTCTTCTTCTTGTCCTTTTGGCTTTTCCCTTCAGGGTTCGCCACAGCGAATCATCTGCCCCCATCTCACCCTATCCTCTGCATCTTTTTCTCTTACACCAACTGCCTTCATGTCCTCCTTCACCACATCCATGAATCGTCGCTTTGGTAAAAGTGAAAATCTATTATTTAGGATAATCCACAAGTCTCAATCAGTATGCTGACCTTTAAATCCTCCTCCAACAAAGTTTATCTAGTCCCAGGAGTGGGGTTCAAACCCACAAGTACATTCAGCCATCAGATCTTATGTTCAGTGCTTTATCTGGTACCAGGACTGGGTCTTGAACCCAAAAGGAATTTTGTCCATTGGAGCCAATTGAGTCAAACTACTCAACCAAATCATCCGAGTTGGTGTGAAGCTCTTATATGAAACAAGTAGTGCATCCCCCTAATAAAACTAATGCTAACCTTGTGATCAGGTGACATATTATTATAACTAATAAGGGAGCAATTTATTGCCAAGAGACTTTGAATTTAGTTTACTTCATTCCTCTTCATTTGTTTATCTCAAGATATTTGATGCTCTTCATCAAGCTGTGAACACACCATAGTCATGTCCTCTTGGAATTACTGCAATCACATTCTTCTGTCTGTTCTAATATGATGTAATTACCAGTCAGATATCACTTCCAAGACTGAAATCAAACCAGTGCAGCCAAGTGCTTTTAATATTTCACCCACTGCCCATGAACGGACATCAATATTCGGGAGCACACGCACACTAAAGGATGAACAGGCAACTGTGGTATAGAGAGACCTTGAGACACATTGGAAATATTGGTTTAAATGATTTACTAGCACTTCCAGCAATTCATTAACAGTTATTGGTTATAAATAACATGGTTTTCTTCGGGTTCCCTCCTTCATCCCAAAAACAGGATCTTTATATAAAGCGGCCTGCTTTTACGAATGATCAAAATTCAACTGCTACTTTAACGGTTCAAAGTATTTCAACCATTTGGCCTTCAAAAGAAATAAATAAAAATTTCCACTCATCATTCACTTAATTCGCCTCATGTGCATTTGTTTAGATTGTGATAGGAAGCCAGAGTATCAGGAGGAAACTTATGCAAGCACAAGCAGAACAGGCAAACTTGTACAGAAATGTCCCCACCAAGCTCAGAGCTCGAACCACTGCTGTAAGGCAGACATGCTTAACACCTACCCTTCAAACTGCTCTTAGGTGTGGACATGTGTGTGAACAGTTAGATAGTACCAGGGGTGGGTCTGGACATGTGTGTGAATGGTTGTGCGTGTTTACATTGAGATGGTTTAGCAAGCTGTTTAGGGTTCACCCACCTCATCTTGGTGCCAGCCTTTCTATGACCCTAACAGGACAAAAAGGTAAGGTAAAGTCCTTTGGGCTTTTTACACCAGAGCTATAGTGGCTCATCAGGCTGGTGCTTATCCCCGGTTTCCATAGCGTGAAGTGACTAGGAGTTCAACTCCTCCTGGATGGGATGCCAGTCCATCGCAGGTTACGTTCCCAGTATATTTTTTACTGGTACTCATTTATACTGTTGGGTGAGCAGAGGCACACTTGTGGTTGAGACCTTGCCTAGGGGTCCTAGCACAGTGGGGGTCAAACTGGGATGTGAACACACAACCTCTCGATCATGAGCACAGCAGGACAATGTGGTTTGGAAAATTGAACGGTATGTGGTAATGTGCTGTCTACATAATCAAATGTGATCCACAGTAGATATTTAATATTATGATGTGCATGAGACTGAGCTGGTGTGTGTGTGTGTGTGTGTGTGTGTGTGTGTGTGTGTGTGTGTGTGTGTGTGTGAAGAGAGATAGAGAGAGAGAGAGTATGATCCAGGGTGTGTGTGTGTGTGTGTGTGTGTGTGTGTGTGTGTGTGTGTGTGTGTGAGTGTGTGTGTGAGAGAGAGAGAGAGAGAGAGAGAGAGAGAGAGTGTGTTCATGATCCAGTTCGTGTGTGTGTGTGTTTCTCTCCTGCCCGGCGCTGCAGTCTCTCTTGCAGGATACGCTCTCTGGAGTCTGTAATGTCCTATATTTTATTGCTTTAATGCTTTTGGTTCACCACAAAATGAGAGTGTTTCCATATGAGGTTCCAGTGGATTATTTTGGGTAATTACATTAAAACCACCTGGGCATTCAGGGGACTGTGATGGCCAGTTTGCCCTGGAACGTGTTCTATCTGTGGATACTCAGCGCTTTTTGGAAAACTGTAAGTTTATGGCTGTTTTTTTTTTTTTTTTTAATTTTTAGTTTTTTTGTTTGTTACTTTATAAGTTTGTTGATTTTATATTTTATTTTTTTTTCTTTACAGTAGGGTGCAGTTTAAAGTAGGGGACAAATAATGAGAGAGAAAAAAATAACAGCAAGCATATACCAACTAAAATAAAGTAATTAAATTCATACTACTACTACTACTACTACTAATTATTATTATTATTATTATTATTATTATTATTAGTAGTAGTAGTAGTAGTAGTAGTAGTAGTAGTAGTTTTGGTCATAGGTATTAGGATTACTAATATTGTAACTATTGTAATTCTAACAACAATGTCATCATTAACATTAATAACAACGACAACAATGACAACAGCAGCAGAAGCAACAACAACAACAACAACAACAACAACAACAGTCATAATAATAATAATAATAATAATAATAATAATAATAATAATAATAATAATAATAATAAAGTTATATAAAGTTATTATTATATAGTTATATAATAAAGTTATAAAGAGGCAGTGGTGGCCTGGTGGTAGAGGGTGCTGGATGGGGGTTCAAGTCCCACTCTCCACAAGGTTGTCACTCTATGGCCATAATAACAGATCAGGGTACATTTAATTACTAGTTTGGGACCCTGCGTCTTTCTGGTAGTGCACTTGAGAATCATGTATTAGTGCCAACTACTCGCTCACTGAATCTAAAATTTGCACATTCAGATATTTTAACAAAACACGACTCAACTTTTTAGTAGCGACACAACAAAATATAGTAAAATAAACATACTGATATCAAAACACTGTAACCATTCATTCATTCATTCATTTTCTGAACCGCTTAATCCTGATTAGGTTTGCGAGGAGACTGGTGCCCATCTCAGCCAACTCTGAGCATGGGAAGAGTACATCTTGGACAGCTCGCTAGGTGATCGCAGGACACCGTAACCATAATTTCTCTAATCGTTATTTTACTCTAATGACAGGAATTAAATTGTAATACAGTATAATATTCATAATAACATGGTGTGAAGTTAGACTGTAAGTTTGTGTAAATTTTAAAAATGTCTTGCCTTAAACATCATCGCATGATTGTATGCATTGGGTCTGCAGGCGGAAGCCATCCACCCAGATTGTGCCATCATCTCACAGCATATGAATGCTCAGGAGCTCTGCAGTCAGACCAAGAGGAAAGAGAGCAAGAACCAGACAGAATCACTGGGTATCCAAATCTTCATTATCTTAATCTATTCACTCATCACCTGTTTTCATCTATCTATGAATGACTGATGGTGGTTCATGCAGGGCTGACAAATATGATTGGATCAAAGCAATACTAACTAGGTATTGTTAATTCTGCCCAAGACAGATATTGTGGAAAATCTGAAATTATCAGTTTACTTGTGTCTTTGTCAGATGGCCAGTTTGGCCGTGAACAAAACCCAGAGCACCCATTCAAGGATTTTCCCCAAACTTGGTGGGGATGCTATTCATTCATTCATTCATTTTCTGAACCGCTTAATCCTATTTATGGTCATTGGGAGGCTGGCACCCATCTCTGCCACCTCTACAAACACAATGATTGCAGTGCAGATACTCTTATTGAAAGTCAGCAATGGTTCTTTTACAGCTTCACACCACAGACAGCGAGAGACATGGCCAGCCTTTGATAACCCAGTTAGCTGCATTGGGGGTGGGGGGTGGGGTGAGGGGGTGAACCCCCAGTCTTGTGATCAGTAATCCAGCACCTTACCACCAGGCCACCACTGCCCGGAGTGGGGATGCTAACTTATGGTAAAACAAATCTGGCATGCATCTTTCAGTTTGACCTTATAGGGAAATCACAAAGGCACCCAAGTCTTAGCAGAATTTGAAAAAGTACTAAAAAATTTTTCTCCGAAATTGGTGGAGGAATGTGGTATGGACCAAGCAAAAACCTGGAATTTTTCATTTGCAGATCTAGATCAAGGAATTTATTAAAAGCTTTTCAACAAGCATTTATGAAAGGTTTTTTTTTTCTTTAGTAGAATTGTGCAAAAACTCCTAATCTGATTTTTATCAAACTTGGTGGAGAAGTGGGGCCTGGGCCTGGGCCCAAGTGATGCATTGAGGTGAGCCCGACTATATCTAGTTGGTATCTCTCCACCTCACGCACCAGATCAGGCTCCTTCCCCGCCAGAGAGGTGACATTCTATGTCCCGTGAGTCAGAGTAAGTAGCCGAGGATCTGTCCGACAGAACCCATGCCTTCGGCTGCCACCCAACTCACACTGCACCTGACCCCTAAAACTCCTCCCACGGGTGGTGGGTCCATGGGAGGGCAGACCCATGTCTCCTTTTCGGGCTAGGCCCGCCCAGGCTCCATGGGTAGAAACCCGACCACCAGGCGTTCGCCATTGAGCCCCTCCCCCAGGCCTGGCTCCAGGTGGGAACCCCGGTGACCCGCGTCCGGGCAAGGGAGACTGCTTCCTTTGATATCTCTTAGATGTCATTAGGGTCTTCTGAATTGCACTTCGTCTGGACCTTCACCTGTTTGCCTGTTTGCCTTGGGTGACCCTACCAGGGGCATTATTCCCCTGACAACATAGATCCTAGGATCATTAGGTAACACAAACCCCTCCACCATGATAAGGTGGCGACTCAGGGAGGGGTATTTCCAAAGTAATAATAATAATAATAATAATAATAATAATAATAATAATACATCCATTTATGCCTGGCAGAGGTGGCTTACATTCACTTTTGCACTTGCTTTGAAGTGCATTTGTTTCCATTGGCTTGAACTACCTTATGATTTCTTAAGGTGTGATGAATAAGTAAAGATTGTGCTGTATGAGCTATTGAAACAAATGCTATCCAATTAGACCTTGACCTCAGTGCACTTCATCGGGAATTTGTATATTTAGACCTGGAGCCTCTTTTATCCTTCCTACTCTAATTAAATAAGACAGGCTGCTGTTTCTCAGGCTACATGCCGAGATAAATGGTAACTAGGTTCAGTCTGTTTTCTGAGTTAGATTTACATATTACCGTGAAAAGCTTTTCAGCTGCAGCTCTAAATGCTGTAGAAGTGATTTCCTACATCTTGGATTTGAATTTATATTTGAACACAATGGAGTGAGATTGGATTGGAGATGGAATTTGGATTGCGCAGTGATCTAAGTGCCCATGAAGCTGTTTCTGTTTGATCCTCGTCTTCCTCAAACGAATAAAATAGACTCAAGGCAGCGTGAGAAAAGAAGAAAGAAATTCTCTCACAGAAATACTTGAAGTCATCAGATAGAATCTCCACAGTGATTTTCAGACGTGTTATGAAAAGAGTTTGTGACTCCTGTTGATTTCATCTCTCCCTGTAGACCTGCTCTCAGAATTAAAGCCCTATAAATAGATGAGTTAGTGGGAGTGCACCAGGAAAGAAACAGGACAAATGTTTACAGCTGCACTAATTGACCCAAATGGAAGGGGCAATTGCGTTAAACAGGTAAACAGCAAATCTGTGTTTTTTTTTCCTGAGAAGTGAAGCACGATATATATATATATATATATATATATATATATATATATATATATATATATATATATATATATATATATATATATATATATTACTCTATAACCATTTTATTGTATTTTATTTTATTTATTTTGGCATGAAGTACAAAGATGTAATTATTTTAAAGCAAATCATTCATATTTGATACAAACGCAATAAAAAACGTCCACTTCCTGGAATCTCAACTAATTTTTTCTAGAAAATATCATATCTGGGGAATATAACACACCAGGTCTCTAGTGAAACATCTCTTCTACAAAGACCCCCGAGGGAAAAGGCATGCTGGATAGTATAGTCAGTCCGCATTATGTCTTGATACACCCATTCATTCATTCATTCACTCATTGCCAAACATTTTAATCCTATTAGGGTCGCAGGGAGGCTGCAGCCTATATAAACGTTCTCTTTGCTTTATACAAAAGAAAGTGAACGTTAAAAAAAAAGAAATGTACCTGTTAGACCAATCATCTCCACATCAACCAGGATGGCTGAGTGGTTAAGGTGTTGGACTTACGTGCCAATGGATATCTTTAGGTTCAAGCCCATCTTCTGGAAGGGATGAGGTTATAGCTTAAAATGGTTGCATGTAAGTTTGGCTCTATTGGTCTTAAACTGTGGTCATCAAACCTCTTCCTAGAGATCCCAAGGAAGACTGTGGTTAGTCCACTGTTCTTATAATAAACTGTTTCTCTTCCTGTTTTAAAGCCAGATCTGAACCATGATTTAAGACAGTTCAGATCTGGATCAAGTTCCTTAAACTTCAATTACTTACATATGTGAATTGATGTGAAAATGCAGGTTGCTCTGGGAAATGTTGTTGGCCAAATGTCATAAATTTAAACTCAAATGGTGGCGAAATATTCTGTTCCATCTCCAACTTGCCATTGGTTGCTTTAACTTATTTGAAGCTTCAGGAAGAACTTCAGAAATTCATTTTGTTAAAATCAAACATAGTAATTGTTACTGTGTTCCAGACTCTTCTTGGATGGCAGATTCATTTAAATATTTTGTTGTTGATCAAATTCTTCATCTCCAGATTATCCAACAAACTTGGAGTTGAAAGGACAGGATGATTGATAAATAAAATCATTAAATAAAAATAAAACATTGGAATAGAACACATAAAAATGCTTTTTGAGTGCATGATTCAGCAGGCATGATTGATTTCACTGAACCAAGTGTTGACTTCCATCGTTTCTTTCAATACAATTTAGGCTGCAAAACGGAATGGGATGAGATCCGCTGCTGGCTCAGAGCCGATGTTGGTCAGGTGGTTAATGTGTCCTGTTCTGAGGTTTTTCAGCACTTTTCCAGCAAGCAAGGTCAGTGAATAAAGAAAAAAGTTGCAATGGTTTGCTTTTCTTCAAGGTAATGTAATTAAAGTGCACTGCTGACAGAAACCCATTTTTGTATTTCTTTGGAAGCAGAAGCATGGTTATTTTAGGGATTCTTTCCTGTAATGACATTAAAACCTACTTTAGGTTGGTGTGGCTTCATAGTGGCCTCTTGGCAAATTGGAGGAGTCATTAAATGGGTCATGGATGCTTTTATTCCTTCCTAAACACACACTTAGTTTTAAAATCTGAAGATGTGTATTTGCATATTTACTCAATTTGCATGTTCACTGTCATTGCCTCAACCAACTGATTACCAGACTAAAATCTAACAAATGCTTTAGAAAAGAGATGAAGCAGGTTTCCTGTTATTTAACTACATAAATAGATGCTGGATATGACAAAAAAATTCACATCATAAATAACTTATTGATTTTATTGGTTTGGTCAGTACAGAAGAATTCCAGACCTCAGCCTCACCATTTCAGTCAATACATCAAATCTTCAGTCTTGAACTTTCATGTAGTTATCTTACGCTGCATTGATTTGTAGTGTATACTTAATAGAAATGAGGTTAACTTGACCTATTCACTCAATCTCATTTGCCAAGAGGCTTAATTCTAGAAAAGCTTTGTCTAAGTTAGATTGTCAGTGAATAATGGGTCAGATAATGGATGTGACTGTAAACTGTGTTAAAAGCAGGAGTACATCCTTATGTAGAATAATTTAGAATTTTAGACTGAGACTGCTAATTTTGGTACTATGTTCTTTAGGTAATGACTTTTTTCATCATCATTCTTTCAAAAGCAGTCACGACATGTTTGCACTGGAGATGTGGATTCTATTTATTTAGCGCCCACTGAGTGAGTGTGAATGGTTGTCTGTGTCTCTACAGTAGGTTGAGCTGTTCAGGGTGTTCTGTGAATTTGACCAGAGTTTGCTAAGAGGAGCTTCAACCTTTCCATGATCCTATTAAAAAAAAAATTAATTTGGGAATTTAAATCTAATTAGATGTCAATACACAGATTACAAGTGGTGATTACAGCAACCCTGTCAAAATGCCATTCTGAGGTTGAGGTAAAAAGTGCACTTCTCTGTCAGCACTCTGTATGTAAATACTAGCTGCAGAAACAGGGCAAGCTACAACAATTCATGTATCTTCTTCTTCGTCTTCTTTTCCTTTCGGCTGTTCCCTTCAGGGGTCGCCACTGCGAATCATCCGCCTCCATCTCACCCTATCCTCTGCATCTTTTTATCTTACACCAACTGCCTTCATGTCCTCCTTCACCACATCCATGAATCGTCTCTTTGGTCTTCCTCTAGGCCTTCTGCCTGGTAGTTCCAACCTCAGCATCCTACTACCAATATACTCACTATCCCTCCTCTTACATGTCCAAACCATCTCAATCTAGCCTCTCTGACTTTGTCTCCAAAACATCTTACATGTGCTAACAATTCGTGTATCTATAATATAAATATCTCCAATATGACATTTGTGAATAACTATGTAAGTTATTAAAATGTCCCATACAACAGAATGTGTAGAATAGTCACCATCCCTAGTAGCCTATAGTATGCATCAGTTATTTTCTGTATAACCTCTCAATTTGTTCGAGAATACATTGATACTTAATGCTATTCAAATCTATCATCATGATCTTCTGCTGTAGTGGAACTGCTGTCCTGATAGCGAATCTCATACTCTTAGTATTTGATTCATCACTTAAAGAGCTCATGTAGACCATTTAGATGATTATCTTGGCACATTTTGGTAATATTTAAAACCATTCATTTTGGAAACGTCCTTCAGATGGTAGTAGAAAGACAGGAGAGGCGAAACAGTCTGAATCGTGGCTAATGCATTGAAATTTACAGGCTATATCTACAGGAACTGCACAGCAGATGGCTGGAGTGACCTGTACCCACCTTATGAGAAGGCCTGCGACTTAGGAAATGATACAGAGCAAGAGTCAAAGGTATCGAAGCATTATTTATTCCGTATTGGTAGTGGTGATGATGCCTTCGATGTAAATGCAACTAAATAAGCAGAAGATACACCAGCATGACCTAAATCTTCCTATAATCACCCTAATTTGTATTTTTTCTTTTTTTTCCAGACAACCTACTTCTCAACATTTAAACAGGTGTACACTGCAGGGTATGCCACGTCTCTGATATCTCTCATGACAGCTATCTTAGTCTTCACTTTCTTCAGGTACAATTCTCTCTGGGGTCTAATCCAGTTAAAGGAATAAACATGTTCCTGTTTATAAGATTTACTCCAGATGTTAAGTCATGCTATAATATACTGAGTAATTTCATCACAGGAAGTTCCACTGTACCAGGAACTACATACACATCAATCTCTTTTCCTCCTTCATTCTCCGTGCAAGTGCAGTCTTCATCAAAGATGCTGTTCTTTTCTCAGACGAGTCTCTGGATCATTGCTTGATGTCCACAGTAAGGATGAGAGATGGAAACCTATGAATATACATTAACTACTTAAGCTTATATCCATCCATCCATTTGCCGAACCTGTTATTCCTACTAGGGTTGTGTGGAGGTTACCACTTTCAGCCAACTCTAGGCGAAGGTGGGGTCCCATCTGAACATCTCACTGGTCCATCCCAGGACCAACACACACACACACACACACACACACACACACACACACACACACACACACACACACACACACACACACACACACACACACACATAACAATTTACAATCACACTTTGGGGGAATTTGGGATAGCCTATTGTGCCTTCACACTGTGGATGAAGACCATAAAACCCTGAGAAAACCCACAGTAGCATTGGGATAACATGCATACTTCACACAGAAATGCCCTTATTGATCTTTGGACCTACTTGCTGTGAATCACACATTATAACCTCTCCGTCAGTGGTCCCCAGTCCCCCGGGCCATCGATCGGTACCAGGCCGCACAATAAATCATTATTTATTTCTGTTTAATTTATTATCTGAGTCTGAACGATCTTTTATTTTGGAAAAAACTTTATTTTGAAATTGACCGGATTCTCTCGGTTACATGTCGGTCATTTGATCGCTAAAATGTAAACCACAAGGGGACAGCACATGAACAGAGGCGAGTTGGACATGTTTCAAACAATAGTGGGGATTTTGGGTGAGACTGACCCTGAGCCTTCATTCTCCCAGCTGGTGCAATATCACCTGTTGGTTTTGTTTTTTTTTTTTAAGAAGAGTTCGAGCTGGATTAAAAATGAAATGATTAATCCTGACTAGGGAGGCTGGCGCAGATCTCAGCTGACTCTGGGCAAGGGCAGGGTATTATATTTACAATATAAACAAGGTAGCACTCCCGGGTCGTGGTAAAATTGTCAAGCGTTGACCGGTCCGTGGTGATAAGAAGGTTGGGGACCACTGCTCTATGGCATCCTGCATCTACATACTGTATATGTATAATAATTACATATACACTATATGTATGTGTGTGTGTGTGTGTGTGTGTGTGTGTGTGTGTGTGTGTGTGTGTGTGTGTGTATGTGTGTGTGTGTGTGTGTGTGTGTGTGTGTGTGTGTGTGTGTGTACACTTGCAAAGGCCGCCTCTAAGGCCTCCGTTTCCTTGCACAGTCCCAAGACATGCATCACAGGTCACCAGGCCTTTCTAAATTGCCCCTAAGTATTCATGTTGTAGACTATCTCTTAGTTTCCACTGTCTGGCTTGGCTCCAGCTCACCGCAATGGATAAGCTGGATAGAAAAATGGATGGATGCAATGTTATAGATATTAAGAAATGCATGCCATGTATATTTCATGTAATACATTTAAAGGGGTTGTGTAGTGGTTGTTTGAAGAAAGTAGCCTAAATATAATTAATGCTGTTATTAAACAATAAAAATATTCATATCGATGAAAATTTGGTTTACGGGGGATTCTAGACATGAATTTGTTTCATACATTAAATTCTCAGTGGTTTGTTAAGTCCATGTTGTAATTCATTTCCATTCATTTCACGTTGGACTCAGAAACTTTGAACTCTTTTGATTTTCAGGCTGAAAGGCTATTTAAAAAATATAGACAAGTACTTTGGGCATTCATGGCATATTTATATTACTTTTGGCAACTAATTTTCATGACCTTAAAAACTCCTTTGACAGTTCAAAAAAAGGTTCCAGTATAAACACAGAATAGAATGTTGAGTGGATAAAAGACCTAAAGCTAAACTTAATATTAGATGCCCTCGTTTTTATTTTATGCATCAAATACGGCATATGCGTTCTTCAAAATCATTTTGAAAAGTTTTTCAATAGACTAAAGAGGCTATTTTTGGCAGCTATATTGCACCAAAAATGACCTTTACATTTACATCAGAATCACTGTTCAGCATCACAACGTTTGCACAAGCGGTCCAACCCTGTTTAATACATCATGACGGAATACTACGAATGGTGCACTCAAAACTGATATGAATAAAAACACTATCCAGATATAATTTAGAATCGATAGTTTTAATGAACATTTTCCACAAAGAGTTCAATGCACTGCTGTAGGACGAACTATACGTAATATTTTATCGTAATCTTCTGCTCTCTGATAAGCATCGTTGAAAATTGGAACAGTCGAAGATTAAATGAGTGCTTTAACTTTTTACTTCTGTCAATTCGTAATGAAAGATTTGATGCTCGTATTTAATTCACTCAAGTATCTGACTCCAATTGCTTATCCTAGGGGTGCGCAGAGGGAGGAATGTACCTTCATCATGTATCATGGATAATAAAGCAAATATGCTCAGGAGTAGTGGTTTTCATTACCAATGTTCTCATCATATGGTATCTTTCATAGTGACTTGACATGACCAACTTAGCTCAAAAATAATAATAAAAGAAGACACACAAACAAAGGTTTTATAAAATGGCTGTGGTTTGACCTTTCAAGGTCACTCAAGCTAATTTGATTTTGCTATACTGTACTGTAATAATTCTGCAAAAATCTTTTTTCCTCCATGAATTTTTCTTTAGGTGGCATGTAAATCTGCTGTAGCTTTCTTACAGTTTAGCATCCTGGCTAATTACTTCTGGTTGCTGGTGGAAGGAATGTACCTGCAGACGTTGCTTGCCCTCACCTTCGTCTCTCAGAGAAAGTATTTCTGGTGGTACATTCTAACTGGATGGGGTCAGTGTATTAAACAAATGTGTTCTGAGTCCCAAAGAAAGTCAGTGTTGGATTAATTTCTCTTAAAATGCACTTACAGTTCATGATAACAATTCCAGTGTTTGCTTTTAATCAAGATGGTTTAGAATTATAGTCTCACGTTTTTTTTCATATTCATAGGTGTGCCGTCAACTGTCCTTATCATTTGGGTCCTAACAAGAAATTTCTATGACAACAATGGGTATGTCAACTTCAGGTATTTTTTCAAAACATAAATACACATCGACTTACTTTAGTTAATCTTAATTCTTAATAAAACTGTTGTCATTAGTTGCTGGGATGACACGGATAGCACTGGCGTCTGGTGGATTATCAAAGGACCAATAACAGCATCCTTGTTTGTGAGTCAGGACATAATATACTTTATATCAGCAAAAATGTGATTTGTGTTTGATTTCTATTAAGTCTCTGAATGTTCACTCCTATTTGCAATGTACTGAAACTCACTTTGTGTCTGTCAGGCCAATATCATTATCTTCCTAAACGTAATCCGAATCCTAGTTGAAAAGATCAAGTCAACTGGTGTCGGAGGAAATGACACTGGCCAATTCATGTGAGTCTTTTGATAGTGTTTGTCTTTAGATCATGAACAACAGAAGGCATGTCTGTAAGTAGGCGGTAGCAAGAAGCAAATTGATGCCATCCATATGTGGAAGTGCATTCACAGATTTTACAGCAAACCTGACAGGATTTATAAAATGTTTATAGTCTTTACCACTGATATACATAGATATGTTATATGAAGGTATGTGATTGGCTTGCAGCCCCGTGGCCATCATTGGGAGGTGAATCAATGTAAACAAACACCACCTCGCATGTATAGTATACAGTATGAACCTCAGACACTGGAGCTTATATATGTATATATATATATAAACAAAAATAAAAGGACAGGACAAAGACTTTCTATTGAAACTCCATTTATCACTACAGATCTGTTTCGAGGGGTATGTATTTGTATTTGCAAAAAATGTATGCACATATATGCATGTATCGATACCAATATTTAAAAGAACCCGCCCCCGAATACATAATGAACACCACCCCATCTAGAGGACGCCATGTTCATCGACATAGTACCGCCCCCAGCACTTTGTAATCATTCTTCTATAATCACCTGAAGAGAGAGGATGGTTTCACCACCCCTCGAAACAGATCTGTAGTGATAAATGGAGTTTCAATAGAAAGTCTTTGTCCTGTCCTTTTATTTTTGTTATTTGCTCTACCAAAAAGTATTGAGCACTCTCCTACGGAAGGATCTACTCAGAAAATCATATATATATATATATATACACATATATATATATATATATATATATATATATATATATATATATATATATATATATAAAAGGAACATATTGACAAGGTTTGGCAAGCTGTCCAGGGTGTGCCCCGCCCTCACCCGGAGTCGGCTAAGATGGGCGCCAGCCTCCCCAGAACCTTAATTAGATAAAACGGCTCAGAAAATGAATGAATGAGTGAATGAAGCTAACCAGAAAGGATTTTCTCAAAACGGTTTAATTTATATTTGTATATTTTGGTTACTGACAATATAGATAGCACGATCAGAGCTTGCCTCATGCCAAAAAGAAGTCATATTTATAAATATTAGATATTAGCTAACAAGCTATAGTACCTAGCATAAAAGGATATTTTCATAGAAAATGTACGATATAATGATAAATTCCCCAAGTCCTTATTGCCAAAGCTAATTAGCTAACTACATTAGTTGACCTGATAAGATTTTCTGAGGCCAGTGTTAAGCTATACTGATAAATATCAGTAGTTTTTGTTCCTGAACTAATTTGTTAGCTATATGAGCTAAACTGACAGAACTTTCAGAAAATATTTTTAATCCAAATTTGTAAATTATGAGATAATTTGAGAGTGTTACACTTGTGTCTTACACCTCACTGAGTGCATTGACCTTCAATTCATTGAATATTAAACAAAATGGATGGATGTTTTGGCAGGAGATTGGCCAAGTCCACTTTGTTCCTGATTCCTCTGTTTGGGATGCACTACACTGTGTTTGCTTTCCTGCCAGAGAGCACAGGAGAAACAGCACGACTCTACATCGAGCTTGGCTTAGGTTCCTTCCAGGTGTGTGTGTGTGTGTGTGTGTGTGTGTGTGTGAAAGGGAGAGAGAGAGATAGATAGATAGAGGGAGAGAGAGAGAGAGAGAGATAAAATGTGAGAGACAGAAGTGAACCTTTGTTTTTTCACAAATTGAGTTGCACCCCAACATTCATCATACTCAACAATACAAAAAAGTTATATGTGGAATATATTTTTAGAATTTCAGTGGAGCCTCGGTACTCGAACTTAACCTGTTCCAGACGCCTGTTCAGATTCTGATATAAATTATACAAATTATACAATTTACTTCAAATTATTACATCATGTATACAAAAATAAAAAAGTATGTCATGTGAATTGTAATGAAATTTAAAATGGTGCACAGTAATGAAAACATTTTATTTGCAGGGCTTCGTAGTTGCTCTTCTCTACTGCTTTCTCAATGGAGAGGTATGCGTATCTGTGGTGGTATGTTTTCAGACTGTACTCAATACTTATTGTTGTATTTATATTATAGTTATATTGATTACAATATATCTACATACAAGCTGTCGTACAGCTAAAGACAGGGTATTTACTAGTCCTTCTCAAAAAATTTGCATATTGTGATAAAGTTCATTATTTTCTGTAATGTACAGATAAAAATTAAACTTTCATATATTTTAGATTCATTGCACACCAACTGAAATATTTCAGGTCTTTTATTGTTTTAATACTGATGATTTTGGCATACAGCTCATGAAAACCCAAAATTCATATCTCAAAAAATTAGCATATCATGTTCAGGTAGTCTAAACGAGCTATTAACCTAATCATCTGAATCAACCAATTAACTCTAAACACCTGCAAAAGATTCCTGAGGCTTTTAAAAACTCCCAGCCTGGTTCATTACTCAAAACCGTAATCATGGGTAAGACTGCCGACCTGACTGCTGTCCAGAAGGCCATCATTGACACTCTCAAGCAAGAGGGTAAGACACAGAAAGAAATCTCTGAGCGAATAGGATGTTCCCAGAGTGCTGTATCAAGCCACCTCAGTGGGACGTCTGTGGGAAGGAAAAAGTGTGGCAAAAAACGCTGTACAACCAGAAGAGGTGACCGGACCCTGAGGAAGATTGTGGAGAAGGGCTGATTCCAGACCTTGGGGGACCTGTGGAGGCAGTGGACTGAGTCTGGAGTAGAAACATCCAGAGGCACCGTGCACAGGCGTGAGCATGAAATGGGCTACAGGTGCCGCATTCCCCAGGTCAAGCCACTTTTGAACCAGAAACAGCAGCATAAGCGCCTGACCTGGGCTACAGAGAACTTTTTGCATGTCATTCGGAAATCAAAGTGCCAGAGTCTGGAGGAAGACTGGGGAGAAGGAAATGCCAAAATGCCTGAAGTCCAGTGTCAAGTACCCACAGTCAGTGATGGTCTGGGGTGCCATGTCAGCTGCTGGTGTTCGTCCACTGTGTTTTATCAAGGGCAGGGTCAATGCAGCTAGCTATCAGGAGATTTTGGAGCACTTCATGCTTCCATCTGCTGAAAAGCTTTATGGAGATGAAGATTTCATTTTTCAGCACGACCTGGCACCTGCTCACAGTGCCAAAACCACTGCTAAATGGTTTACTGACCATGGTATTACTGGGCTCAATTGGCCTGCCAACTCTCCTGACCTGAACCCCATAGAGAATCTGTGGGATATTGTGAAGAGAAAGTTGAGAGACACCAGACCCAACACTGTGGATGAGCTTAAGGCCGCTATCGAAGCATCCTGGGCCTCCGTAACACCTCAGTAGTGCCACAGGCTGATTGCCTCCATGCCACGCCCCATTGAAGCAGTCATTTCTACAAAAGGATTCCTGACCAAGTATTGAGTGCATAACTGAACATAATTATTTGAAGGTTGACTTTTTTTGTATAAAAAAAACACCTTTTTATTGGTCGGATGAAATATGCTAATTTTTTGAGATAGGGATTTTTGATTTTTCTTTACTTTTTTTCCAAAATTATCAATATTAAACTAATAAAATGCTTGAACGACTTCAGTTGTGTGTAATGAATCTAAAATATATGAAAGTCTAATGTTTATCAGTACATTACAGAAAATAATGAACTTTATCACAATATGCTAATTTTTTGAGAAGGACCTGTATAATATACTGTAGCTTTATTCAAACAGGCCTTTGAGATGTTCTAAATCACTATAAATTATTCTATTAACCAACCAACAAACAAACAAACAAAAAAAAAACAGTTGTTCACATAAGTATAATGTGAGTTTACTGGATAGTGAGGTGAATAATTGTTGTAGTATATACTACACAGGAAAACAAAAATAGCAGAAAGAAACAAAATTTTAATTGTTTATTTTCATATATTGACCACGACAGAGGCAGGTCAGGTGAGCTCTGCATTATTTGACCAAAGCTAAATACCATGTAGTTAATGACATAATTTATTGTAATGTAATAAAAATTTTAGTCTGCTAAGAGTTTGGTATCTATTACGTGGAGACACAAAAAAAAAAAAAAAAAATGAGATTGTTTCAAGGAGCGGAATTAAGATGTAGTGCTCAGCACATCACTTTATATTAAGAAGTCTCTGGATTCGATTTCTGTGTGGAGATTACATGTTCTCCTCAAGCTCACATGAGTTTCCTCCGGGTACTATAGTTTCCTCTGTGATGGTCTTGAGAGCTGTTTAGGGTACACCCCACCTTTGCGCAGTGTCAGCTGAGATAAGCTCCACTGATTTTAGGTGCCGTGCAAATAATTTCTCTGTAGGTCCATCACCTGGCTCTTGGATGATTCTGTTTGAGTATGAATCTGTGTTGTAATGCTTCCGCTAATGCTGCACATTTCTGTTTCTCCTCAGGTACAGGCAGAGCTAAAGAGGATTTTATGGAAGTGGCAGACCCTGAATCAGCTGAGTCCTGGTAAAAAGCGGTGCATCACTATCACTCAGATTAGTATCTTGGAGAGGAGTGAACCACAGAACCATTTCAGTTCCACTAAAGCCACGTCGGTCTAAAATTCCAACAAAAAGTCCAAGTTGCGATGAAAGGAATGTAAGCCAATATGAATTACCTTAGTCTTTCGAGGATGCAAACTGAAGTGAGATGCAGAGCAGATCTCAAGGAGTACTAAGGATCAGTAAATGGTGACTTGAACGATTGACTTAAAGGTACCATATGTAACATTTTGGAGGCTCTATTATCAGAAATTAAGTATATCGTTAATAAATACGTTTTCATTATTTTTACTTTATTTTAAAAATTTGTATTTTCAGAACTTTAGTTTCAGCTGTTTATATGACCCTCAACATTTTCATTTCTGCTACCTCCAGCTCTGCCTCCTGTCTTTTCCCCAGGGCCACTGTTTCTAAACCATACAACATCGCTGGCCTCATCACCGCCTTGTACACTTTTCCCTTCATTCTTGCCGATACTCTCCTATCACACATCACACTGGACACTTTTCTCCATCCATTTCAACCTGCCTGCACACGCTTCTTCACCTCTTTTCCACACTCTCCATTGCTCTGTATTGTTGAGCCTAAGTAATTGAAATCCTCCACCTTCTTTATCTCTGCCCCCTGTAACCTCACTGTTCCTCTTGGGTCCTTCTCGTTCACACACATGTATTCTGTCTTACTGAGGCTAACCTTCATTCCTCTCCTTTCCAGGGCATACCTCCACCTCTCTAGATTTTCTCACTACATATCACAATGTCATCTGCAAATATCATAGTCCATGGAGATTCTTGTCTAACCTCATCTGTCAGCCTGTCCATCACCAAAGCAAACAAGAAGGGGCTGAGAGCTGACCCTTGATGCAGTCCCACCTCCACCTTGAACTCTTCTGTCACACCGACAGCACACCTCACCACTGTCTTACATATTTCATACATGTCCTGCACCACTCTAACATACTTCTCTGCCACTCCAGACTTCCTCATACAATACCCCAGTTCTTCTCTGGGCACCCTGTCATATTCTTTCTCCAGATCCACAAAGGCACAATGCAGCTCCGTCTAACCTTCTCTGTACTTCTCTATTAACATCCTCAAAGCAAACACTGCATCTGTGGTGCTCTTTCTTGGCATGAAACCAAACTTCTTCTTCTTTTCCTTTTGGCTGTTCCCTTCAGGGGTCGCCACAGCAAACCATCCGCCTCCATCTCACCCTGTCCTCTGCATCTTCTTCTCTTACTCCAATGACCCTCATGTCCTCCTTCACCACATCCATAAATCTCTTTTTTGGTCTTCCTCTCAGCCCTCTGCCAGGGTAGTTCCAACCTCAGCATCCTACTGCCAATATAGAAGTTTGAGAAGTTTGGCATGAAACCAAACTGTTGTTCACAAATGCTGACCTCTGCCCTTAGTCTAGCTTCCACTATTCTTTCCCATAACTTCATTGTATGGATCATCAACTTTATCCCTCTGCAGTTGCCACAACTCTGCACATCTCTCTTGTTCTTAAAAATGGGCACCAGCACACTTCTCCTCCATTCCTCTACATCTGCTCACTTTCTAAGACCTTGTTGAATATTCTTGTCAGGAAATCTACTGCTACCGCTCCTAGACACTTCCATACCTTCACCGGTAGGTCATCAGGACCAACTGCCTTTCCATTCTTCATCCTATTCAATGCCCTCCTCACTTCACCCTTACTAATCTTTGCTACTTCCTGGTCCTCAACGGTCACCCCTTCTACTCTTTTTTCTCTCTCATTTTCCTCATTCATCAGCTCTTCAAAGTACTCTTTCCATCTTCCCAGCACACTTCTGTCATCAGTCAATACATTTCCCTCTGTCTTTAATCACTCTAACTTGCTGCACATCCTTCCAACCAAGCATACAAGTCATCATACGCCCTCTGTTTGGCCTTTGACACCGCTACCTTCGCCTTACGCTGTGTCTCCCTGTACTCCTGTTTGCTCTCTACGGTCCTCTCAGTGTCCCACTTCTTCTGAGCTAACCTATTCTTTTGTACACACTTCTGCACTTCCTATTCCACCACCAAGTCTCCTTATCTACTCTCATTCCAGATGACACACCTCCTACCTGTCTCCCTGATCACATTAGCTGTAGTTGTCCAGTCATCTGGAAGCACTTCCTGACCACCCAAAGCCTGTTTCAATTCCTCCTTGAAGACAACTCGACACTCTTCCTTGTTCAGCTTCCACCACTTTGTCTTCTGCTCTGCCTTTGCCTTCTTCACCTTCCTCACCATCAGCGTCATCCTGCACACCACCATCCTGTTTGGCAACACTCTCACCCACTACTACCTTGCAGTCACTGACTTCCTTCAAATTACATCGCTTACACAAGATGTAGTCTACTTGTGTGCTCCTACCTCCACTTTTATAAGTCACCTTATGCTCCTGTCTCTTCTGGAAGAAAGTATTCACCACAGCCATTTCCATCCTTTTTGCAAAATCTATCAACATCTGTCCTTCTGCATTCCTGTCCTGGATACCAAACCTGCCCATCACTTCCGCGTCCCCTCGGTTTCCTTCACCAATATGTCCATTGAAGTCTGCTCCAATGACCACTCTTTCACCTCTGGGGGTACTCTGCATCACTTCATCTAACTCACTCCAGAATCTCTCCTTCTCTTTTAGCTCACATCCTGCCTGTAGGGCATAAGCACTAACAACATTGAACATCATGCCTTCAATTTCTAACTTGAGACTCATCACTCTGTCTGACACTTTTTTCACTTCTAGAACATTCCTGACAAACTCCTCCTTCAAGATGAATCCAACTCCATTTCTCTTCCCATCCACACCATGAAAAAAACAGTTTAAACCCTGCTTCTGAGTTTCTAGCCTTGCTACCTTTCCACCTGGTCTCCTGAACACACAGTATGTCCACCTTCCTCCTCTGCATCATGTCAGCCAGCTCTCTAACTTTTCCTGCCATAGTTCCAACATTTAAAGTCCCTACTTTCAGTCCTACACTCATGCCTTTCCTCTTCTCTCTCTGCCTACGGACACGCCTCCTGCCTCTCCTTCTTCGATGTCTTCGACCAACAGTAGTCCAATTTCCGCCAGCACCCTGTTGGTTAACAGCACTGATGGCGGTCGTTGTTAACCCGGGCCTCGACCGATCCGGTATGGCATTTTTTGTTTTGACTCGCATTTTTTATTTGGCATTTGTTTTACGCCGGATGCCCTTCCTGACGCAACCCTCTGCATTTATCCGGGCTTGGGACCGGCATGAAGGAGAGACACTGGTCCCCCCCCCCCTCCCCACGGCTGCATTTTTATATATATATATATATATATATATATATATATATATATATATATATATATATATATATCTTCTTCTTTACTTTCGGCTGCTCCCTTCAGGGGTCGCCACAGCAAATCATCCGCCTCCACCTCACCCTGTCCTCCGCATCTTCTTTTCTGACTCCAATGACCTTCATGTCTTCCTTCACCACATCCATAAATCTCTTCTTTGGTCTTCCTCGAGGCCTTCTGCCTGGTAGTTCAAACCTCAGTATCCTACTGCCAATATACTCACTATCCCTCCTCTGTACATGTCCAAACCATCTCAATCTAGCCTCTCTGACTTTGTCTCCAAAACATCTTACGTGGGCTGTCCCTCTGATATACTCATTTCTGATCCTATCCATCCTCGTTACTCCCAGAGAGAACCTCAACATTTTCATCTCCGCTACCTCCAGCTCTGCCTCCTGCCTTTTCCTCAGCGCCACTGTTTCTAAGCCATACAACATCGCTGGCCTGAACACCGTCTTGTACACTTTTCCCTTCATTCTTGCTGACACTCTCCTATCGCACATCACACCGGACACTTTTCTCCAACCATTCCAGCCTGCCTGCACACGCTTCTTCACCTCTTTTCCACACTCTCCATTGCTCTGGATTGTTGAGCCGAAGTACTTAAAATCCTCCACCTTCGTTATCTCTGCTCCCTGTAACATCACCGTTCCTCCTGGGTCCTTCTCATTCACACACATGTATTCTGATTTTCTGAGGCTAACCTTCATTCCTCTCCTTTCCAGGGCATACCTCCACCTCTCTAGATTTTCCTGCACTTGTTCTCTGCTCTAACTGCAGATCACAATGTCATCTGCAAACATCATAGTCCATGGAGATTCTTGTCTCACCTCGTCTGTAAGCCTGTCCATCACCATAGCAAACAAGAAGGGGCTGAGAGCTGACCCTTGATGCAGTCCCACCTCCACCTTGAATTCGTCGGTCACACTGACAGCACACCTCACCGCTGTCTTACATCTCTCATACATGTCCTGCACCACTCTAACATACTTCTCTGCCACTCCAGACTTCCTCATGCAATACCACAGTTCTTCTCTTGGCACCCTGTCATATGCTTTTTCCAGATCCACAAAGGCACAATGCAGCTCCCTCTGACCTTCTCTGTACTTCTCTATTAACATCCTCAAAGCAAACATTGCATCTGTGGTGCTCTTTCTTGGCATGAAACCAAACTGTTGTTCACAAATGCTGACCTCTGCCCTTAGTCTAGCTTCCACTATTCTTTCGCATAACTTCATCGTATGGCTCATCAACCTCTGTAGTTGCTGCGACTCTGCACGTCTCCCTTGTTCTTAAAAATGGGCACCAGCACACTTCTCCTCCACTCCTCCGGCATCTGCTCACTCTCTAGTACCTTGTTGAATGTTCTTGTCAGAAAATCTACTGCTACCTCTCCTAGACACTTCCATACCTCCCCAGGTATATCATCAGGACCAACTGCCTTTCCATTCTTCATCCTCCTCTTCAATGCCCTTCTCACTTCACCCTTACTGATCTTTGCTACATCCTGCTCCAATATATATATATATATATATATATATATATATATATATATATATATATATATATATACACACACACACACACACACACACACAGGGAGTGGGCTCTCTCTCATGGAGGCGGCCATCTTAGACCCCATGTTTATTCAGTAGCTCAGAATCATACATGTTTTTAAAGATGAATGGATCGAGAATGAAGTTCGACTTGAAATTCTTCTTCACTAGATACTGCTAAATCTTACACACTGCACCTTTAAACAACTTGAAGATAAAACCTGAAGGCAGATGGGTTATTAAAGAAAAGTATTTTAAAAAGGGAGGAGCGTGTGACCTGCTTCTTCTTTCAATTCTGGAAGATCTTGCATTGCTTCTCATTCTGCTTTCAATATACAGCAGCTGTATGTATAATGAACAATGTGGATCCAATGCTTTAGAGTTCAAAGCTCAGGCTCTTGTATAACTTGATTTCTTATTTTTTTACTTTAGCATCAGATTAAAGGTCTCAGTGCTTTTCTGAAGACTTATTATTTCGGTTGGAAGAACCTGATTACTGTGAACTCCAGATTCTTGTTAATTGTAACTGTTTTAGGAAATGAGGTTATTTTTTGACATCTTTCAAGATTTTTCCTCAATGATGTGATGGAAACAAACCTCAGACCGCAGTGTGATTTGAAACACAGGCACCTGCATATAATATGTCTCATCAGATCTACACTACATGTTGTACATGGTCTTTTATTGTATGTTATTATTCAGATTGTACCAGCCTGCTTCAGTGTCCTGTAGCGTGCAAACTGCATTTTACTCTTAGAAATAAAGTAAATAATGTTGTATTATTCTAATAATTACAGTTTACGATAAAAAGTGTTGCAATGAGGATGCATCTGTTACCATTATTTACTTTTAGTGTAGCTACTGATGTAATAATTAAAATATTGATAATTCCTCGGGCAAATGACTTTATGTGAGAAGTATAAGGACTTTTTGAAAAAGAGTCTCTAGTGTCAGAGGTATTGGGCCCCATGGATCCCAGCAACCATGGACCTTTGCATTAGCCTAAATGGGCTTTGGAAGGGGTCATCTGTACCCTTTATCCCACTGATGGTAGACCCGCATTGAGGGTTTTATTTATGGTGATGCTTTTGTCTTATTCATTTCACAATATGTATTTAAAGTCAACTTGCTGACATGATGACTCTTTAGGTTTTTGTACCAAATGCAGAAAAGGGAATTTGTATACTGCAGATGAATGGCATGCTTGAGTTATTGGACCACTGTGTTGGGTTAAAAAAAAAACAACAACAAAAAACCCCCACATTATTCTGAGTGGCTAACTATTGAATGATGACACAGCCATCATCACCATTATTATTGCATCATTATCGTCATGCTTTAAAATAAAAATTAACTATAAAAATTATTGTGTTTTTCTTCTGTATATGTGTAGTAGTTATATAGTGTAAGATGTAGTATACATTTATACTAAAAGTGGGGCCGGTGGTGTAGTGGTTAGAGTGCTGGGCTTATGGGTTTCAGACTGAGATTGTGGGTTTGAATCCCTGTTAGCCTCAACCATGCTACGACTCATGGGCAAGGTCTTAACCACGAGTGTGCTTCTGTCCACCAAACAGTAAATGAGTACCACTCAAGATACTGGGAAGGTAACCCGCAACAGACTAGATTCCCACACAGAAGAAGTTGAACTACTCTTGAGCTTTTTACTGTTGACAGTGAAATATTCCACTAGTCAGCTATTTGTCACTGGTGGATGGCACTCTCTGTCTGACCCAGAATTCCAGCTCTCTGCAAACATGACGATTCTTGAGCTCCTGGGGTGCAAGGCATGCTTACATAACTTTATCACGACTTTGTGCACCTTTAATACTTGTATTCATTAAGTCATTGAATTGTCATATTTTCAGAGCGGTCAGATTGTGGGTCAGTCAGATCATGGTATCAGCCAGCGACAAACAATTTCAATATTCCTATGCCAAGAGTAAAATGTTCAACGTTGAACGTAAGCCAAAAATAGATCCATGAGTAGGTCGGCCCGGACCGTCAGAAATTGCCTTCACTCTGTGAATAGAGTAGTTGAGAAAAATCTCCTGTATCCAGGCCTCAGACATTGCAGAAGACCAAACAAGCTCAAAAACTGGGACACGCTATAGTATCTTCATCAAATGGGATATTATGGCCAAGCAGCAAGCCTGTCCCACAACCAGCAAATATTAATTCTGAAAGTTTTGGGTATTTGTTTACTTATGTCTGCTTTCCGTATACAGTGAGCCCTCACTTTTCACGGTTATTGGGGACCGAGACCCTTCGCGAACACCGAATTTCCACAAAGTATGATCGAATCCCTAACTGACGTATACATACATGCATATGTGTATATAATATCAATAAATACATACTCAACACTATAAATGCTTATAATAACTACTAAACATTCAAAAATAATGCAGAGGATGTAAATAAAATATAAATACACACACACACACACACACACACAAACGTACACCCAGACACACGCACACACACAGATGCGCACCTCACATAAAAATGTAAGTACTGTAGTTTTGTTGGGGGGTTTTGGGTTGTTTTAGTTTGTTTAGGGTTTTTTTTTTTTTTTTTTTTTTTTTGCATAACTGGCCTTGTTTTAGTGCATTTTCCTTAACTTTTTCCCTATTTTTTGTTAATTTCCTTATTTTTAAATTTTTCGATTAATATTTTTGAAAACCCCACTATGCATTTGATGTGCGAAGTAGCGAGGGATCACTGTATACTAAACTTTGAATTAACACCATCAGCAACACAACGCGTCATTGAGCGTCACCTCACCTGCCTCTGTAATGTAAATATGTAAATATAAATATCTTGTTTTCATTTGCTTTTATTTATGTTTCCATGGAGAATATTATTCAGCCTTGCTCATGTATGTGATCAGGGTTCATCTGCATCCATTGTGATTAAAAAAGATAAAAAAAAAAAAATCATAATGTTATTTTAGAGTACTTTTTCGTGTAGTATATATTAAATGTTTTCGCATCACACTCAGTGGTTGTCGGTGAGTAGTCAATTCGCTCTAAATGGACAGCAGGTAGAAGACATCATGTCCACGGTTGCTTGACCTCTTTATTGAATATTTTGGCACTTTTACAAAGAAATGAACAAATAATTCTCAAAGAATGTTTTACAACCAGTGTCTCTGTTTTGACTGGAGAGTGTTAACGGACTCATATATATATATATATATATATATATATATATATATATATATATATATATATATATATATATATATATATAAAAACGAAGCCATCTCACACTGCATCACCTCTCCCATTTCAGGTTAAATCAGACAATAAAAATACATATACAGATACAAAATTTGGCACAGATGACAGAAATATCAACAAGTTCATCTACAGTGATAAAAAAGCGTGCAGATGTTTACCAAGAAGCTTTACAAGACACCATGAAAAAGAAAAAGAAAGAAAGAAGCAGGCTATGATCCACAACAACTCAATTCTGTTCAGTACATTCAAAGTTGGAAAGCACATCTAAGCCCCTCGACGGCCACACAACATACTGAAAAGATCTGTTCAAGATGAGTCCAGTGATGAAAGAGAACATAGCACCACCCAGTGGAAGGCAAACACAAAACATCCACTCACACTCACACACACACACACACTCTCACACACACACACACACACACACACTCACACACACACACACACACACACTCACACGCACTCACACACACACACACACACACACACACACACACACACACACTCACACACACACACACACTCACACACACTCACACACACACACACACACACTCACACACACACACACACACACACTCACACACACACACACACACACACACACACACACACACACACACACACACTCACACACACACACACACACACTCACACACACTCACACACACACACACACACACACACACACACACACACACACAGCTGGCATTGGTTTATAACAGCTTCAAGACATGGTCGTTACCTTCTGAGTAAAATCACTCAGAAAGACAGCTGGTGTCAAGAACAGAAAGCAGCAGCTTTCCCCCTCTTTCTTTCTTCTATGACACATCCCTTCTTTCTTTCTTCATCTCTTTCTTTCTGCCTTTCTTTCTTTCTTCTTTTATACATCTCATTTCTTTTTCTTTCTTTCTTTTTTCTATTGTACAGCCTTTCATTCTTTCTTTGGTTTTTCCTTCTTTTTTCTATTATATGTCCTTCCTTCTTTTTGTTTCCTTTTTATTTCTTTCATTCTTGTAGTATGTACTTTTTCTTCTTTTTATTTCCTTTATTTCTTACACTCTTTCAATCTAAATTTTCCACTTTTTTCTTCCCTTTATTTATTCTATTTTTCTTTCATCTATTCTACATTCTTTCTTCCTTCCTTTATCCTCCTTTTTTCTTTTTTCTTTCATTTCTTCCTCCTTATCTTTATTACTTACTATCACTCATTATTTTATTACTTCCTTCCTATATTTCTTCCTTCCTTTCTTCCTTTCATTCTTTCTTTCTTCTATTATGATCTCTTTGTTCTTTCTTACTTTTTTCTTCCTTCCATCCTTCCTTCATTTCTTTTTCTTCTTTTTCTTCCTTCTTTCTTCCTGTCTACCTTTTCTTACTTTGTTTCTTCCATCCTTCCTTCCTTCCTTCCTTCCTTTCATTCTTTCTTTCTTCTATTATGCATCTCTTTGTTCTTTCTTGCTTTTTCTTCCTTCCTTCCTTCCTTCATTTCTTTCTTTGTTTCTTCTATTATGATCTCTTTGTTCTTTCTTACTTTTTTCTTCCTTCCTTCCTTCCTTCATTTCTTTCTTTCTTTCTTCTTTTTCTTCCTTCTTTCTTCCTGTCTACCTTTTCTTACTTTGTTTCTTCCATCCTTCCTTCCTTCCTTCCTTCCTTTCATTCTTTCTTTCTTCTATTATGCATCTCTTTGTTCTTTCTTGCTTTTTTCTTCCTTCCTTCCTTCCTTCATTTCTTTCTTTCTTCTTTTTCTTCCTTCTTTCTTCATGTCTACCTTTGTTTCTTACTTCCTCTTTCTTATTCTTCTGTCTTTCTCCCCTCCATACATTTCAAGCATCTGCGTCTCAGTCAGGTAAATACATCATTCCTTCCTTCTCTGTAAACTCCTTGTGTGAGATGATGTCACTTAAAAATAAAATAAACTGTACAAAAAAAAAAAAAGAGAGAAATAATACTTAATTGTAAAAGTTAAATCCCTGTGTTTAAACAGACAAACAAAACAAAACAAAACAAACAAACAAAAAAAATCTAGCCATTCATTGTACATGCTGTATATCGAGAACATGTGATCACCACCGACAATTAAAGTTTCAATGTTTTCCATATTAAAATAAATAAACAAACAGTAAGTTTCTTAAAACTCACTTTTTATGGCAGTCTAAGGGCAGCTCCTGAACTCTGTCGTACTTTATTAAAAATTATTTTCAGAATGAAATCTGCCTAATTTATACATTTATTGTAGATTCGAGTTTTTTGAAGAGTTTGTGTAAAGGTGATGTGAATCATTGTTTTCTTTATTGATGTCAATACTGAAATCTGAAGCATCAATGGATATCGGCACCCAGTCCATATTCTCACTTGCTTCTTTGCTGAACTGCTTAATACTTTTAGGGCCACGGACAGGGCGGAGTCTATCTCAGCTGACAGTGGGCAAAGACCACTGAACGTGACCTAGCAGGATTAAACAGTTTGGCAAATGAGTGAGTGAGTCTGTTCCCAGAATTTAAAAATGTAAACAATGCAGGATTAGACCTTATTAATTAAATTATTTATTTATTTATGATTTAATTTATTAATTGATTCATTTCATAAGCCGCTCAATCCTATTTCGGGCTGCAGAGACGCGAGTAGAGCATACACCTTGGACAAGGCTATTTATTTATTTAATAACTTAACACTATGTCCCTAATATGTTTTATTTCATCATTTTCTTCCAACCACAACCTCCCATCCACCCATATTCAAAGATTTCTGCACACTGGACCTTTGTTTCCCAAAAGGCAGCCCATCTCAACCCAAACAGTCGTTCAGAACTGGAAGTCTGAGCACGTTGACTTCAAGCTTGTACTGAGACCACAATTTCAACCATTTTTGCCCCCCAAAGAAAAAAAATTACTTATATATATATAGTATGGTATGGTAGGCCTCCGTCAGTCCCGAAGGACTATGGCTGCACTCTGGCTGGTATCCCGGCTGGTGATACCCCCCAGTGCGCAGAGCCTGGGTAGGAAGTAATGAGGGACAGGCTGTTACCCAAGCAGCAAGTCCCCCCCCGTCTCGGCGCCACCGGAAGGATCCAATGGAAAGGCAAGTGCCGATATGACTGGGTTCCGGTGCCGCTGCAGGAGAGAATCTACGGTCAATTTAGAACGGCCAATTAACCTACAGTGCACGTCTTTGGATTGTGGGAGGAAACCAGAGCACCCGGAGGAAACCCGCACAAGCACGGGGAGAACATGCAAACTCCACACAGAAACGCCCAGGCCGGGAATCGAACCCAGGCCTTCTTGCTGTGAGGCGGACGTGCTAATCACTACGCCACCGTGCCGCCATATATATATATATATATATATATATATATATATATATATATATATATATATATATATATATATATATATATATATATATATATATATATATATATATATATATATATGATTTTCTGAGTAGATCCTTCCGTAGGAGAGTGCTCAATACTTTTTGGTAGAGCAAATAACAAAAATAAAAGGACAGGACAAAGACTTTCTATTGAAACTCCATTTATCACTACAGATCTGTTTCGAGGGGTGGTGAAACCATCCTCTCTCTTCAGGTGATTATAGAGAAAAACTCTTCTATAATCTTCTATAAGAAGATTCTTCTATAATCACCTGAAGAGAGAGGATGGTTTCACCACCCCTCGAAACAGATCTGTAGTGATAAATGGAGTTTCAATAGAAAGTCTTTGTCCTGTCCTTTTATTTTGTTATATATATATATATATATATATATATATATATATATATATATATATATATATATATATATATATATATATATATATATATTCAAAATCTTTTAGGTTTCTGTACAATTAGGAAAAAATTAATCACACGTTTATTACATCCTTATTACACCTTTATTACATGATTTCACCTTTCAAAGCTGCCCTGAGACCTTTATTATGTCCCAATTTGTACTAATTGGGCTTCTCAGTATCGTTTTCATAAATACCATGACTTTTAATCACATGGAGGTTACAGGTACATTGATTAAAGATTACACTGAAAATAAACGAGCTGTGCTTTCTTTATTTAGACCGCTGTGTTTTCTGTGTTTTTTTTTCCGATGTGAAATTACCATTTTAATAACACATTTAGTAATTCATTAGGATTAATTTGTTAATAAGGGTTCGTGAAATGCTCTCATCCTTATGAGGTGAAGCCATTAATTAGACTATGTGATGTATACTAGTAATGTTTCACACTGACAGACTAAGAGATGCAACTCAGACTCTGAGCACATGATCAATACAATGCAATTACAGGGCAATCACAGAAACATTCAAATGAATTAAATGTTGATGTCTATTAAAAACCGACCTTTTAACCTGATTTACCTCGCAATGTAAGCCTTTTCATATTGACATAACCTTTTATCTTTATTTGATTTTTTTTTTTTTAATTCACGAAATGATGACTGGTTCAGCTGTGCTAATATTTTACAAACATTTATTTGTGAATGAACGAGTCAGAAAGCACACTTAGCAAACACGGTGATGTTTACGTCCCCAAACAAGTCACAGTTAAGGATACAGATAAAGAAGGAAAACAGAAAAAAAGAGAAAATATTCTGATTGTCAGTGAAATTTTGGTTGCATTACTGGATTTGACATCAGACTACACTTTGGAAAGGGTCTGAGGATTATTCTCTGTCAATCATTCCAAACATTTTAGCCCTAAATTTCTTTATTTGCAGTTTACATTGTTTATGCTGAACATGATCACAGTTTGTGGTGCCCCAACACACACACACACACACACACACATATATATATATATATATATATATATATATATATATATATGTGTGTGTGTGTGTGTGTGTGTATATGCATATATATATATATATATATAATTCTATGTATAATATTATTGTATATTCTCTGCTTTCAATACAGCAAGCTAATAATAGACATCAATTGTACTGGTTTTCTAAATTAATATTATATATATATATATATATATATATATATATATATATATATATATATATATATATATATATATACACGTAAATATATTTCAAGTAAGATGTAAGTGAACGGCCATTGGGTATTTTGATGAGTTAGTAATGTAATATGATATAACAATATGAAATTATTATTATTATTATTATTATTATTATTATTATTATTATTATTTCATTCATTCATTTTCTGAACTGCTTAATGGCGCCCATCTCAGCTGACTCTGTGTGAGTTCAGAGTACACCCTGGAAAGCTTGTCAGGACATCACAGGGCTATTCTTTGTCTTCTTCTTCATCTTATTCTTCTTATTGTTGTTGCTTTTGTTGGTGTTGTTTTAGCATTGCTATATTACCTACCTATGCCTTTTCACCTATTTTTAAACAATTTGCATTTGTGGTACGAAGTTTTTAAATTTTATATATATATATATATATATATATATATATATATATATATATATATATATATATATATATATATATATAATTAAAAATATGCTGTGAATAAATCTTAGAATAGTCTAAAGATTTTTAATTGTTTACATAAATACATGGGAATTTTTTTGTTACCATAAATGTTTTTCCTGATTAAGAATTCTATTTTTTTGTTTTTTTTATTTTTATTTTGTAACTTTTTTCTTTTTCTTTTTTTATTTTATTTTATTATTATTATTATTATTTTTTACATTTTTATTACCTACAGAGACAGATTTCCAGCACTGGCCTAAAAACAACAGAAACCAAATAAAAAATCAACAGATTTAAACAGACACTAGATTTATGTAAATATAGATAATAATTCTCACGTCTTTACAGTGTTGACATACTCTGTACTTACGGCTGATTTTTACTCATGAGGGGAAAAAATTAAAGGAGAGAGAGAGAGAGAGAGAAAGAAAGAGAGAAAGATGTTGTAAAGACTTTTCATCGAGACGCAGACTTCATTACGGAAGCTTCAGCCATGTTTGCAAGCAATGCTGACTATATCACTTTTTTATCACTTAAAAAAGACAAACAAAAACTAAACACTATTTTACATATAAGATGATATCAAAATAATAATTTTTTGGCACTTTTTACTATCGATGTACAATAATAGAAACACGGAGTACTTTAATACATATTGATTTGTTCTATAAAGCTGATGTACTCGATTTCCAAATATTGAATAGACTGTGTAAGGTTTGTAAAGTTTTATGAGACAAAAATAAACTATTTTTACTGTTTTAATCAGAATTTCAATTGGACTTTAGTCTGGAACAGGGTTCAGGTGGATGGACGAGGAAATATAACGTAGATGAAATATTGTTTCACATCTATTTCACGTTTATAAAAGGAGGAGGATTTCTGACAAGGTGAAGTCTCCAGGACAAAGAGTTGAAAAGATTAATAGCGTTCAGAGTGAATGAGAGAATGAGCGAGAGAGCGAGAGAGAGAGAGAGAGAGAGAGAGAGGGAGGGTGAGTGAGAACGAGAGAGAGAGCGAGAGAGAGAGCGAGAGAGGTGTCACATGTTTCTTAATAAAATAAATAAACTATAATGATCCTTAAATTACAATCATATTAAAGGAATGAAAAACTTGAGAAAATTCTGCTATAGAAAGATTTACTTTTTTTCAGATGTCACTTTCTCCAGGAATTTACGATGTCGCACCAACATCAATTCGACCAATTAGAACCAATCAATGCAACTTTTCCGCAAATGTAGCCAATCATTGTATAATACTGCAGGTTTCATCACTCCCAGCAGTCCTCTAGGCAAACGTGGAGCCAGACGTCTCATACATCACTTCCTTGTTCATGCTTTTGAAGGTATCATGACACAGAATTTTCAGAGAATTTTCCACCCCAAAACATCATGATGTGTATCTTTTGTTATTTTGTTGTTGTTTTGCAAAATTTGGCATTTTAGATCCAAACAATCAGAAAATATAATAAAATTAAATGACAGATTATATCAGACTAATATAATAACATTATTATCCAATTTCCATATGTTTAATTCCTTATATATATATATATATATATGTAAAAAACAAAATTTATATGCTTTTATTTTATTAGTTATTGTGAGTCGAGGTGTGTTTGTATGGATTTGAATATCAGATTTTCTTACTTTGATAATGCAGTACAGGTCGTGTCCGTTTCTGCACCACACTGCTTATACATCAGTATCATTAATATTCATCTATTTGTAATTCATAAATATACGCTTGGGCTATCAAATCTATTCCATGACCGAAATGGATTTTAGACCATCTGACATCAGATGTACGATGCATCTGATTGGATGAGACAGATAGTAGCAATATAGAAATTCTGAAATATTACACACTAAATATGAAATTCAATGGTGTTGAAGTGCTGCCTGTCAGAAATCTTCCAAAATGTAATTTGTAACAAGTTTTCTTAAAAAAAAAAAAAAAATCTGAATTTTTAACGGTTATTTTTTTTCCTTGATGGACAATTAATAATTAGAGAACCTCTTTAGCCTGTCCAGGATGGGAGACCCTGTGGCCAGAGTTGGGTTTTAATCAGATGAGGTGGATTTACTGGGTGGATTTAGAGCTGGTTCATCCAATCAGACCCTCAGGTTGGGAGGTTGAGGGTGGCACCCTCGGCCTGGGGGCTGGACATGCGGATCTGTGAGCTGCTCTTGCTCAGGATCGACAACTGTGTTCCCCCGTTCACGCCACTGCTCGCTAATGAAGGGTGACGCTGCTGCTTCAGGTCCACAGCAAAGTACCTGTTCACCGTCCAGCTGCGCCATTTCCTCTTGATCTCCGACTGCACCTTCAGGCAGAAACTTGAAAAGGTCATTTTTTAATGGACTTCGCTGCAAGGGTGTAACGCACTCTCCCACCTGCTCTAACACAAAAACACTAAACCCTCCTCCTACTGCAGCACATCACATCATAGATAAACATTGGGACCTGAAGTCAGATTAATTTCAGGTCTTAAAGCAAAACTCCACCCTGAAACACATTAAAACATACTTTCCCCGCTTCTGGATTTTTCTTTTTAGGATCGGTCACAGTCAATTCCTACCAATCCCACATCACTTTTCTTCACAAAGGACATGTCCAAACCAGGGAGGACACTGCATTTTTTATCCAGGGCCTGTGATGCCATTCAACATCCTTTTCAAACTGCTGCTCATGCAACACACTTGCGGTGTAACACACTCAGAGGAAAGTGCTAACCACCAATGTTTGAATGCATGAGGTCACAAGTGCTGTGCATGACAGGAAAGAAAGTGTATACCAACCCACCCTCCCAATCAGCTTTCTTGGGCTTCTGGTGTCTCTTGTGCTATCATCCAGGATTAAAACATGCCATCTTTAGATAAGAGAAGTATTTTTAATTGAGATATATTAGCTTAGTTTAGCGGAAATTCTGGTGAGAATTTCGTATTTAAAGCCCCCTAAAAACAAAGGAACATCACCTTTTCTTATTCAACCATTTCAAGATTCATTCGATGTCAAATCCCGGACAGAATTAATGGAGATGCTGGTCACTGAGATTCAAAGACTGAGTTATATATAAGTGAATTGGCTAATTAGGCTAGATAGTCATCTACAAGATGACCTTTATTGAAATAATATTAGCATAGAACTTGAAGGTTTCAGAGTCTGATCTAATTGTGTGAAGTGCGAGAGCTGAACAGGCGAAAAGATTAAAGTGCTGCTGCACTACTCTCTTATCTCTTTAACAGAAGAGCTAAGTCTCAGAAAGTCATTAGGTTATTATTGTCAGCAGAGAGTCAGAAGGTATTATGGGTAATGTAAGAAACCAAGGAGGAAACAGACCAAAATGTTGAGATTTAAACCATTAAAGTGAATTCTGAATTTAATTGTCAGATAAATGGTAAAAATAAAGATTACTTTTATGAGAGCAGAAATATTCAATTTCGAAGTTGCCCTTACACAATGCTCAAGCCAGGCTTAAGTCCCCGGCAAAGGTGTTTTCAGAGGGTATCTCACCAAATTGCAAAAGTTGACCAAAATTTGTAAAGAATACCCTAAAATTCATTAAAGATTAAATTCAAATTTTAAAAATTTAAAGTCTCAACGTTCACGATGTTTCTCCTACCCATTTTTAAACAATTCTGAAACACGTAACACATGTGGAAAAAAAATTCTCCAAGCTGTCAAAACACTCCCAAAGTATTCTGTAAAGTCGCTTACCCCTAACTCGACATTCAGGTGAATGCACCCCACAAAAAAAGTTCCCGAAAAAATATGGCAAATATATGGGGAATAATCTGCATCAAGTAAGTAATATCTGAGCATGAAGTTAGCAGTAGGTTGGGAGTATTTGTGGGCATCTTGAAAAAGTATTTAAGAATTCTAGAATTGATCCACATCGATAATAATCAGACACTGATGGCAAATATAATTTAACAGTTGATTTTGCCAGAATTTTGAAAAAATAAAAATAAAAAAAGGTCGAGAGTACAGTGGTACCTCACCTTACAATAGTCCCAGCAAACGAAAAATCCAGGTTACGAAAAACATTTTCCAAAATTTTTTGTCTCTGTATAAAAAACAAGTTCTCCTTACGAAATGTGCCAAACGCACCATTCAAGCATTCAAACACGCCATTCAAACATTCAAACAATGCACGAGCTGCTCTCCCATTCACTATCTTCCAACATCCCACCTTGCTGGCCTCCCATTGGCTAGGAGGGATGATGCAGCTCCCTCCCATTGGCTATCTCTACACATCCCACCCCGCTGGCATCCCACTTGCTAGGAGGGATGACGCAGCTTCCTCCCATTGGCTATTATGGAGCTCCATCTCCCATAATGCTTTTCGTGTAAAGGACAGAGTTACTGTTGTTTCATGAATTTTTTGAGTGTGCGCATTGCTTTTAACCTTCCATAAACATTTATAAGATTATAACTCTGCTAAGAAGACATGGTCAACACATACGTGCACACACACACACACACACACACACACACACACACACACACACACGTGCGCGCGCACACACGCACTCACATACGATTTCCCATACGAGTGAAAAGAAGAAGCGGGCTCGTGGCATGCGGTTGAGTGATATTGCAAAGGAGTATGGACAAATGTGTCTACCATCGGTACGATATTGAAGCAGAAGGAGGTCTTAAAAGGGATACTTTCATAATTTTTAAAGGGTTTATGGTTTAGTATTGGAGGCCTTGGAACGAATCACATGGTTTACATGTAAAATGCGGTTCAATTTATGAAAAAATGCAGGTTTGAAAAAGGCTCTGGAACAGATTAATTTCGTAAGGTGAGATACCACTGTAGTTGCAAAACAGTTGGAGAATATTTTCTAAATTGAATGTCTCCAGGACTATAGTCACTGCAGTAACATTTAATCAATTTCAGGCAATCGGCTGATGTTAGCTCAATCAATTTTCCAGAATTAACGTAATATTCATTTCTGGTGAGATATCCCTTTACATAATCAACAAAAATTAACCTTTACTTGTTCTAATTTTAGCTATGATTGCTAGATAGCAATGCTATGGTAGCTACTAAAGAAAAACATGCCGTATTCATTATGATTTAAGTTATCGTTACAGACATAATGTTTGCATTCAGTTACACAGAAGACATGATAAGATGAAGTACAAAAATGAATGCCAGGGATATAAGTCACCAACAACGACACACACAAACACACACACACATAGAAAATTGTACTAAAGACATACCTCTCCATTCAGGAAGCAGTACAGCACAGCCACCACAAAACCCTGGAGAGAATCCGAGTGAGAATGCAATTTCAGTGATAATACTATGGCAGTGATAACAAGTAAACAAATGGAAAGCTAAAACATGGGGTGGCACAGTGGAGTAGTGCTCAGCACATCGGCCTAACAGGAAGAAAGTCTTGGGTTTAGGCCCAGACTCAGTTTGGGTATTTGTATAGTCTGCATATATGCTTGCAAGGGTTTCCTCGGGGTACTCTGGTTTCTTCTGCTGTCCAACGACATGCACAGAGGGCTAATTGGCTGTTCCAAATTGCCTCTAGGTGTAAGTGTGAGCGCAAATGGTTGTGTGCATGCTTCCCTGAAATGATTCGAGTTGTTCAGGGTGTACCCTGCCTTTGCCCCACATTGACTGACACAGTCCAAACAGTATAAGGCAGTTCATCAAATAAATGAATGGATTTGTTGTACATTTACATATGATTTTGATTGATTACATACACAATTTTTTCTCGTTAATAAAAAGAAAATTTTAAATTAATAATGTAAAGATTTACCTGAAATGAGCCAAGTCCTAGCTCGAATACTAGCCTTTCACGTTTGCTCACGTCTTCAGGAGAAAAAGCAAACACGGTATAGTGGATACCAAATAGAGGGATGAGCAGCAAAGTAGAGCGTGCCAGCCTCCTGTTAACACACACACACACACACACACACACACACACACACACACACACACACACACACACACATGCGCACCCGTCATTCCACGCATACTCCTGAAATAACTCAACTCACAGGTAATGCAATGTGGCTGAATCAGTGATGAGTTTAATGACTTGCTTCAGTGAACTGACTCATAAATCACACTTCGTTCAATTCTCAATCATTTCAATATGACAGTTCATACTGCTAATGTCTATTCTACGAAAAGATCCGGACTTCATTTCGTGTTAATAAAACTGTGCGTCCAGGTTAATTAAAAATAAAAGTCACTACTATATTTTGTATGGGCGGTGGTGGCCTGGTTGTAAAAAATGCTGGATCACTGATCTTAAGGTTGGAGGATCAAGCCCCACTCTCCACGGGTTGTTGTCACCCCTTCCCCCTCCCTAGGGCAGCTAACTGGGTTATTAAAGGCCGGCCATGTCTCTCATGTAAAAGAACCATTATTGACTTTCGACAAGAGTAGCTGCAAAGCCGTCAGCATGTTTCTGCCCTGTGATGGGCTGGGAGCTATCCAGGGTGTATTCTGCCCTTGCTCGAAGTTGGCTAAGATGGGCATCAGCTTCCCCGTGACTCTAATTAGGATTAAGCAGTTACAGAAAATGAATGCATGTTCTTATATAAGAATATATATATATATATATATATATATATATATATATATATATATATATATATATATATATATATATATATAAAATATACTATATTATATTATATATTATATATATATAATATATTATATATGTAATATATTATATATATACTGTGTGTGTATATGTGTGTGTAGAAAGAGAGAGAGAGAGAGAGTTATAGTTGCATACTGAGACTTCTAGTTTCTTTAATAAGCTTCAACTCAATTTAATTACATTAATCACAATATTTGAGCAAGAGACAACATTGGTGTTATTTCTGCAAAAAGGAATTCATGCAAATAGCATACAAATGTTGCTGATGGTTTATCAGAAGTAATCAACCACACACACACACACACACACACACACACACACACACCACACACACACACACACACACACACACACTTACAGAGTGATGGTAGAAAGCTCTGACATCCTGCACGAATGCTGGACAGCCTGTGCGGGCTCACTGAAGCATTTCTGAGCACAGCTGCTAAATATGACAAAGACAACACAACAGACGACAAACACCTCTTTAAGACAGAATGTACGTATACACACACACACACACACACACACACACACACACACACATCTTACACTTCTGCTTTGGCAAACATGAAGCAATTCACACACCTCCTAAACTCGGGAGTCTCCATGAACAAACGCAAATACACACACACACACACACACACACACACACGCCCGCACACACACAAGCGCACACACACACACACACACACACACACACACACACACACACACACACACACACACACACGCACACACCACACACACACACAAACACACACCAGTTTTCTGTCTTTGTGAGGATCTTCCACTGACTTCCCACTTGATCTCTTTAATTATATTTCACCCTACACTTAAATTCCACCCCATACTTATTTATATTTACTAAACAGAAATATTTATCTTGTTTTTATTTTGGAAATTAGAGGACCCGGTGATTGTGAGGACATTTGACACTGTCCTATCATTATGAGGACTTTTCTCCAGGTACGTACACCATTCAGTTCCTAATTCTACCTCGGTGTGAGTGCGAACAGTTGTGTTTTGTCCTGTGATGGTTTGAGGAGCAGCTCAGGTGTACCCCGCCTTAATCCAAACTGGGCTGTGATAGGCACGAGCTTTCCTGATGCCAAATGAGTGAGTGAAACTTTGAGTGCATCTTAGGGAGAAGTGTCAGTGCTTTCTATGCCGAATGATAAGCTTCAGGTTTTCTGAATATTTAATATTCAAAAATTGAAAAAATATTTTAACTTGGAGGACGATGTGATTAAAGGTTGCTCAATAGCATGACAAGGTGAGTACAGTGGTACCTCACTTTACGAAAGTCTCACCAAATGAAACAAGTTCACGTTACGAAAGCGCCATCTTAAAAATTCAAACCATTCAAACATTAAAACAATGCACGAGCTGCTCTCCCATCAATGACGTGCAAACATCTCGCCCCGCTGGTCTCCCATTGGCTAGGAGGGATGACACAGCTACTTCCCATTGACTATCTCCCAACATCCCGCCACCAGGCCTCCCATTGGCTAGGAGGGATGGCAAAGCTCTCTCTTATTGGCTATCTCCCAACATCCCACCCCGCTGGCCTCCCATTGGCGAGGAGGGATGACGCAGCTCCCTCCCATTGGCTATTATGGAGCTGCAGCTTACCATAATGCTTTTCATGTAAAGGACAGAGTTACTGTTGTTTCATGGTTTATTTCTTGACTCAGGCTTTTAACCTTCCATAAACATTTATAAGATTATAACTCTGATAAGAAGACATGGTCAACACATGCGTGCACACACGCATGTGCGTGCACACACACACACACACACATACACACACACACACACACACACACACACACACATGCGCGCGTGTGATTTCCAGTGCAAGTGAGAAGAAGAAACGGGCTCGAGTGATATCACAAAGGAATATGGCCAAACCCGTCTACCATCAGTACGATATTGAAGCAGAAGGAGGTCTTAAAAGGTATGCTTTTATCATTTTTAAAGGGTTTAGGGGGTAGTATTGGGGGCCTTGGAACGAATCACACGTTTTCCATGTAAAATGCGGTTCAATTTACGAAAAATGCTGATTACGAAAAGGTAATTTCGTAAAGTGAGGTACCACTGTATTGTAAATAATGCTGTAAAACTGCAATAAATATGAAAAAGTGATGTTTCTCACTTAAACTAGGACGCACAGCTGCTATTATCAGTCCATTCAACACTGTAAGCATGCTCTTCACAAAGTTCCAGGCTAAGCAAAACCACAGCGCTGCATCAACGCTATCTTTTCTCACACTTGGCACGCCCATTCCTCAATTCCTAAACCAGTCAGTGCCAGTCCAGTGTAACATCCATTCATTCTCCTCACACCAATCAAACCTACACAACAGGTTGCCAGGGCCCGGAAACACAAACACTCAGCCAATCAGGTGTCTCAGAGCAGCACCGTGAATGTGTATGGGAAAAGTGTTGCCATGGTGACTGAGGTAGGTTTACTTACAGGTAAATACTGGATTCGTTCCCCCCTACGTCT
>CM045743.1:12586439-12616439 GCA_024760905.1 Plotosus lineatus
AAGGATACATTAAAAGCGGAGATACAGTGACGGACGCGATTATTTTGGAAAAAGCAACCACCATATTTAAGGACCTCGTAAAGGAGGGTGGGGTTGAGGGTTCTTCAGACCAGCAACCCCCAGACTTTAAATCGTCGCATGGTTGGTTCGAGTGATTTAAAAAAAGGTAAATAATTTTCTTTTACTTTTAACACATATTTCATACAAAATTGGTGTACTTTTATCATTTTTAAAGGGTTTATGGGGTAGGCTTGGGAGCCTTAGAATGAATCACGCGTTTTACATGTAAAATGCACCTCTACTTACGAAAACTCCAGGTTACGAAAAAGGCCCTGGAACGGATTAATTTCGTAAGTAGAGGGCCGACAGTAATAATAATAATAGTAATAATAATAATAATAATAATAATAATAATAATAAATATAATAATAAAAAAAAGAATTTGTACATATATAGGCTGCATCTCTTTATCAGCCGCAGGCGTCTGACTCGCTCTTGCGCTTCCTGCTGGAGAGCACCCCCTAGAGGCCATTAGCCCGTAAAAAATTATATAGATTAGCCGCATCATTGTTTAAGCCGCAGGGTTCAAAGCGCGTGAAAAAAGTACCGGCTTAGAGTCCAGAAATTACGGTACTTAGACAGTCATACATATTTAAATTTGATTCACCCTCTAAACAAAGGTATCTAGTTTTTGGGTTTTTCCTCTATTTCCTATCCAGCTCTTGGACTTGGGTAATGTTGCTGAAGTGCCCAACTCTAAATCTAATACATTTCATAAATTGTTTTTGCATGAATCTTGAAAGATACTACCTGAAACGTTTCTACCTGAAAGAAATCTGGCAACTATTGAGGCCTAATCTACATAGAGATGAGTTGGATAATCTGAACGATGTAAGCAAACAAATCTATTAGAGCAGGTGCGTAACCTGACTCTGAATCTATGTTACTAAATACGCACCATGAATCACTACCACTGAATCGGACCCAAAATATGTTGTATTTGTTTTAATTTCCAACAAAACACACCGGTTTGGTGGTGTTTTCCTCGGACAGACAAGCGTCCACGTAATGTGGGTAAGGCTCGGACCAACCCTCCTCTGTACAATTCCTACTGATCTTCCCGAGATCTGAGACACAGAACAAACACAGAGGAATCACACTCAATAGTGTCCTATTAAAAATAAACACTAAAACAGTCAGTATTGGACATAAAAGGAAATCACTCACCATCATCTGGGCTCATGAACTCAAAGAGCTCAGGGCAGCTGACCACTACGATCTCCCCCACACTCGCTGCCTTCCAACACGTCAGGTTATCCCACTCCCAATCACAACCTGAAGGATAACAAAGCACACAACATTTTGACTGACTCAGAATCAAACACCATACACCAGCTAACCTTATAAAATCATTTTTGAAGGTCTCACACGCAGTCTTTCGAGAGGGGTTTAAATTTATATTTCCACAAATGAGCCGTAGTTAAAAAAAAAAAAAAAAAAACCCAAACATTAAGTAAACATTCAACTGTAGGCTGAATATAAATAAACATTATAGTGAACAGGCACTCTAGACATCTTGAGATAAGAATTCATTCATTCTTTGTCTGTAACTACTTAATCCTATTTAGGGTCGCGGGAAGGCTGGCGCCCATCCCAGCTGACTCCGGGAGAGGGCAGATTACACCCCAGACAGCTCGCCAGGCCATCGCAGGGCAGAAACATCCTGGTGGCTTTGCAGCTACTCTTGTCGAAAGTCAGCAATGGTTCTTTTACATGAACCTCACACCATAGACAGTGAGAGACATGGCCGGCCTTTGATAACCCAGTTAGCGGCACTGGGGAGGACAGTGACAACCTGCTTAGGGTGGGAATTGGACGCATGACCTTAGGATTGATGATCCAGCACCTTTTACTACCAGACCTCCACTGAAATAAGAATAAGTACTAATAATGCAGATAGGTGCAACAAACAACCAATTTTTAAGGTTTTGATTCTTTTCGAAATGTAGCACCTGAATATTGGCGTCGTGCTTAGCATTGTCTCCATTTTCTAAGCCACATCATCTTAATTAGGGTCGCAGGGAGGCTGGCACCAATCTCAGTTGACACTGGGCAAGGGTGGGGTACACCCTGAACAGCTCGCCAGGCCATCGCAGGGCTGAAACACGCTGACGGCTTTGCAGCCTACTCTTGTCAAAAGTCAGCAATGGTTCTTTTACATGCCTCACACTATAGACAGTGAGAGACATGGCCGGCCTTTGATAACCCAGTTAGCTGCACTGGGGGGGGGGGGGGGGGGGGGGGGGGACAACCTTGTGTAGAGGGGGAGTCGAACCCCCAACCTTTGGATCAGCGATCCGGCAGCTTATACCACTAGACCACCACTGCCCCCTGCCTGTGGTCAATGTGTGAATTACTTCCTTCCTTCATTTTCTGAACCATTTAATCCTAATTAAGGTCAAGGGGAGACCGGCGCCCATCTCAGCCGACTGTGGGTGAGGGAAGAGTATACCTTGGATAGCTCGCCAGGCCATCACAGGACAGAAACATGCTTATGACTATGTAGCTACTCTTGACAAAAGTCAACAATGGTTCTTTTACATGAACCTCTCACCATAGAAAGTGAGAGACATCGCTGGCCTTTGATAACACAGCTCGTAGCACCGGGGACAGCAGAGTCAACCCGACTCAAGTGGGGTTGAACCTATGACTTTGGGGTCAGTAATCCAGCACTCTACTACAGGGTCACCACTACACCCCAGTGTGTGAATAACCCCCCAAAAATTAAAGCATAAAAATGCAGTCCATTGACATCATCATTCTTCTTTGCTACAAGAATTAAATTCCACCCCTTCAGTGTAGTGCTGAAGGCATCAGTATTTGCTCATAAAATACAAATCCTACCATAACCTCTGCTCACAAATGTCAAGAATTGGGAGCAATTCTAAGAGCTGGGGAGTGCTTTTTCATGAAATCCCTGCACCCTGGAGCTCTCTGCGAATGAAACAGCATTAGAGTGACAGCAAAGGTTCCAAAGCATCATAGAAGATAATCTCTGATTTAGAAGGCCTGCTCTAATACCCAATGTGATCATCATCACCATCATCATCATCACCATCACCATCATTGTCATAGAAACCCAGCCAGATAGAACTCTCGGGTTTGAGACTAAATGGGAGGTTGTTTTTACATTTCTCAGGCCTGAAACTGTTAACACATCCCTGAAAATAGATTATATTTACACAAACCCAGTCAGTCTGTTGTTGTATTTTCTGTGCCGACTCCAGCTGGATTTTCCAAAGCAAAACCTGAAATGCTAAATAGGAAAATGTTCCAGATTTACCCCACTCTGCCTTTCTGGTTGTTGTCTTTGTAATCAAGGTGATGAACTCCAGATGCATGACTTAACATGACAAATAGAGGACAAAGTTCATCATCTAATTCAACTGATCTTGTTTTGTAGTTTGTAAATTAACAGTAGGGGGCAGTGATGGTCAAGTGGTATAGGGCGCTGGATCGCTGATCCAAAGGTTGGCGGTTCGAGTCCCACTCTCCACAAGGTTGTCACTGTCCCCCCCAGTGCAGCTGACTTGATGGTTATCAAAGGCGGGCCATGACCCACTGTCTATGGTGTGAGGCATGTAAAAGAACCATTGCTGACTTTCGTAAAGAGTAGGCTGCAAAGCCATCAGCGGGTTTCTGCCCTGTGACGGCCTGGCGAGCTGTCCAGGGTGCACTCTGCCCTCGCCCGAAGTTGGCTGGGATATGCACCAGCCTCCCAACGACCCAAATTAGGATTAAACAGTTACAGAAAATGATGATGGTGATGGAATTAACAGTAGGGGGCACATTAGTTAGCATATCCACTTCAAAGCAAGAAGGTCCTGAGTTCAAGTCCCAGGCTTGGGTGTTTTAGTGTGGAGTTTGCATATGCTCACCATCCTTCCATAGGTACTTCAGATTCCCCCGACAGTATAAATACATGCACATTTGTCTAATTGGCTGTATCAAATTGCCCATAGGTGTGTGTGTGTGTGTGTGTGTGTGTGTTGGCATTACGATGGTCTGGTGAGCTGTTCAAGGTGTACCTTGCCTTCCCACAGTGTCGACTGAGATATGTTTCAGTCTTCCTATGACCCTATAAGGATTGAGCATGTCAGTCATTAATTGAGTGAGTGAGTGGGCGGCATATGATCAGTTGGCAACACAGTGGTGTTCTGGTTAGAACTTCGATCTCACAGCAGGAAAGTCATGGGTTCGCATCAGGTGCTTGGTGAGGGAATTTCTGCATGATTGCATGTTCTCCCCATGCTTTTATGGGCTTTCTCCAGGTACTCCAGTTTCGTTCCACAATCCAAACACATTGGTTAATTGATGGTCCCATATTGCCCCTAGGTGTGAGTGTGAATGATTGTGTGTTTGTGCGTTGGCACTGAAATGGACTAAAGAGCTGGTTTGGCTGTATCTTTGCCCAGAGTTACTCTGAGTTGGCTCCAGGCACGAACCTCCCCATGACCATAGTTGAGATGGACAAAGTGAAAATGAATGAATAAATAAATGAAGGAATAAGATCCACAGCATCTGAGTAAAATGATGATAGCTTAACTTGACTTGTTCGTGATGAAAAACAAGTGCAAAATTTCCTCCTCTGTCTTCATGAACAATGATGAAGTTGGTGAAGTGATGCAGCAAATACAGAGATTGGTTTTCTTTGGTTTGTGGAATGACTCTGCTCCTGTCCTTCTCTCTAATCTGTTTTTGCTCTGTCTGGCAGCCTGAACGCAAAGCTAATTACACCCTAAAGGGCAAATGAGAACAAGATGAACTAGGGAAGTTAAGGTGGAACGGCATTTGCCATCTCCACTGCCCATCATTATGGAGGGAATGAACAGGAAGCAAGAAAAGTGAACATCTTTCTCCCACCCAGTCCAATATCAATACTACCATCAGGAAACTGAAGCTAATCTCAGCAGACTTCCAGCTTGGATCGGGGTTACACCCTGAAAATTTAGTGGAGCCATTTGTCCTAATAGGCTTGTCTTTGCAGTTTAAGGAAACCAGAAACCTGAGACCTCCATCCTTGAATTGCCACCTTATCATGAAGGGGTTTGCGTGGCCTAATGATTCTAGGAGCTATGTTGTCGGGGGCATAATGCCCCTCGTAGGGTCACCCAAGGCAAACAGGTCCTGGGTGAAGGTCCAGACAAAGTGTGGTTCAGAAGACTTCTATGATAAATAAAAAGAAAAGGACGCAGTTTCCCTTGCCTGGACGCGGATCACCGGATTCCCCCCTAGAGCCAGGCCTGGAGGTGGGGCTCGAAGGCGAGCACCTGGTTGTTGGGCTTCTGCCCATGGAGCCCGGTGGGGCCCAGCCCGAAAAGGAGACATGGAGCTGCCCTTCCCTGGACCCACCACCTGTGAGAGGGGCTATAGGGGCCGGGTGTAATGTGAGTTGGGTGGCAGCCGAAGGCATGGGTTTTGTCGGACCGATTCTTGGGACATGGAATGTCACCTCTCTGGCAGGAAAGGCGCCTGAGCTGGTGCTTGACGTGGAGCGATACCGACCTGATATAGTCGGGCTCACCTCAATGCATAGTTTGGGCTCTGGAACCAGCCATGTCGAGAGAAGCTGAACCTTATTCGGTGTGATCGGTAGGTACAACCTCTCTAGTCAGAACCCAAATGGTGTTTCGTTGTTAAACTTCTGGGCTCGTCACAGTTTGTCTATTACGAAAACCATGTTTGAATGTAAGTGTGCCCATAAGTGCACTTGGCACCAGGACACCCTAGGTCACAGTTTGATGATCGACTTTGTAGTCATGTCACTGGACTTGCGGCCACATGTTCTGGACACTCGGGTGAAGAGAGGAGCTGAGCTGTCAACCGATCACCACCTGGTGGTGAGCTGACTTTGATGGTGGGGGGAGGCTGCCTTCCAAGACCTGGCAGGCCCAAGCATGTAATTAGGGTCTGCTGGGAATGTTTGGCGGAGTCTCCTGTCCAAGAGTCCTTTCACTCCGACCTCCGGCAAAGCTACAACCATGTCCTGGAGGAGGTGGGTGACGTGACATGGAATACGAATGGGCCATTGCTGAGGCGGCAGCCCATGGCTGTGGCCGGAAGGTCGTCGGTGCTTATTGTGGTGGAATTCCCCGAACCCGGTGGTGGACACTTGTGGTGATGCGAGCTGTCCAGCTGAAAAAGGAGCCCTGTCGGATTTTATTGGCCTGTGGGACTCCGGAAGCAGTAGACAGGTACCGGCAGGTTAAACGTGCTGCAGCCGAAGTTGTCGCAAATGCAAAATCTCGGGTGTGGGAGGAGTTCAGTGAGGGTCTGGAGAGTGATTATTGGTTGGCCTCAAAAAGGTTCTGGACCACCATTTGACACCTCGGGAGGGGGAAGCAGTTCTCTACAAACACTGTTTGCAGTGGAGATGGGGAGTTGCTCACCTTGATTAGGGATGTCGTTGGGAGGTGGAAGAAATACTTTGAGGACCTCTTCAATCCCACCAATCCACCCTCCATGGAGGAGGAAGACCCTGGGGGTTTGGGTGGGGGTCTGCCCATCACTGGAGCTGAGGTCACTGAAGTAGTCAAAAAGCTCCTCGATGGTCGGGCTCTAGGGTTGGATGAGATCCACCCTGGATATCTCAGGGCTCTGGCTGCTGTAGGACTGTCTTTGTTGAGGAGTCTCTGAAACATCACGTGGTTATCGGGGGCTGTACCTCTGGATTGGCAAACTGGGGTGGTGGTCCCGATTTTTAAGAAGGGGGACCGGAGAGTGTGATCCAATTATCGGGGAATAAATTATCGGGGAATCCAATTATCGGGGTTGTCCTTGCAACTCGACCCTGGAAGAAGCGGAAAATGAAGATGATGATGATGATGATGATGAAAACTGAGGCAAAATCAATACAAGCACTGGAGAACATGCAAACGCCACACAAATAGATACTAACCACTGATCTGGCGTGTCACCTGTTTGAAAGACATTTTCATTTAGCTTGCCAAACTGTTTAATCCTACGGGGGTTGTTAGGAGATTGAAGCCTATAACAGCCAACTCCAGGCAAAGGTGGGATACACCCTAAACAAATCACCAGTCCATTGCACAATCATTCACACCCACATTCACACCTAGGGGAAGTCTAAAACAGCTAATTAGCCTAAAGTGCACATCTTTGGACTGTGGGAGGTAACAAGGAGGAAACCCATGCAGGCAATGTAAGAACATGTACATTCCACACAGAAACGCCTTTACAAGGCCAGGGCCTTGAACCCAAGACCTTCTTGCTGAGAGGTGTATATACTGAACGCTTTTTAAATTAGTGCTTTAATTTTGCACACATATATCTGAGTGAATGGTTCCTGGACGGCCCATTGACAAATATGCATAAAATCCTTGCTTGTCACAGGACAGTAATTTCTGTTCAAAACTAGACACTACTGATGATGACTCAGCTCACCAGAGTGGACATCAGGACAACAGGCATTTGTGTCTTGTGTACGTGTGATACAACACTCTGGCTGTGGTTTATCATTGCTGTTGGTCTGTCCTAATGGAGTGTTATGGGAGTCTATTCAGCTTCTGCTTTAATGAAAGGGCGATACAACAGCTGGAGCACCTCTCTCCTACCTCCCTGCCAAGCTCTATTATTTTCCTCTGTTTTTCAAGCTAATGTGGCTGTTTTTGTTTCCAACTGAAAGGCTTCCTTTTTACAAAATACCAGTCTGTTCTACTTTAAGATGAGAAAGAAATAATGAAGTTAAATACCAGCTTTTACACACCATTCTGAAATGGACACGACTTAATGGTGATCTTTTTGTTCATCCAATGGGTTAGGATCAAATCAAAATCAGAAAAATGTAAAGAAAAGTTGAAACCAAAATGATGTGAGTGAATGCAGCTGTACAGATGCTCCTCAACTTACGTTTTAGTTCGGTTCCGGACGGCCGAACGTAAGGTGAAAAAAATAAATAAATAAACGTAAGTTGTTACTGTACGTTCCAGTGACGTATGACTGTTCATACTGTACTATACATATATATAAATACCATTATCGTATCTCATTAAACACCCCTAAATCATTTATTATAAACAGAACATTGTAAAATAATATCAAATATATCAAATAATATCAACATTAGGGGCAGTGGTGGTCTAGTGTTATAGGGCGCTGGATCGCTGATCCAAAGGTTGAGGGTTCGAGTCCCACTCTCCACAAGGTTGTCACTGCCCCCCCACCAGTGCAGCTAACTGGGTTATCAAAGGCGGGCCATGTCTCTCACTGTCTATGGTGTGAGGCGGTAAAAGAACCATTGCTGACTTTGGTAAAGAGTAGCTGCAAAGCCGTCGGCGTGTTTCCGCCCTGCGATGGCCAGGCGAGCTGTTCAGGGTGTACTCTGCCCTCGCCCGAAGTTGGCTGGGATGGGCACCAGCCTCCCTGTGACCCAAAATTAGGATTAAGCGGTTACAGAAAATGAACTGATGATGAATATCAACATTAATTTCAAATGAATTAAATTCAAGCAAAATAATTTTAAATAAATACATTTTAATCAAATTCACTTATTCCCACTGATTCTGATTACCACCATCACTAGCAGGCTTACGCGTCTGACCAACCATATTTGCTTAGGGTTACAAATATGCAAAACAGTGAAAACACAAAGATCACAGAGACGGCCTCATAACACAAGGGTAACACTCGGTGAACTGGGAAGAAGCAGAGCACGTTCAGTCTGTTGTTTGTAAACAATGAACGACGCAGCGTCATGTAAACAATGGACGTAGCGTCATGCATAAGTAGTGTACTACGTCTACGTACTACGTAAGAACGTCTTGTACTATGGAGAGCAACGCTAAACTCAAAATGACTTACTTTTTTTTTTTTTACAAAAAAAAACGTAAGGCGAATAAACGTAAAGCAAGGAGTGTCTGTAATAGGTTCTGAGAAAGCAGCCAGGATAAGAAACTTTTCAACAAAGGACGGAAACCGACAGTGGTGGCCTGGTGGTAAAGGTGCTGGATCGCTGATCCTAAGGTTGGGGGTTTAAGCCCCACTCTTAGCAGGTTGTCACTGTCCCCCCCAAGTGCAGCTAACTGGGTTATCAAAGGCCGGCCATGTCTCTCACTGTCTATGGTGTGAGGTGTAAAAGAACCATTGCTGACTTTCAACAAGAATACGCTGCAAAGCCGTTGCCATGTTTCTGCCCGGTGATGGCCTGGTGAACTGTCGACAGTGTACTCTCTCACGGGCCCTCTCCCGGAGTCGGCTGGGATGGGCACCAGCCTCCCTACAACCCTAATTAAGATTAAGCAGTTACAGAAAATGAACATGACAAAGGAGGGAAACTGAGATTTTAACTTCGGATTGTGGTAAAGTGTCAGTAAACAGAGAGAAGAAAGGGACACGTATCGGGAAATGTAAGCGAAGGAAAGTAGGAAAATATCCATCCATTCATTTTTTGCAACCGCTTAATCCTCATTAGGGTCGTGCGCAAGCTAGCATGTGGGGCCAGTGGTGTAGTGATTAGTGTGCTGGGCTCGTGATCGGGAGGTTGTGAGTTCAAATCCCAGTGAGGCCCCCACTGTGCTAAGACTCCTGTAAAAGGTATTAACCACAAGTGTGCCTCTGTTCACCCAGCAGTATAAATGGTACCAGTAAAATATACTGGGAGGGTAACCTGCGATGGACTCCCATCCAGGTGGAGTTGTGCTCCTAGTCGCTTCACGTTACAGAATCTGGGGATAAGCACCGGTCCGATGAGCCACTAGGCTCGGGTGTAAAAAGCCCAATGGACTTTACCAGGCTAGTGCCCATCTCAGCCTGCTCTGGGCAAGCATAGAGTACACCCTAGACCAGTGGTCTCCAACGTTTTTTGCACCAGGGACCAGTTTTATGTATGAAAATGTTTCTGCGGACCGGCTAAAGTCTACTTCGTAGTCTCGTTTTAGTGGCTGTCACCGCAGAAAATCCCGCCTCACAAAGATATGTTGGTTGGAAACAGAACAAGGGCTTTCAGTGCGTCTGTGGCAATGTCAAAAACAGTCGTTTTTCAAAATAAGATTCGGAAGCTCTAATAAAATCACTATAATTTGCACCGTGAAAGATTTTGTTTGCGGACCGGGATCAAATGAGCCACGGACCAGTACCGGTCCATGGACCGGGGGTTGGGGATCCCTTCCCTAGATAGCTTGCCTAGCCATTGCAAGGCAGAAACACGCTGACGGCTATGAAGCTGCTCTGGACAAAAGTCAGCAATAGTTCTTTTACAGCCTCTTACTGTAGACTGCGAAAGACATGGCCGGCCTTTGATAACCCAGTTAGCCGCACTGGGGGCAGTAATAATAATCCAGTGATAGTGGGGCTCAACCCCCTCAGTCTTGTGATCGATAATCCAACACCCAACCACCGGGCAACCACTGTGAGATGAGATTTCCTTTCAGCTTTTTCCCTTTATCAGGGGTCACCACAGCGAATGATTCGCAAGTTTGATTTGGCATAAGTTTTACGTCTGATGGCCTTCCTGACACAACCCTTTAGCAAGGGACAGAAACATGCTGACGGCTTTGCAGCTACTCTTTACGAAAGTCAGCAATGGTTCTTTTACATGAACCTCTCACCATAGACATTGAGAGACATTGCCGGCCTTTGATAATCCAGTTAGCTGCACTGGATAATGGGGGGGGGGGCAGTGCCAACCTTGTGGAGAGTGGAACTTGAGCCCCCTACCCTAGGATCAGTGATCCAGCTCCCTATACCACCAAGCTACCACTGCCTTCTGCCTAAAATATAGAAAATGCACGAAGAAATCTAATTGTCAGATGCCAATTATTTGGCTGAGGGCAGTGATGATATAGTGGATAGGGCGCAGGATTGCTGATCCTAAGGTTGGGTGTTCGAGTCCCCACAAGGTTGTCACTGTCCCCCCCCAGTGCAGCTAACTGGGTTATCAAATGCAGGCCATGTCTCTCACTGTCTATGGTGAGAGGCATGTAAAAGAACCATTGCTGACTTTCGTAAAGAGTAGCTGCAAAGCCGTCAGCGTGTTTCTACGACCTGGAGAGGGATGGGCTCCGCCAGGCCAAATCAGCCCAAGTCTCGCCATGAAGGCGCCCCAACGACATCCTCGGATGTTAAGGGATAAGTGACGTGAAGAATGATTTGGCGCATATTATATTTCACTGAGATATTTTTAATTTTTAAAAGTAAACTGTTACTATAAAATCAAAAGGAAGAAGATATTATATTATTCTGTGAAAAAGACCAGGACTGGTGTGATTTTGTATTGCATCAGCCCCTTGCTGATGTATTTATTCTAACTCCACCCCTTTTTTAAATTGTACTTGATTACAATTTTATGCTTTTGTTTTTTTTTTTCTGTGTAGAATGGATAAACTCTGCACTATAGATTATGCAAAACCTTTTCCAGCCACTGCAACAACTTCTTTCAGAATGCTTTGTTTAGCTTCTTTAAAGAAAAAGAATAGTTTTCATCCGTCCATTCAAAACGTTCCGTTTAGAAAGCGCCCGCTGTCTAATTGGTAGGAGAACGAGCTGCTTTACCTCTTAAAATCTATTCTTTTCAGCTCTAAACACTCTGATTTATCCGGAGCGGCCTTCAGGGTGTCACTGCTATGAGTCAGAGTTCTTCTCTCCTTTTCCTCTTTCTCTCACTCTGTCCTTCTCTTGCTCTGTAAGTGTAAGCGGTCCAGCTGGCTTTGCCTTTCCCATCACCATCACGGTATTTACTGCCAAGTGTCACACTTCCTGTTTACTGACGATAATTATAAGACTTTAGCAAGAACATGGGATGTGTGACGTCCCACCTCGCCAATCTGGACACGGGTCACAAAAGTGAAGATGGAAGAAAACCCAGTTCACCAAAACTCACCGAATTCCTGGTTGTCTGACGGGTCGTGAAGAGCGATCCTTTCCATGCATCGGTCATGCTCTCTCTTGATGACACAGTCAGAGATCAAGGATTGCACGGGCTACAAAGATCGAGAAACAACAGCATGGGATCAGAACATAGCCACACACACACACACACACACACACATACACACACACGGCCAGTCACTGCGGGGTGACACACAAATTAAATAAGCTATTTAAAGTAATGCAATTAATTTGAAAAGAAAATCAAACACACACACACACACACACACACACACACACACACACACACATAGTTATTCACTCATGCCTACAAGATTTAAAACACCACATTAAACACAACAACACACTAGCATGCACAGATGTGGTAGCACTCCATCTCCTCCGTTCCGCCAGTCTAAAACCCATATTGACTTCATTCTTCTCATCTCTCCTCCCCATACTCATCTTAATATCAGATTAGCACTTCATTTAACAAAGACAGGGAGCTTGGATGCTTCAGGAAACGAGGCCGCATTGTGACAAATACCGTATTCTCTTCTCTTATTACAGAGCCCCAGAAGAACCATGTGAAAAAGAAACCTGGCGTATACAAATATTCGAGGCTATGGTGCAGTTCAGAGGTTCTTCTTCTTCTTCTCCTTTCGGCTTTTTCCCTTTTTCAGGGGTCGCCACAGCGAATCATCTGATTCGCAACATTTATAGTCATAAATTCAGATCCAAATCCTATAGCAAGATCCTTAATCCTTTATTGCTCTTTCTGTGATTCAATCAAAATCATTTCTGAATAAACGCTCCTGGCACCTAAGTAAAGATACACATACTTTCAGATAAAAGTCATTAATAATGTGAAAGCCATTAATTAATGTGAACACCTGAAATGAGCTTGGAACAAGAACACGCAGAGGGTGTGAAACTTTTCCAAGCCAAGAAATTAACCATAGGAGTGAGAAACAGTATCTGAAATCATCCTATCTTACAATTGTTAAAGAATTCTTTAAACAATTCCTGCATCCAGAAAACAATGCAGAAAATCTACTAAATCCAGTGCCGTCTTTTCTGTCTAAAAGAGACAGACATGGTAGAAAAATGACAGAATGTTAGGATATCTTCTTATAAATTTTTGCAAAAACTAGCAGAAAGTACACAGCACCAGTGGACAGAAGGCCCGGGTTCAATTTCCAGCTTGTGCGTTTTTGTGTGGAGTGTGTATGTTCTCTCAGTGCTTGTGTGAGTTTCCTTCAGGTAGTCCGGTTTCCCCTACACAATTCAAAAACTCACCCCAAGGTGTGAGTGTGAAGGGTTCTGTGAGCGTTGGCCCTGTGATGGCCTGTTGAGCTGCTTGCCCAGAGTTTGTCGAGATCGGTGCCAGCTTCCTTGCAACCCTAATTAGGATTAAGCGGTTCAGAAAATGAATGAATGACTGAATGAGTACACAGCACCCCCTGCTGGGTCTGCTGTAATATCACAGTTCCAAAATAAAATCTTTGTACCTTACAAAGTTAAAAAATACTATAAACAATTCCTGGATGCAAATAAATAAATAAATAATCTGCAATGCCATCTTTTTTGTCCAACGCTCCGCCTCTGGTAGAGATTTCAGAAAAATCAGTGCAGAATATTTTGCAAAAAGAAAAAAGAAAAAAGGGTATACAGCACTCCCTGCTGGGCCTGCTGAAATACCACACTTCCAAAAAGAAAAAAGAAAATAAAAGCTAATTTTACAATACTGAAGACTCTAAAGCCAGAATTTGATCATCTCTAAAATCTCACTGAGCCTTCCTTTGTCCAAAGCTCCAACTCTGGTAGAGATTTCATGAGAATGCGCACATAACACTTAAATGAATGCACACATAATCATGCAAACAAACAAACAAACACACATTCTTTTTTTGGCATTTTCTCGATTTTCTTCCTAATTTAATCACATCCAATTCCCACCCATCAGGTATTGCCTTCCCTATCACACCACCACTGACCAGGGAGAGGTGACAGCATGCACATTCCCCCTCTATGACATGTAAATCTAGTCACCCGCCTCTTTTCGAACTACTGCGCCATACATATTTGGGTGCGATCTAACACACTCCAAGGGAAAGTGCTATCCACCCCCTCCTTTGAATGAGCTTTGAACTGGCAATTACTGTGAGTGACAGTGAAGTGAGCAGATATCACTCGGGACCCATAAACACAGAATCCTAATCAAAAACATCATCTGCTTTGTGGAGATTAAAATACTGTAGCTGAATGGCTTTCTAGGGGCAGTGGTGGTCTAGTGGTATAGGGTGCTGGATTGCTGATCCAAAGGTTGGGGGTTCGAGTCCCACTCTCCACAAGGTTGTCACTGTCCCCCCCAGTGCAGCTAACTGGGTTATCAAAGGCGGGCCATGTCTCTCATTGTCTATGGTGAGAGGTTCATGTAAAAGAACCATTGCTGACTTTCGTAAAGAGTAGCTGCAAAGCCGTCAGCGTGTTTCTGTCCCTTGACAGGAAGGGCATCCGACGTAAAAACCTCTGCCAAATCAAACGTGCGAATCAGATGATTCGCTGTGGCGACTCCTGAGTGAAAGGGAAAAAGCCGAAAAGAAGACAGACAGCTGAATAGCTGTCTGAATGCCCCCTAGTGGACATTGCAACAAATTATTTTCAATCTTAACTATCAGTTCAATACACTGCTTATAATAAAAAGAAGATTGACTGGCATATCACGAGGTGTTTATATTTAAAAAAAAAATTGAAAGTTTGAAATGTTTAGAGTCTTTACATGTTGAGTATAAGTACAAGCATAGTGCTGTTAAACTGTGAATCTGCTATGATAATATACTAGTACATTGTCTGTTCTGTTTCCAGCAACTTCACAAGAAACTCCACAAGTATAGTGAGAATGTGAGAACACACACTTCACACATTTTACTGTGTTATTAACAACAATGCCAGACACTGCATATTAGTAGCAAGTGCTTAATTAACCTCTATGGGTTTTTTTGGCTCAAAATGAGCACAGTTTATTATTCATTATTGCAAAAAAAAACAAAAAACAAAAACAACAACAAGAACAATAACAACAACAACAAAAACAACAACAATAACAATAATAATAATAATAATAATAATAATAATAATAATTGGGCAGTGGTGGTCTAGTGGTATAGGGCGCTGGATCGCTGATCCAGAGGTTGGGGGTTCGATTCCCACCCTCCACAAGGTTGTCACTGTCCCCCCCAGTGCAGCTAACTGGGTTATCAAAGGCTGGCCATGTCTCTCACTGGCTACGGTGTGAGGCATGTAAAAGAACCATTGCTGACTTTCGACAAGAGTAGGCTGCAAAGCCGTCAGCGTGTTTCTGCCCTGTGATGGCCTGGCGAGCTGTCCAGGGTGTACTCTGCCCTCGCCTGAAGTTGGCTGGGATGGGTGCCAGCCTCCCCGTGACCCTAATTAGGATTAAGCGGTTACAGAAAATGATGAATAATAATAATAATTTCAGTAGAATCTTCTCCTTCTTTCGGCTTTTCCCTTTTCAGGGGTCACCACAGAGAATCATCTGATTTGCATGTTTAATTTGGCATAGGTTTTTATGTCGGATAACCTTCCTGACACTACCGTTTAGCAAGGGAGAGAAATACGCTGATGGCTATGCAGCTACTCTTGTTGAAAGTCAGCAATGGTTCTTTTACATGAACCTCTCACCATTGACAGTGAAAGACATGGCCGGCCTTTGATAACCCAGTTAGCTACACTGGGGAGACAGTGACAACCTTGCGGAGAGTGGGACTTGAACCCCCAACCCTAGGATCAGCAATCCAGCGCCCTTCACCTCCAGGCCAACAATATGATCCGAGTATGTTAATCATTTCTGAACTTATGCTTGAGAGAAGAACAGAAAGGCAGCTTTGGATTACTGTAATTCTAATAACATCTGTAAACCCCTGTATTAGGCAGAAAAGTATTACATAACAACAGATTCGCCGTCATTGTTCATGTAACACAGGAATGTCCATCTGAAACCACTTAACTGTAGGAGCGTCAAGTCCAGTATTACTCCCGGCTACAAACAGCTGTAGGACTACACTAAATTCGAACTTATTATCTCTGTGTTAATAATCACACACCTTGTTGAGGCACCACTCAGGATCCCAGTTAGGCTAATTGGAGGAAACCAGGCTACCCGAAGGAAACCCATGCAAACAATGTCATTCAAACAATGCACGAGTTGCTCTCCCATCAATGACGTTCAAACATCCCACTCCGCTGGCCTCCCATTGGCTGGGAGGGATGACGCAGCTCCCTCCCATTGGTTATTATGGAGCAGCATCTACCATGATGCTTTTCATGTAAAGGACCGAGTAACGCTTGTTTTATGCTTTATTTCTTGACTCAGGCTTTTAACCTTCCATAAACATTTGAAAGATTATAACTCTGCTTAGAAGACATGGTCAACACACATGCGCGCGCACACACACACACACACACACACGCGCGCGTGTGATTTCCTGTGTGAGTGAGAAGAAGAAACGGGCTCGAGTGATATCATGAAGGAATATGGGCAAATCCGTCTACCATCGGTAAGATATTGAAGCAGAAGGCCGTAAAAGGTATACTTTTATACTTTTTAAAGGGTTTAGGGGGTAGTATTGGGAGCCTTGGAACGATTCGCGTGTTTTACATGTAACATGTGGTTCAATTTACGCAAAACGCAGGTTACGAAAAAAGCGCTGGAATGGATTCATTTCATAAAGTGAGGTACCACTGTATCTTAATGTGCATGTCTGTGGACTGTCGGAGGAAAATGAGCACAAACAGAACATGCAAACTTCACACAGAAACGCCCGCGCTGAGCCCACGACCTGAATCCAGGAGCGTCTTGCTGTATGGCGAACATGCTAAGCACTATTGCCCATGTGCCAGCCGTCATTCATTCATTCATTCGATTGATTGCGAATTAAAAATCACTTCGAGATGTGCTGATATTCTAAAACAACTGACTTTGTAGGAAGTCAAAACTCATGCGGTTAACTCCTGTCACTCTGGATGAGTCGGGACAGGAGTTCCACAGATTGGCCAAGAGGTTACAGTCACTACAGCCATCTACTGTGTGTGGAGAAACATCTCGGCCCTGATCATATGGTCATCTATATCACGTATCCAGATGTGAATACGTGTACTGGCAAATCCCTCACACACACACACACACACACACACACACACACACACACTGAAATCCAATCAGAAAGTGTGTGTCTCCTCACCCACCAGAGAGATACAGAGGAGGAGGAACAGTGTTAGGAAGATGGCTGCAGGTCGCTTCATTCTGTCCACTGATGTCTGGAACAATTAATGCAGCCTCCGCAATGCCTCAGTGTCTCTTCAGTCTCCAATCACCTGAAAAAAAAAAAAATGATGCTCTTATTTCTTTAATCTGAATCTTGGGAAATGTACAGAGAGCAGCAGCCCACATTCAGAGCAACGCCAGCCCGAGAAAAAGAACAAGTTCAGCAGTGGAGGAAAGAACTGAGATGTTACTCAAGGAGAAAGAAAAGATAAACATCGATGAAATGGTGTGAAGGAAAAGGAGAAGGACTTCAAGAGATGATGTGTCCTTTAATTTCCGTAATTAATAATAATAATAATAATAATAATAATAATAATAAAAATTTAGGACATGTAATTTTGTCCTGAAACACTGTATTTATGTTTCTGTCTCTCTTTCTCTCTGTCTGTCTGTCTGTCTGTCTCTCTCTTCAAATTAGATACATAGATCAATCTATCTATCTATCTATCTATCTATCTATCTATCTATCTATCTATCTATCTATCTATCTATCTATCTATCTACCCATCTATCAGTAACTTCTGTCATATTCTTGAGAGATGTGGGGGTACAAATGAACCAATGGTGTAATTCCCTGTGTTTTGTCTTCATTTCCTGTTAAATCCCACATTACTCTCTTTCTCACTCAAAGGAATCCGTGTATTATTTGATCAACCAGCCGAGCATTGACATAGAAGTAGTTGGACTCAGAAACAAAAGAGGGAGAATATATGTTTGTGAGAGAAAGGGGGAGAATATATGTATGTGAGAGAGTGTGTATGTGTGTGTGTGTGTGTGTGTGTGTGTGTGTGTATGTGTGTGTGTGTGTGTGTGTGTGTATGTGAAATGAGATTGTGTGTCAGAGAGGCGTGAGATAGAGAGAGAGAGAGAGAGAGAGAGAGAGAGTGTGTGTGTGTGTGTGTGTGTGTGTGTGTGTGTGTGTGTGTGTGTGTGTGTGTGTGTAAGAGAGAGAGGGGAAGAGAGAGAGAGAGAGAGAGAGAGAGAGAGAGAGAGAGAGAGAGACTGTATTTGTATGTATGTATGTAGGTATATGTGTGTGTGTGTGAGAGAGAGAGAGAGAGAGAGAGAGAGAGAGAGAGAGTCTGTATTTGTATGTATGTATGTAGGTATGTGTGTGTGTGTGTGTGTGTGAGAGAGAGAGAGAGAGAGAGAGAGAGAGAGAGAGAGACTGTATTTGTATGTATGTATGTAGGTATATGTGTGTGTGTGTGTGAGAGACAGAGAAAGAGAGAGAGAGAGAGAGAGAGAGACTGTTTTTGTATGTATGTATGTAGGTATGTGTGTGTGTGTGTGTGTGAGAGAGAGAGAGAGAGAGAGGGGGGGGGGGGGGGGTTGTCTAACACTTTCTGTCCCAGTTGTATTGAAGCGTTTGTAAGTCAGCACTTCCCCACAAGAATCTGTCAATCAATCTGCAGTCGTGCTTTTTAAGGAAACAGCCGCACACTGCAGTTCTGATAGCGATCTAAATGAGGAGCAACAGGATGGACATGAACCGAGATCTAAATTCAACCTCCTTCTCTGCAATAGTTCAAGAATAAACTGCAAACACATGAAAAAAAATAAGAGGAAGCAGTGATTCTGTTCCTCTGATGACATTCCTGACTGAGAGAGAGTTTCTATTATATACTGAGAGTAGATCAGCTGTGCTAACATCTACACCCTGCTACCCTGTGGATGTCCAGTCGGAAGCGAAGGTTCATCTACACCCTGCAACCCTGTGGATGTACAATCGGAAGTGAAGGTTTATCTACACCCTGCTACCCTGTGGATGTCCAGTTGGAAGTGAAGGTTCATCTACACCCTGCAACCCTGTGGATGTACAATCGGAAGTGAAGGTTCATCTACACCCTGCTACCCTGTGGATGTCCAGTCGGAAGTGAAGGTTCATCTACACCCTGCAACCCTGTGGATGTACAATCGGAAGTGAAGGTTTAGCTACACCCTGCTACCCTGTGGATGTCCAGTCGGAAGTGAAGGTTCATCTACACCCTGCTACCCTGTGGATGTCCAGTTGGAAGTGAAGGTTCATCTACACCCTGCAACCCTGTGGATGTACAATCGGAAGTGAAGGTTTAGCTACACCCTGCTACCCTGTGGATGTCCAGTCGGAAGTGAAGGTTCATCTACACCCTGCAACCCTGTGGATGTACAATCGGAAGTGAAGGTTTAGCTACACCCTGCTACCCTGTGGATGTCCAGTCGGAAGTGAAGGTTCATCTACACCCTGCTACCCTGTGGATGTCCAGTCGGAAGTGAAGGTTCATCTACACCCTGCTACCCTGTGGATGTCCAGTCGGAAGTGAACGTTCATCTACACCCTGCTACCCTGTGGATGTCCAGTCGGAAGTGAAGGTTCATCTACACCCTGCTACCCTGTGGATGTCCAGTCGGAAGTGAAGGTTCATCTACACCCTGCAACCCTGTGGATGTACAATCGGAAGTGAAGGTTTATCTACACCCTGCTACCCTGTGGATGTCCAGTCGGAAATGAAGGTTCATCTATACCCTGCTACCCTGTGGATGTCCAGTCGGAAGTGAAGGTTCATCTACACCCTGCAACCCTGTGGATGTCCAGTCGGAAGTGAAGGTTCATCTACACCCTGCAACCCTGTGGATGTACAATCGGAAGCGAAGGTTCATCTACACCCTGCAACCCTGTGGATGTACAATCGGAAGTGAAGGTTTATCTACACCCTGCTACCCTGTGGATGTCCAGTCGGAAATGAAGGTTCATCTATACCCTGCTACCCTGTGGATGTCCAGTCGGAAGTGAAGGTTCATCTACACCCTGCTACCCTGTGGATGTCCAGTCGGAAGTGAACGTTCATCTACACCCTGCTACCCTGTGGATGTCCAGTCGGAAGTGAAGGTTCATCTACACCCTGCTACCCTGTGGATGTCCAGTCGGAAGTGAAGGTTCATCTACACCCTGCAACCCTGTGGATGTACAATCGGAAGTGAAGGTTTATCTACACCCTGCTACCCTGTGGATGTCCAGTCGGAAATGAAGGTTCATCTATACCCTGCTACCCTGTGGATGTCCAGTCGGAAGTGAAGGTTCATCTACACCCTGCAACCCTGTGGATGTCCAGTCGGAAGTGAAGGTTCATCTACACCCTGCAACCCTGTGGATGTACAATCGAAGGCGAAGGTTCATCTACACCCTGCAACCCTGTGGATGTACAATCGGAAGTGAAGGTTTATCTACACCCTGCTACCCTGTGGATGTCCAGTCGGAAATGAAGGTTCATCTATACCCTGCTACCCTGTGGATGTCCAGTCGGAAGTGAACGTTCATCTACACCCTGCTACCCTGTGGATGTCCAGTCGGAAGTGAAGGTTCATCTACACCCTGCTACCCTGTGGATGTCCAGTCGGAAGCGAAGGTTCATCTACACCCTGCAACCCTGTGGATGTCCAGTCGGAAGTGAAGGTTCATCTACACCCTGCAACCCTGTGGATGTACAATCAAGGCGAAGGTTCATCTACACCCTGCAACCCTGTGGATGTACAATCGGAAGTGAAGGTTTATCTACACCCTGCTACCCTGTGGATGTCCAGTCGGAAATGAAGGTTCATCTATACCCTGCTACCCTGTGGATGTCCAGTCGGAAGTGAAGGTTCATCTACACCCTGCTACCCTGTGGATGTCCAGTCGGAAGTGAACGTTCATCTACACCCTGCTACCCTGTGGATGTCCAGTCGGAAGTGAAGGTTCATCTACACCCTGCTACCCTGTGGATGTCCAGTCGGAAGCGAAGGTTCATCTACACCCTGCAACCCTGTGGATGTACAATCGGAAGTGAAGGTTTATCTACACCCTGCTACCCTGTGGATGTCCAGTCGGAAATGAAGGTTCATCTATACCCTGCTACCCTGTGGATGTCCAGTCGGAAGTGAAGGTTCATCTACACCCTGCAACCCTGTGGATGTCCAGTCGGAAGTGAAGGTTCATCTACACCCTGCAACCCTGTGGATGTACAATCGGAAGCGAAGGTTCATCTACACCCTGCAACCCTGTGGATGTACAATCGGAAGTGAAGGTTTATCTACACCCTGCTACCCTGTGGATGTCCAGTCGGAAATGAAGGTTCATCTATACCCTGCTACCCTGTGGATGTCCAGTCGGAAGTGAACGTTCATCTACACCCTGCTACCCTGTGGATGTCCAGTCGGAAGTGAAGGTTCATCTACACCCTGCTACCCTGTGGATGTCAGTCGGAGCGAAGGTTCATCTACACCCTGCAACCCTGTGGATGTACAATCGGAAGTGAAGGTTTATCTACACCCTGCTACCCTGTGGATGTCCAGTCGGAAATGAAGGTTCATCTATACCCTGCTACCCTGTGGATGTCCAGTCGGAAGTGAAGGTTCATCTACACCCTGCAACCCTGTGGATGTCCAGTCGGAAGTGAAGGTTCATCTACACCCTGCAACCCTGTGGATGTACAATCGGAAGTGAAGGTTTAGCTACACCCTGCTACCCTGTGGATGTCCAGTCGGAAGTGAAGGTTCATCTACACCCTGCTACCCTGTGGATGTCCAGTCGGAAGTGAAGGTTCATCTACACCCTGCTACCCTGTGGATGTCCAGTCGGAAGTGAAGGTTCATCTACACCCTGCTACCCTGTGGATGTCCAGTCGGAAGTGAAGGTTCATCTACACCCTGCTACCCTGTGGATGTCCAGTCGGAAGTGAACGTTCATCTACACCCTGCTACCCTGTGGATGTCCAGTCGGAAGTGAAGGTTCATCTACACCCTGCTACCCTGTGGATGTCCAGTCGGAAGTGAACGTTCATCTACACCCTGCTACCCTGTGGATGTCCAGTCGGAAGTGAAGGTTCATCTACACCCTGCTACCCTGTGGATGTCCAGTCGGAAGTGAAGGTTCATCTACACCCTGCAACCCTGTGGATGTACAATCGGAAGTGAAGGTTTAGCTACACCCTGCTACCCTGTGGATGTCCAGTCGGAAGTGAAGGTTCATCTACACCCTGCTACCCTGTGGATGTCCAGTCGGAAGTGAAGGTTCATCTACACCCTGCTACCCTGTGGATGTCCAGTCGGAAGTGAAGGTTCATCTACACCCTGCTACCCTGTGGATGTCCAGTCGGAAGTGAAGGTTCATCTACACCCTGCTACCCTGTGGATGTCCAGTCGGAAGTGAAGGTTCATCTACACCCTGCTACCCTGTGGATGTCCAGTCGGAAGTGAAGGTTCATCTACACCCTGCTACCCTGTGGATGTCCAGTCGGAAGTGAAGGTTCATCTACACCCTGCAACCCTGTGGATGTACAATCGGAAGTGAAGGTTTAGCTACACCCTGCTACCCTGTGGATGTCCAGTCGGAAGTGAAGGTTCATCTACACCCTGCTACCCTGTGGATGTCCAGTCGGAAGTGAAGGTTCATCTACACCCTGCTACCCTGTGGATGTCCAGTCGGAAGTGAAGGTTCATCTACACCCTGCTACCCTGTGGATGTCCAGTCGGAAGTGAAGGTTCATCTACACCCTGCTACCCTGTGGATGTCCAGTCGGAAGTGAAGGTTCGTCTACACCCTGCAACCCTGTGGATGTCCAGTCGGAAGTGAAGGTTCATCTACACCCTGCTACCCTGTGGATGTCCAGTCGGAAGTGAAGGTTCATCTACACCCTGCAACCCTGTGGATGTCCAGTCGGAAGTGAAGGTTCATCTACACCCTGCTACCCTGTGGATGTCCAGTCGGAAGTGAAGGTTCATCTACACCCTGCTACCCTGTGGATGTCCAGTCGGAAGTGAAGGTTCATCTACACCCTGCTACCCTGTGGATGTCCAGTCGGAAGTGAAGGTTCATCTACACCTGCTACCCTGTGGATGTCCAGTCATAAGTGAAGGTTCGTCTACACCCTGCAACCCTGTGGATGTACAATCGGAAGTGAAGGTTTATCTACACCTTGCTACCCTGTGGATGTCCAGTCGGAAATGAAGGTTCATCTACACCTGCTAACCTGTGGATGTACAGTTGAAGTGAAGGTTCATCTACACTCTGCTACCCTGTGACTGTACAATCGGAAGTGAAGGTTCATCTACACATGCTACCCTGTGGATGTCCAGTCATAAGTGAAGGTCCATCTACACCTGCTACACTGTGGATGTCCAGTTGAAGTGAAGGTTCATCTACACCCTGCAACCCTGTGACTGTACAATCGGAAGTGAAGGTTCATCTACACCTACTACCCTGTCAATGTACAGTCGAAGTGAAGGTTCATCTACACCTACTACCCTGTGGATGTCCAGTCATAAGTGAAGGTTCATCTACACATGCTACCCTGTGGATGTCCAGTCATAAGTGAAGGTTCATCTACACCCTGCAACCCTGTGGATGTCCAGTCGGAAGTGAAGTTTCATCTACACCTGCTACCCTGTGGATGTCCAGTCGGAAGTGAAGGTTCATCTACACCTACTACCCTGTCAATGTACAGTCGAAGTGAAGGTTCATCTACACCTACTACCCTGTGGATGTCCAGTCATAAGTGAAGGTTCATCTACACATGCTACCCTGTGGATGTCCAGTCATAAGTGAAGGTTCATCTACACCCTGCAACCCTGTGGATGTCCAGTCGGAAGTGAAGGTTCATCTACACCTGCTACCCTGTGGATGTCCAGTCGGAAGTGAAGGTTCATCTACACCTACTACCCTGTCGATGTACAGTCGAAGTGAAGGTTCATCTACACCCTGCTACCCTGTGGATGTACAGACGGAAATGAAGGTTCATCTACAGTTTGCTACCCTGTGGATGTCCAGTTGGAAGTGAAGGTTCTACTCATACAATGTTTATCATCTTCAAGCCTTCAGCAATATCAGATTCTATCCAAATCTTAACGTGGCAGTGAAATTGTGGTGTGTAAACCCCCCCACCCATCCAGATGTCATGACTGGTTTGTTTGTTTGTTTATCAATATATTTATTTTTGTAAGGTTTTTTTGTTTGTTTGTTTTATTTATTCGTTTGTTTGTTTTTTTCTTTGGTCTGAATCCATTCCAGTGTTATTGTTTGTTTGTTTCTTTAATTTTTTTATCATCTCAATCCTATAATGAAACATTTCTCTTTTTATGGATGTGGTCCCTTCCGGGATAACTCCACCCATATCAGATCGTGACACTTCACTGGATGGATCGATGAGGCTGGACGTGATGTAACACATCTTGACCCACTTCCTGGGTGGTGGAAGATTTTGGGTCAAATGTTCCTTTCATCAATCCATCAATTTATCTCACCATGCATCCGTCTATCCATCCTTCTATCCATCTATCCATCCTTCTATCCATCCACTGTTCTTTCATCCAGCTAATCGTTCATCTCTCCATCCATCCATCTGTCTCTCCATTCATTAATCAATCCATCCATCTATCCATCCCTCTATTAAGCCATCCATCTATACATTCATTCCTTCCATTTATCTGTCCGTCCATCTAGCCATCTGTCTATTCATCTCACCATGCATCTATTAATCCATCCACCCATATATTCATACAGCCACCTATTAACTATCACTCTATTTTTCCATCTGTCTGTCCATTCCTCCTTCCATCCAGCCATATTTGTCCATCTAATCAATCCAATAATCTATTCATCTGTCTATTCATAGGGCAGTGGTGGTGTAGTGGTATAGGGCGCTGGATCGCTGATGGGGGTTCGAGTCCCACTCTCCACAAGGTTGTCACTGTCCTCCCCAGTGGAGCTAACTGGGTTATCAAAGGCCGGCCATGTCTCTCACTGTCTATGGTGTGAGGCATGTAAAAGAACCATTGCTGACTTTCGTAAAGAGTAGCTGCAAAGCCGTCGGCATGTTTCCGCCCTGCGATGGCCTGGCGAGCTGTCCAGGGTGTACTCTGCCCTCGCCCAAAGTTGGCTGGGATGGGCGCCAGCCTCCCCGCGACCCAAATTAGGATTAAGCGGTTACAGAAAATGAACTGAACTGAACTGTCTATTCATATGTCCATCTTTGTGTCCATGTGACACATTTGTGGGATACCTTGACTATAAGAGAGAGAAACACAGATTCTGATCCCTGGTTGAGCATTTCTAAATGGGTGCCCCCTACAGTCCATAAGAAAGGCCTGCCACTTTTAACGGGATACACACACTGTTCGCCTGGCATTATTTTCACTGACTTATCAATGCCATAAATATCTTAAATCTTACACATGGTTTTCATTTAGACGAACAGACTCGCAGCGCCCACCCCAGCCCCCACCCGTCCTGAACCTCCCATGGCTCTTTTGTCTGAATCAATCTGTTTTCAGTTCCCGTGCGTTCACGCACATTGACAGGAGAATGATGAAGTTAATCGGTACATACACTGCTTTAGACGTGCAAACTACTAATTACAGTATAAATGCAACTCCAAAAATAGAGATGATTGTCCTCCAGCAGCTGCTTTAACAACATGAGCTCACTAGCAAATTCAAGAATTCTCAAGGGGCATGTTATAAAAATGAGGTTTTAATTGTTCCAATATAATAAAAATATAATAAAAACACAGACGAAGGTGCTTCTGCTTTATAGGGTTCGTGAAACACTTTTTCATCTTCCAGAAGTAAAAGCACACAAACTTCATGTGTGAGCAACAGAAAAGTGTGTGTGTGTGTGTGTGTGTGTGTGTGTGTGTGTGTGTGTGTGTGTGTGTGTGTTATCTGTCCATCTTCACTGCTCAGATGATTTTATCCTTTTATCCTGAATTTCATTTGTATTTATATTTCTCTTTACTAAAGCATTGATGGCAGTGGTTGCCCAGCGGTAAGGTGCTGGATTACCAATCGGTTTGGGGTTCGAGTCCCACTCTCAACAGGTTGTCACTGCTGTCCTCCCAGTGCTGCTAAGTGGGTTATCAAAGGCCAGCCATGCCTCTCACTGTCTATGGTGTGAGACGTAAACGAACCATTGCTGACTTTCGTCAAGAGTAGCTGCATTGCTATGAGTGTGTTTCTGCCCTGCGATGGGCTGGCGAGCTGTCCAGGGTGTTTGCCCTTGCCCAGAGTATGTTGAGATGGGCACCATCCTCCCCATCACCCTAATTATGATTAAGCATTTCAGAAAACGAACGAATGAATAAAGCATTGATTTCTCTCAGTTCCTCTCCGATACGCCTCACAGCCTCTCTTAAGATTCTGATCATGACCTCATCATAGATTTGAACTTGTGTCCTGAACACAGATGGCTGAGAGGTGATGACAGGCACTGGCTGAAAGTGCTCTATGTATTCCAGATTACTGAGAACTGAGGGATTACATCATTCCATCCTACCCGATCATTCATCCGACTGGACACCCCGACATTCATCCTTCTTTCATTTGTTCATTTTGTGATCCATCCCTACATTTATTTGCATTATTTGCATCCCTACATTATTATATCATCCCTTCATTCATCCAACCATATAGTTATTCCCTCATACACCCACCCATCCATCCAACCATACACCCACCCTTAAATTCACTCCCTTATACACAAGGCCATCTAACATCAATGCCTGCATCCATTCCCTTATACATCCATCCACTCAACTAGTCATACACCCATCTATCCATCATACAACCCTACAGCATTACTTAATACCCCTCATCCATCCATCAATCTATCCATACACACATATAAGATACAGTACATGCATTTCTTAAACATCCATCCATTCTTTCATACATACATACATCCATACATCCAACCCCTCATCCATCCATCAATCTATCCATACATACATATAAGATACAGTACATCCATTTCTTAAACATCCATCCATCCATCCATCCATCCATACAACCATACATACATACATCCATACATCCAACCCCTCATCCATCCATCAATCTATCCATACATACATATAAGATACAGTACATCCATTTCTTAAACATCCATCCATCCATCCATCCATCCATCCATCCATCCATCCATCCATCCATACATCCATACATCCACCCATTCCCTCATATATACATACATCCATACATCCAACCCCTTATCCATCCATCAATCTATCCATACATACATATAGGATACAGTACATCCATTTCTTAAACATCCATCCATCCATCCACCCATCCATCCATACAATCATCCATCCATACATCCATACATCCAACCCCTCATCCATCCATCAATCTATCCATACACACATATAAGATACAGTACATCCATTTCTTAAACATCCATCCATCCATCCATCCATCCATCCATCCATCCATCCATCCTCATCCATCCATCCATCCACCCATACATCCATACATCCATACATCCAACCCCTCATCCATCCATCAATCTATCCATACACACATATAAGATACAGTGCATCCATTTCTTAAACATCCATCCATCCATCCATCCATCTATCCATCCATTCCCTCATACATACATACATCCATACATCCAACCCCTCATCCATCCATCAATCTATCCATACATACATATAAGATACAGTACATCCATTTCTTAAACATCTATCCATCCATCCATCCATCCATACAACCATACATACATACATCCATACATCCAACCCTCATCCATCCATCAATCTATCCATACATACATATAAGATACAGTACATCCATTTCTTAAACATCCATCCATCCATCCATCCATCCATCCATCCATCCATCCATCCATACATCCACCCATTCCCTCATATATACATACATCCATACATCCAACCCCTTATCCATCCATCAATCTATCCATACATACATATAGGATACAGTACATCCATTTCTTAAACATCCATCCATCCATCCACCCATCCATCCATACAATCATCCATCCATACATCCATACATCCAACCCCTCATCCATCCATCAATCTATCCATACACACATATAAGATACAGTACATCCATTTCTTAAACATCCATCCATCCATCCATCCATCCATCCATCCATCCATCCATCCATCCATCCATCCTCATCCATCCATCCATCCACCCATACATCCATACATCCATACATCCAACCCTCATCCATCCATCAATCTATCCATACACACATATAAGATACAGTGCATCCATTTCTTAAACATCCATCCATCCATCCATCCATCTATCCATCCATTCCCTCATACATACATACATCCATACATCCAACCCCTCATCCATCCATCAATCTATCCATACATACATATAAGATACAGTACATCCATTTCTTAAACATCCATCCATCCATCCATCCATCCATACAACCATACATACATACATCCATACATCCAACCCCTCATCCATCCATCAATCTATCCATACATACATATAAGATACAGTACATCCATTTCTTAAACATCCATCCATCCATCCATCCATCCATCCATCCATCCATCCATCCATCCATCCATACATCCACCCATTCCCTCATATATACATACATCCATACATCCAACCCCTTATCCATCCGTCAATCTATCCATACATACATATAGGATACAGTACATCCATTTCTTAAACATCCATCCATCCATCCACCCATCCATCCATACAATCATCCATCCATACATCCATACATCCAACCCCTCATCCATCCATCAATCTATCCATACACACATATAAGATACAGTACATCCATTTCTTAAACATCCATCCTTCGATCCATCCATCCATCCATCCATCCATCCTCATGCATCCATCCATCCACCCACACATGCATTCATCCATACATCCAACCCCTCATCCATCCATCAATCTATCCATACACACATATAAGATACAGTGCATCCATTTCTTAAACATCCATCCATCCATCCATCCATCCATCCATTCCCTCATACATACATACATCCATACATCCAACCCCTCATCCATCCATCAATCTATCCATACATACATATAAGATACAGTACATCCATTTCTTAAACATCCATCCATCCAACCACACATCTAATTACACCCTTCCAACTATTTATCCATATATTCATTCCTTCATCCATCTGTCCTTCGTTTCACCCATCCAACTATGCACCATCCATAAATTCACTCACTCATATCTACCATCCATCCATACATTTCCTCATGCATACATTACAACAATCCATACATCCTTGCTCCTTGCCATACATTCACTCATACACCCATCCATTAATTCATACACCCAGGCATCCATCCATCCATCCATTCAAACACCCTATTTATACATTAGTTTCCCTTCATACACTCATGCATCCATCAATTAACCAATACACCATTCATGAACTCACTCCCTTATCCAATCACTTATACACCCATCTATACAATTGTTCCCTCATACACCAAGCCATCTTCTTAATTCTTGGTTGACGACTTATACACCCATTCTCTTATACCCTGATCCATCCCTCCATCCATTTACTTATCCACCCATCCACACATTTATTCCCTCACACAACACTCATCCATCTATTCATCCATTCATTTAGACGCCCGTCCATCCATTTATTCTCCATACACCAATCGATTAATTCTATCATACACCCATTAATATTATCATCCGTCCACTCATACACCATCCATTAGTTCATTCATTCATTCATTCATTTATTCATTTGCCCATCCATCCAACAGTTAATTTGTTCATCCAATACTCATTAATACCTGCTCCCTTTATTATTTTAATTATTTTCATACATCTGTTCATAGATTCAGCCACCTATCCATTCGTAACACCTTTAAAATATTTATTCTTTCATATAGCCATCCATTCTTTTTCCAATCCATCTATCCATGTTTGGTTTTGCTCATTCATTCATTCATTCATTCATTCATTCATTTATTTGTTCATC
>CM045743.1:12621439-12648939 GCA_024760905.1 Plotosus lineatus
ACGGATGATGACGCCAGCACAGGTGATCTGCTGCTTAAAATGGAAGCAAGGCGAGGATTATTCATACACTGACATGGAGCTCTTCCAGGAAGGCTGCTCTCATATATCCTCATTCAATAAGAGCATGATACACTATTTAAAATAAAGACAAAAAAGAACTTGGTAGGTATTGAACTTCAACGGGTAAATGTTCTTCTGGGTTGAAAGTCTACTCTTGGTACTTGTCATCATGGCTCTGCAGAGAGTTGCCATCATCCGGCCATTAGATCAGTTCAGCCTGAATTGCTGGAATTATACTAGATGATGGCTCTAGTAGGCTCTTTCTGTCTGTGAGAAGTGTCTATTGAAAACCTCAATAAAGATTCCATCACACTTAAAAATGGAGGGCAGGGACATGGTAGCTGCATAGCAGTTATGGTGAGAGGGCTGGGTATCTCTTGTCCTACCATTTGTCGGCACTTCAACAAAGTCCTTTCACTCTCAACTACAGGATATGGACCTCAGGTTGATGCCCAAGAGTCTGATCCTTCATTCGCCTGTGTGTATAGATGGTAGATGCAGATATGGTAAAAAGAATGTAATATCATCGAGGAATGCACAATAAATAATCTAACTTTTGAAAGACGGAGAATACTGTATGCACATAGTGTGGTGAGAGGGCTTGATGAGAGCAGTCAATTAAAAAATGACACACCATTAGATTTTTGGATTTTTCCAAACACTGCTCTTGTACTCTATTGATATTGCAGAAACTTAGAGCACATGAATCATGTCAAGTGGGATGCCTGGCCATGGATATAATTTCACTGTATGCATTATTGCAACACTCTGGAGATTATTATCCTGGTACTGTATGTGAGATTTTGTGTTTAATATGTAAAGATGTCTACGTCTGAAAGCTGTTGAACCAAACTTTGGCATTGGTCCTTTCAGTTCTGTCCTGTTTTCTTATATCCCCATTTCACTGGAGCGCGGCAGACTTGCGGAAGCAAAACTGTCGTCCTCCTCCAACGTTCCTCAGTCATTCCATCATCTTCCGTGTCCTTCCGTATTATTCCGAATGCATTCCTCCGCTTCCGGCAGGCCAAAATCTTCCGCAAACATGCTTTTGAACATGTTCAAAAGCAAGTTCACGGAAAAAAAATTTCCGACAGTGTTCCCTTAAGTTCCTCGGTCATTCCGCAAATGTTATGTCATTTCCTCAAACGTTCCTTGATCATTTCTTTTATTCCACCAGTGTTCCTTGACCATTCGGCGAGCCTTTCCCCTCTTGGATGGGATGGTCAAAAGAGGCCACAGAATCTCCATAGAATGCTCACGGAAGGTTTGTGGAATACATGTGGAATGGTTGCGGAATGGTTGTGGATAACACAGAAGACTTGCGGAACACTCAAGGAAGTCATTTTCACTATAAATTATTCCAGCTCATTCACTTTATATTTTCTGTTTTCCTGTTCATGTAATAAAGTTTTAAAGTTATAATCACTGTGGTTTGGACTTGTGTGCATGGTTTTTAGTCTGGAATGATTTACTGAGGTGCAAATAAAAGGAACGTACATATTGGCATTATTGATATTAAACATATTAACATATGTTAAATTTTAAATTTAACGTGGTTATGCCGGGTATGCCTCAGTCATTCCTCAGTCATTCCTTAGTCATTCCGTGTTGAACGTGAATGTTCCGCCTTCATTTCTGAGTTCTTCTTTCTAAAATGGAGTAGTGCCGTAATCGTTCCTCAAGTGTTCTGTGCTTTCCGTGAACATTCCATGAATTATCCGAAGGTCTTCCTTTGCAATCCACACTGGTTCTGAAGGTAATCGAAGCATTTTTACGCATGCATTCTGACATTGTACCGCTGTCTTAACCATGTCTTTTCCACACATTCCGTGAATGTTCCAAAGGAGTTCTGAGGGTACAGTTTTCCGTAGGTTTTTGACCCATTCTCCATATAAAAATGCCGAATCTCCTCCGTAGAGTGCCTTTCTGCCATGATCATTGCATTCTGCACTCCAAAGAAATGGGGTTATTACATTTAAAGATATCACTTGTTTGCTAAACTGCTTAATCTCATAGGGCTGCGAGAAGCATGGAGCTTATCTAAGTCAACGATGGCCAAAGGTGTGGTGTATGTTGAACAGCCAATCAGACCATTGAAGAGCAACACACTCAACCACTCACACACACACACACACACACACACACACACACACACACACACACACACATCTAGTGGTAATTTGGAACAGCCAATTAGCCTACCATGTATGATTTTGGACTGTAGGAAGAAACCTACACCGCTACCTAGAAAAATCCCACACAAGCACATGGAGAACATGCAAAGTCCAAACAGGAATTCCCCTACCAAGTCTGGGACTCTAAACCTGTTGGTTTTTCTCTGTGAGACAGACAGATGCTAACCACTACACCAGCATGATGCTCCATTTAAAAATCTGGGAATGGGAATTGTGATAAAATCGTCCTCATTATGATGATTGCTATACAATATTCGTTAACCTTTCAGCTTCCTAATGGCTGATAACAGAAATTGTTGGAATTCATGTGTTTCATGCAGTTGATGAAGCTGTGTATAACCTTCCAGAAGAAACCTGGAGCTGACTTTATTATTACATTACAGAACTTTGAGTTTGAAAGTTACTCAGCTACTTCAGCACCATGGACAGAGAGCTGGCATTTACCTCTATGGAAATGGATTTCAGGATGTTCCATAGATCACATCTCTTTATCTTGAAAGGTGCTGAAAGAGTAACAATTCTTATTAGTATACTTTACAGGCTATGGTGAGAAAAAGAGTTCCTAGCACTGCTTCCAGAATCTACTATTGGGAATCGAACATGATGATGGACTTGACCTTATTCTAGCTATATTTGTGCTTTTACCAATATTAACCCAGGAATGGCTGCTAGGTGCATCTAATAGATACGGCTAACTCTGCAAATATTCTAATTGCTCTGAATAATTATGATAGCACAGTGTTTACTCTTCAGTCTCACGGCAAGAAGGTCCTGGGTTTGAGCCCCATTTCTGTGTGGAGTTCACATGTTCTCCCTGTGCTTGCATGAGTTCTTTCCTCCAGCATTAGGGAAATTTGATATTCTAAATTGCCTCTAGATGCGAGTGTGAGGGGAAATTTGGAACATCCAATTAGCCAAATGTGTATATCTTTGGACTATGGAACGAAACCGGAGGACCCGGAAGAAACCTATGCAAGCACAGGGTGAACATGCATACTCCACACTTAAACGCCCTTACTTGGAAATTGGACCTAGGACCTTCTTTCTGTGAGGGAGAAATGTCAACTACTATGTGACCATGCTGCTCATGTTTTGCTTCTTTGGAAGAATATTTACGAAGACTATCCAGGCCATGGTTTCATCAAATCTACTTTTCCACTACTTTAATTTCTGTTATGGCTTTTAGGGATGATTGAATTCCAACAGATTAGAATTACCAGGCGAAGGGATGTGTGAAAGAGGGAGAGACACCAAGAGAGCTAGAATGCAGTCAGGATGAAAAACAGCCCCCTTTCAGGTAATAATACGTAATATAGAAAACAAGTAGTTCAGCGCTAGCAGGTTTCAGTATAGGCCATTAAACATAATGAAAGATGTGGTGTGTTTGCAGCTCTGCTGCTTTCTACCTCCCCATTGTGATGAACTGCACTTCAACTGCCACCGTGTGCATCAAGCTGAGAAGGCACAGTGAGCTCCTCCAGGGCTGCTGAGCGCACACGGTGGTGTCAAGTGCCCTATAATACCAGCAGGGCATCCAGCACAACAAGCAATCGAATCAAACCGTACTGAAACCGTAACGAATAGATCTGGATTCCATACATGTAGGACGTACTGGAAGTAATTCTTTGAGAATGTCTAAAGACACAAATTTCCAATCAGGGAAGTTAACTCAAGCTCACCAATCTTGAGAATTATAAAATGTGGCTTGCACTTGAGAGAAGAAAGGGGAAAAAAGTCAAATTAATATCTGCCGAACTGTTTCCATGGGAAAAAAAGATTATTTCAAGCCTTTGGAACAACCAGCAGGAGTCTTGTGGCATTCAAAGTGTTGGTTAAGGCTTTCAGTCGGAAGACAGTGCCACTCCTTACTAATCACCCCCCACCCCACCCCGAAGATAACGAGACACGGCATCATCAACAACAAACAAATCGTCTTTCAGGTTGTATCAAAGGACTCTAACGGAAGCTACACGCTCCAAAAATACATCCATCCTGTTTTGGATGGAGTGAAGCTCTGGATGCCCACTTTGTATGCTTTAATGTTTCCCATCATTGTCTTCCAACTCGACTGGTTTGCAAATGATCAGATGTCTTCAATGGAGCGCTTCAATTAGGGCCAGAGTGGGCTGGATTGCCATGGTGATGAGCCTGTGATGCAGACAGCGAAGGATGTTCGGAGTGCCAGGCAGCACAACTCTGTATTGATGGAGCCCTGGGGGGAAGGAGGGAGGATGGGAGGAGGGGGGGTGGACTCTCAACATACCATCAACTCCCACTATCATTAAAGAAGAGAAGAAGGGGGTGCAGTCGATGGAGCATCAACTGCTGTGCCCACTCCACACCCACATGTAAGAGAATGTCAATGTCATAAAATAAGATATATATATGAGTCATATGAATCATTTGGCTTTCTCTATAGGAGGACATCTGAAAGGTTTGGATGTGGGCTGAAATGTGTGTAGCTGCTATTTAAAGGTTATAGTGTGGATCATGAATAACAGAAGCAGATTTGATAGACATTATACACAATAATAATTTGATTAATGATTATCGCTGCACATTTTCGACAGTTGTTTCTTAATTTTAGTCATGTGATTATTCCCAACATACTGTCCTCTATCATACAACCATGTAAGCTGCTTCTCATACATCACAGGGTGGCATGATACACTCAGAGCAAAGCACTATCCACCCTATTTTGAATACATGAGCTCCCAGTCACCCACACTCTATTACTGCAGTGACTCACAGATAAAACATACTATGCCACTCCAACCCAGATAGCGCAGCCATTTTGCATCCTTGATGGGTTTTTGGGAATGAATGAAGGCTGATCTTTGAATACAAGGTCATAAAGAATAATACAATGCCGAGTAATAGATAATTAAAAATATTTATCATTAATAATACAGTAGGGTGGCACAGTGGTTTAGTGGTCCACATTTCCCAATCGTGGCAGGAAGCATCTGGATTTGATTTCCGTGCTTGGCGAGTATGTTTCTGTGTGGAGTTTGCATGTTCTTCCTGTGTTTGTGTGGGTTCCTCTGCGTACTCTGGTTTCCTCCTACAGTCCAAAGACATGCACAATATGCTAATTGGTTGCTCCAAATTGACCTGAGGAATGAGTGTAAGTATAAATATTGTATGTTGGCTCTACGATGGCCTGGCAAGCTTTTTACGGTGTACCCCGCCCTCACCCAGTGTCAGCTGACATACTATAGGCACCAGGCTCCCAGTGTCCCTAGTTTGGCAAATGAGTAATAAGTGATGAGTGTAATTATTACTTATTAACAAACAAAATTATAATAAAAATTAATAACATACAGTAAGGTGAATAGAAGCTTAAAGCTAACGGTTTAACAATAAATAAAACTTTTTAATAAAACGTTAATGCAAAATGCATTTTTTTTAAAACAATGGTTGGCTCCAGTGCAGCTGACTGTGTTATCAAAGGCCGGCCATGTCTCGCACTGTCGATGGTGTGAGGCTGTAAAAGAACCATTGCTGACTTTCAAAAAGAATAGCTGCATAGCCGTCAACGTGTTTCTGCCCTGTGATGGCCTGGCAAGCCATCCAGGTTGTACTGTGCCCTCGCCCAGAGTCGGCTGGAATGGGCGCCAGCCTCCCCGTATCCCTAATTAGAATTAAGCAGTTACAGAAAATGAATGAATGAATGGTTGTATAGTTCAAGAGGAGGTATGTAGCTGTTATGTTTGTATCTATGTACAGGTATGCCGCGACTTACATCGTTACGAGTTAAGTCGTTCTCGATAATATGTCAGTTTTAAAAATATATATATGGAAAACATAAATAAATTAAATGATTAAGTTTACATAATTGTAATCATGAATTATATATTATATATATTTAGTATATATATTTAGTAATATATATATATATATATATATCTTCTTCTTTTCCTTTCAGTTGTTCCCTTCAGGGGTCGCCACAGCAAATCATCCGTCTCCATCTCACCCTATCCTCTGCATCTTCTTCTCTTACTCCAACAACCTTCATATCTTCCTTCACCACATCCAACAATCTCTTCTTTGGTCTTCCTCTAGGCCTTCTGCCTGGTAGTTGCAGCTCAGCATCCTACTGCCAATATACTCACTATCCCTCCTCTGTACATGTCCAAACCATCTCAATCTAGCCTCTCTGACCTTGTCTCCAAAACATCTTACATGTGCTGTCCCTCTGATGTACTCATTCCTGATCCTATCCATCCTCGTTACTCCCAGAGAGAACCTCAACATTTTCATCTCGGCTACCTCCAGCTCTGCCTCCTGCCTTTTCCTCAGCGCCACTGTTTCTAAGCCATACACCACCGTCTTGTACACTTTTCCTTTCATTCTTGCTGATACTCTCCTATCACACATCACAGCGGACACTTTTCTCCATCCATTCCAACCTGCCTGCACACGCTTCTTCACCTCTTTTCCACACTCTCCATTGCTCTGGATTGTTGAGCCTAAGTACTTAAAATCCTCCACCTTCGTTATCTCTGCTCCCTGTAACCTCACCGTTCCTCCTGGGTTCTTCTCATTCACACACATGTATTCTGATTTTCTGAGGCTAACCTTCATTCCTCTCCTTTCCAGGGCATACCTCCACCGCTCTAGATTTTCCTCCACTTGTTCTCTGCTCTCACTACAGATCACAATGTCATCTGCAAACATCATAGTCCATGGAGATTCTTGCCTAACCTCGTCTGTCAGCCTGTCCATCACCATCACAAACAAGAAGGGGCTCAGAGCTGATCCTTGATGCAGTCCCACATCCACATTGAATTCGTCAGTCACGCCAACAGCACACCTCACCACTGTCTTACATGTCCTGCACCACTCTAACATACTTCTCTGCCACTCCAGACGTCCTTGTGCAATACCACAGTTCCTCTCTTGGCACCCTGTCATATGCTTTTTCCAGATCCACAAAGGCACAATGCAGCTCCTTCTGACCCTCTCTGTACTTCTCTATTGACATCCTCAAAGCAAACACTACATCTGTGGTGGTCTTTCTTGGCATGAAACGAAACTGTTGTTCACAAATGCTGACCTCTGCCCTTAGTCTAGCTTCCACTATTCTTTCCCATAACGTCATCGTATGGCTCATCAACTTTATCCCTCTGTAGTTGCCACAACTCTGAATGTCTCCCTTGTTCTTAAAAATGGGCACCAGCACACTTCTCCATTCCTCTGGCATTTTCTGACTTTCTAAGACCTTGTTGAATGTTCTTGTCATCTACTGCTACCTCTCCAAGACACTTCCATACCTCCACAGGTATGTCATCAGGACCAACTGCCTTACCACTCTTCATCCTCTTCAATGCCCTCCTCACTTCACCCTTACTAGTCTTTGCTACTTCCTGGTCCTCAACAGTCACCTCTTCTACTCTTTTCTCTCTCATTTTCCTTATTCATCAGCTCTTCAAAGTACTCTTTCCATCTTTCCAGCACACTTCTGCCATCAGTCAATACATTTCCCTCTCTGTCCTTTATCAATCTAACTTGCTGCATGTCCTTCCCATCTCTATCTCTCTGCTGTGCCAACCTGTATAAATCATTTTCTCCCTCCTTACTGGCCAACCTATCATACAAGTCCTCATACACCCTCTGTTTGACTGTTGCCACAGCTACTTTCACCTTATCCTGTGTCTCCCTGTACTCCTGTTTACTCTCTTCGGTCCTCTCACTGACTTCCTTCAAATTACATCGCCTACACAAGATGTAGTCTACTTGTGTGCTCCTATCTCCGCTTTTATAAGTCACTCTATGCTCCTGTTTCCTCTTGAAGAAAGTATTCACCACAGCCATTTCCATCCTTTTTGCAAAATCGATCAACACCTGTCCTGGATACCAAACCTGCCCATCACTTCCTTGTCCCTCTGTTGCCTGCACCAACATGTCCATTGAAGTCTGCACCAATGACCACTCTTTCACCTCTGGGGGTACTCTGCATCACTTCATCGAACTCACTCCAGAAGCTCTCCTTCTCTTCTAGCTCACATCCTGCCTGTGGGGCATAAGCACTAACAACATTGAACATCACACCTTCAATTTCTAACTTGAGACTCATCACTCTGTCTGACACTCTTTTCACTTCTAGAACATTCCTGAAAAACTCCTCCTTCAAGATGACTCCTAACCATTTCTCTTCCCATCCACACCATGATAAAACAGCTTAAACCCTGCTCCTAAGCTTTTAAGCTTGGGACCGGCATAAGGAGGAGAGACAATGGTTAGTGCACCCCCCCACACACCTCATGGCTGCATTATATATATATATATATATATATATATATATATATATATATATATATATATATATATATATATATATATATATATATATATATATATATATATATATATATATATATATATATATATATATATATATACATACAACAGTCAATTCATGCGGCTTCAGTGCATCGCGGTTTTTTTATTTAAATATTCGTCAAATTAAAAAATAAGGAAATTAAGGAAGAATAATGGGAAAAGTTAAGGAAAATGCCACAAAAACAAGGACACTTATGCAAAACAAAACAAAAAATCTTAAACAAACACAAAACAAAAAACAACCCACGACCTCCCATCAAAACTTGTTACATTTTTGTGAGGTGTGATTGCGTGCATGCACATCTGCGTGCACATCTGTATATGTGTGTTATTTATATTTTATTTACATCTCATGCATTATTTTTGAATGTTATTATAAGCATTTATAGCATCAAATATGTATTTATTTATATTATATACACATATACTTTGTATATATATATATTGTATAAGTCAATCGGGGGGTTGTTGGGGGGGATGATCCTCCTTCGCGGAATTCTGTGGTGTTGGGATATATATACGCAGTGCATATATATGTACACAGTGGTATGAAAAGTATCTGAACCTTTTGGAATTTCTCACATTTCTGCATAAAATCACCATCAAATGTGATCTGATCTTTGTCAAAATCACACAGATAAAAAAACAGTGTCTGCTTTAACTAAAACCACCCAAACATTTATAGGTTTTCATATTTTAATGAGCATAGCATGCAAACAGTGACAGAAGGGGGAGGAATAAGTAACTGAACCCTCTGCCTAAGGAGACTTCAAGAGCAATTGAAACCAATTTTTACCAAACAATTTAAGTCAGGTGTGTGTCCAATCACTGATAAGTGGCTTAAAGCTGCCCTGCCCAGTATAAAACACACACCTGGCAAGAATTGTCTTGATGAGAAGCATTGTCTGATGTGCACCATGGCTCACTCAAAAGAGCTGTCTGAAGACCTGCGATCAAGAACTGTTGATTTGTATAAAGGTGGGAAAGGATACAAAACCATCTCTAAAAGTCTGGATGTCCATCAATCGACAGTCAGAGAAGTTGTCTACAGATGGAGAGTGTTTGGCACTGTTGCTTCTCTCCCAAGGAGTGGCCGTCCACCAAAGATGACGCCAAGAGTTCAGCGCACAATACTCAGAGAGGTAAAAAAATCCAAGAGTGTCTGCTAAAGACTTACAGAAATCACTGGCACAGTCCAATATCTCTGTGCACACATCAACTATATGTAAAACAATGGCCAAGAATGGTGTTCATGGGAGGACTCCAAGGAGGAATCCACGGCTATCTAAAAAAAATATTGTTGCTCGTTTAATGTTCGCAAAAAGGCACTTGAACACTCCACAGAAGTTTTGGCAAAATATTTTGTGGACTGATGAAACCAAAGTTAAATTGTTTGGAAGGAACACACAACGTCATGTGTGGAGGAAAAATGGAACAGCTCACCAACATCAACACCTCATCCCCACCGTGAAGCATTTGGGGCTGTTTTGCTCCCTCGGGGCCTGGACAAGTTGCAATCATTAATGGACAAATGAATTCAAAAGTTTATCAGGATGGTTTGCAGGAAAACCTGAGGCCGTCTGTCAGACAGTTGAAGCTAAAAAGAGGATGGATGCTGCAACAAGACAATGATCCAAAACACAGAAGTAAATCAACTTCAGAATGGTTTCAGAAGAACAAAATACACGTTCTGGAGTGGCCAAGTCAAAGTCCAGACTTGAACCCCATTGAGATGCTGTGGCATGACCTCAAGACAGCGATTCATGTCAGACATCCCAGGAATCTGACTGAACTACAGCAGTTTTGTAAAGAAGAATGGGCCAAGATTAGTCCTGATCGATGTGCCAGACTGATCTGCAGCTACAGGAAGCGTCTGGTTGAAGTTATTGCTGCCAAAGGGGGGGGCCACAAAATATTAAATGTGATGGTTCAGTTACTTATTCCTCCCCCTTCTGTCATTGTTTGCATGCTATCCTCATTAAAATATGAAAACCTATAAATGTTTGGGTGATTTTAGTTAAAGCAGACACTGTTTTTTCATCTGTGTGATTTTGACAAAGATCAGATCACATTTGATGGTGATTTATGCAGAAATGTGAGAAATTCCAATAGGTTCAGACACTTTTTCATACCACTGTATATATATATATATACACACACACACACACACACACACACACAAAACCTATACAGCATGTCACTGCTGGCTCAAAGAAACACAAGTGTAAATATCACCACAAAAGCCACAAACATCATGTCACATAGTGTTCAAAACTGACACTCTGAGACTTCAATCCCTTGCCGTTTGCAGTTGCTGTAATTTGTTTGTTTCATTTGATTCCATTTGTTTTTGACAGGCACATTCAGAAGCTGTCTGACGCTGAGGCGAGAGTTTTTGGAGGAGGAGGACTATGACTTCAGAAATTTTTTTCTGTAATTACAGGCTGTTTGGGAGGAGAGAAGAGCCTCAGGAGTGACACATGTCACTCTATATTCTCTCTAACATTCCAGAGGAGGAAAATTGGTTCCATACTTCAGCCGAATGTTTGCGTTAAAGAGAGAGAAGATAACAGAGAGGAAGACAGGTAGAGATGAAAAAAGGGATTTAATAAAGGAAAGTTTGTTGTTTGAGATTTGATACTATAGCTCTTAGGGGGAATGCCAGATTAAGATCAAATAAAAACTCAGCTGTCAACTTGTGTGTGTGTGTGTGTGTGTGTGTGTGTGTGTGTGTGTGTGCGCGCGCATGTACCCTCCCTTACACTTGTACATACTCAAGTATAGTCTCTTTCTCTCTCTCCCGCTTTCACACATGCAAACATACTCACACACACACACACACACACACACACACACACACACACACACACACACGCACCCCCCCCTTCCTTCCACACACACACACACACACACACGTATAAATATTTAGAGCACAAAATAGACACAGATAGAGCTAATGCTGTCGTGTAGCACCTGTACTTCTTTCTTATGTTAATTAGGTTTGCACTCGGGTACAATTTCTATAAATAAAAAAAAACTAGAGCCTGATTAACTCTCAGGCCATCTTTTGAGTCATATCTCTATCAGATAATTACAAATCCCAATTTGATTCATCTGATTATTCATCAGGTACTCGAGCTGAGACCAAAAGCCAGAGCAGGCTTGGCTCCTGGCCGCTATAGCTATGTGCTCTGGCAACACTTCCTCATGTTCTCCAGCCGGAGGTTAATGAAGGTCTGCTCCCGGCATTCACCCATGTAGTGCCCCGAGTCTCCTGTCGATTCGCTGTGCTTTTCAGGCCAAGATACATAAAGCAGAGCATGAGGGAGTAATTGGCTCAGTTTTATCCCCACTGTGTGCTGTTATCAGAATAAACAAGGCCCGAGCCACATCAAAGAGATGCAAGATTGCTCAGAGAAATTCCGACACGCTTCGTGGGATTTTGGCAGACAGGGCCGAGAGCTAATTGGGAATGAATGAGTGCAGTGGATTCAGGATGCTAATGCAAGTGGGGATCACATAGAAACCCTCAGAAACACACTTATGTAAAGTACATATGCTAACACTGAGGGATTTAAAGGATAGAGTTGAGTTAGTGTAGCACTGAAGCAGTCTGATGGTGATGAATCAGTTCACCTTTTCCATCGTCAGTATTGTAAAATTAAAAGGAGTGAGAAAAATATTATAAGGAAAACTTAAATTTCTGGAAAAATAAACAAAAATAAATAAATAAATAAATAATAATAATTTTGATGCCGGAAGCATTTCAGTCTGTTCCAAAGATGCAGGAGACCAAGTACGATGATACAATGACTTTTATTGAGCACAGCAATAACGGATAGTTCTCTTTCTTTTCTGGATTTGAGTTTTCATTCATTTTACAACTCCCTTTGCTGAACTGAGTATACATGGTAGATTGCACCGATCCGAGCAGATAGTTAATTCAGTCTTGGGAAAACCGGAAATTCCAGCATATGCCGGAAAACTTGCACCCATGCTAGTAGGCTTACGCTTCTAACCAACCATATTTGCTTAGGGTTACAAAAGTCCGCAAAACAGTGTAAACACAAAGATCACAGAGACAACGTATTAACACAAGGGTTACACGCACTAAACTGGGAAGAAGGAGGGGCACGTTCAGTCTGTCGTTTGTAAACAATCAACGCAGCGTCATTACCTCATTGCGTCATTATGTCAGCGTACTACGTAGGTATGTCTCATACTACATAGAGCACGCTAAACTCAATTTTTTTTTTTGAAAAAAAAAAAAAACAACAACAACGTAAAATCGAAAAAATAAAAAACGTAAGTTGGGGAGCTCTAACCTTCCTGCAACCCTCATGAAGAATAAAGCAGTTAAGAAAATTACCTGAAAATGAAAGGTACAGGTACTTCCTCAACATAAAGTTGAGAACATTTAGCCTTTAGAACATTTTATATATATATATATATATATATATATATATATATATATATATATATATATATATATTTTTTTTTTTTTTTAGTGCAGTGAATTAAATTTTCCAAATTTAAAGAACAAAATTACCTTTTTGAGTAAAGTATGAAAGGTACACTATATAGTTATATTAATTTTAAGTTTTATATTAAGGTCTGCGATGGCCTGACGGGGTCTCCAGAGTGTTCTCTGCCTTTTGATCGAATCGCTCTTCGGAAATGTGCAAGAGTAGATATAATGAACTCTACACTATTATAATTAGTATTCTACTAGAAAAGTAAAGCTTTAAATGTACATGACCCCTCCCTGAACAGCCACCTTATCGTGGTGGAGGGGTTTGCATGACCTAATGATCCTAGGAGCTATGTTGTCGAGGGAATAATGCCTCCGGTTAGGGTCACCAAGGCAAACAGGTCCTGAGTGAAGGTCCAGATGAAGTGAGATTCAGAAGACCCTTATGACATCTAAGAGACATCAAAGGAAGCAGTCTCCCTTGACTGGACACGGGTCACCGGGGTTCCCTCCTGGAGCCAGGCCCGGGGGAAGGGCTTGAAGGCGAGCGCCTGGTGGTTGGGCTTCTGCCCATGGAGCCTGGCCGGGCCTAGCCCGAAAAATCTCATTGCAAAATCTTGGGCATGGGAGGAGTTCAGTGAGGGCCTGAAGAGTAATTATCGGTTGGCCTCAAAAAGGTTCTGGACCGCTATCCGACGCCTTAGGAGGGGGAAGCAGTTCTCCACAAACACTGTTTACAGTGGCGGTGGGGGGCTGCTTACCTCGACTGGGGATGTTGTCGAGAGGTGGAGGGAATATTTTGAGTACCTCCTCAATTCCACAAACACGCCCTCCGTGGAAGAGGCAGACCCTAGGGGTTTGGGTGGGGGTCTGCTCATCACTGGAGTGGAGGTCACTGAGGTTGTCAAAAAACTCCTCGGTGGTCGAGCTTTGGGGTTGGACGAGATCCACCCGGAATATCTCAGGGCTCTGGGACTGTACCTCTGGATTGGCAAACTGGGGTGGTGGTTCCGATTTTTAAGAAGTGGGACCAGAGAGTGTGATCCAATTATCGGGGAATCACACTCCTCAGCCTACCTGGGAAAGTCTATGCAGGGGTACTAGAGAGGAGGATCTGACCGATAGTCGAACCTCAGATTCAGGAGGAACAATGTGGTTTTCGTCCTGGCCATAGTACTCTTGACCAACTCTATACCCTCTACAGGATTCCGGAGGGGGCATGGGAGTTTGCCCAATCTGTGCATATGTGCTTTGTGGATTTGGAGAAGGCTTTCGACCGTGTCCCTCGAACAAGCTTGTGGGGTGTGCTCCGAGAGTACGGCGTTCCGGACCCGTTGCTACTGGCCATTCGGTTGCTGTACCATCGGAGCCAGAGTTTGGTCAGTATTGGCAATAACATGTCGAATTCATTTCCGGTGGGAGTTGGAATCCACCAAGGCTGTCCTTTGTCACCGATTCTGTTCATAATTTTTATGGACAGAACTTTTAGGCACAGTCGAGGCGTTGAGGGGTTCTGGTTTGATGGCCATCAGATCTCATCTCTGTTTTTTGCAGATGATGTTGTCCTTTTGGCTTTATCAAGACGGGCCCTCCAGCTCTCATTGGAGCGATTCGCAGCCGAGTGCGAAGCAGCCGGAATGAGGATCGGTATCTCCAAGTCTGAGGCCATGGTTCTCAGTCAGACAAGGGTGGAATGCACCCTCCGGGTCGGGAATCAGGTCCTGCCCCAAGTGGAGGAGTTTAAGTATCTTGGGGTCTTGTTGACGAGTGAGGGAAGGATGGAGCAGGAGATCAACAGACAGATCGATGTAGCCTCTGCTGTTAAGCGGAGCCTGTACCGGTCCATCGTGGTGAAGAAGGATCTGAGCCAAAAGGCGAGGCTCTCAATTTACCAGTCGATCGACGTTCCAACCCTCACCTATGGTCACGAGCTTTGGTTAATGACCGAAAGAACAAGATCGCCGATACAAGCAGCTGAAATGAGCTTCCTTTGTTGGGTGGCGGGGTTCTCCCTTAGTGATAAGGTATGAAGCTCTACCATCCGTGAAGAGCTCAGAGTAGATACGCTACTCCTCCGCATTGAGAGGGGCCAGTTGAGGTGGCTCGGGCATCTGGTCAGAATGCCTCCCGGACGCCTCCCTAGTGTGGTGTTTCAGGCATGTCCAACTGGGAAGAAACCCTGGGGTCGACCTAGAACACACTGGAGGGACTATGTTTCTTTCGGCTTGTCTGGGACCACCTCGGTGTCCCCCCGGGAAGAGTTGGAGGAAGTGGCTGGGGAGAGGGACCTCTGGACCTCTTTGCTTAGGTTTCTGCCCCCGCGACCCAACCCTGGACTGAGTGGATGATGATGATGATGATGATGATGATGATGATGATGATGATGATAAATGTACATGAACCATACCATAAAGACTAAAAATACATTCAGAGATCGCAAACCTTCTCCAGGTAGTGCAATCCTGTCTTTATGAAAGATTTCCTTTCGGCTTTTTTCCTTTATCAGGGGCCGCCACAGTGAATGATTCGCATGTTTGATTTGGCATAGGTTTTTATGTCGGATGCCTTTCCTTTACACAACCCTTTAGCAAGGGACAGAAACATGCTGATGGCTTTGCAGCTACTCTTTACGAAAGTCAGCTATGATTCTTTTACATGAACCTCTCATCATAAACAATGAGAGACATGGCCGGCCTTTGATAACCCAGTTAGCTGCACTGGGGGTGGGGGTGGGGGGAATCCTGTCTCTAGGTTGGTTATGCTCACATGATGGAGAGCTATGGTGCCCCCTTGTGGCCTGTTCTGTAATTATTTTTTAACTTATTTTTTTATTCATTAGTGAATTCTGGGTGATTCCTTGCCCTGCTGTACAATATATATATATATATATATATATATATATATATATATATATATATATATATATATATCCTTTTTAAATATCTTGTTTCCATATCCAGATCATGCCTAAAATTATTGTGTTCTTTGTTGCAGAAGATCCACATTGGGTTAAAATTTCATAGAAATCCATCCATTAGTTTTCATTTCTTCATGGCCACACAAAGACACAGTCAGATTCTCTGGTGGAAGTAACAAGGAAGCCACGAGTTACACTTATCACATTTTTTCTTACAGTCCATAGTTGTATATGGCACGTCTGTAAACAAAATATAAAAATAAAAAAAAATAGAGTCTCTCAGATTTTAGGGTTTTATTCCTTTCACTTCTAGAAATATTAAAAAAAAATGCTACATTATGAAATATTCTGAATGATTTAATTTGTGTATTTATAAAACCATGCCGTCAGTGGGCTTTATCTCCTGAGATCTGCAGAATTGAGTGTATACAATGAGTCTTATCCCACAAGAAGATCACATAGATCAAGAAACAAGAGCATCGGATCAGAACATAGCCACAGAGAGAGAGAGAGAGAGAGAGACTAAATGCAACACCTGACCTCATCCCCAGTGCCCTGCTATCATTTCTCTTGGCCTCCATTTTTCTCCCTTGGGTACAAGCATCCCACTAAGCCTCCTATAACCTAATGACACACAAGGAGCTGATACTAAATGGTTTGAAAGTGATATACAGTGAGTTTCGAGCAAAGGCTGTTTTTGGCACTACTCTGTCCACCATTCTGCACCGCCGTGCACTCTGCATGTCTTCCCGAGTCTCAGCGCCAAATCTCTCATAGCTACAATTTCCATGGCAACTTTGACCAAGTCGCTACTGCAGCATTGGTTCCATATTGTGAGTACAGGTCTGAGATTAATGAACCAGAGACTGGTACATATCAACTCTCAAGAGGATAATGAATGAAGGATGAAACGGAACAAAAAAGTTGATTAAATAAATAAATACAATTATTTTAGGGGATGGGGTGTCATCTAGCAAATCCCAGATTCAAAAACAATAACTAAGAAATACCTTTTGGTAAGAGCTTTTAGTTTTTAAGTACAACCTTTTCACAAGAAAAGAGCTAAGAATATTCTGGAAGCATGAAAAGGTGGATGAGTGTGAGAGTGTTGACCATCAACATGCAAAAAAATCCCATATTTCTAAATCCTGCCACTATCAGCACTTGGAGTGCCGATGATATTGCTCCATTTCTAAATATAATCCATCTGAAACTATCTGAAAAGAGTTCAGACATGAAGGATGTAGGACAGCTACATCTTTCCTTCATTCTTTTTTATAAAGCCACAGAAATAGACAGGGCCATGATCATCTGTAAACGTAGGATTGAAACGTTCTCCTGAGATCCTAAAAGTGCTTCCAAAAAAAAAAAAAAAAAAAAAAAAAAAATCAAACAACTTTACGATGTCAACTCTTATGAATCAGACTCTCATAAACCTTAATAATATATTAATGATCTAATTAGTTCAGTCGGATCAAACAAACCCTTTTACATATGAATATTATATATGAATATTATATATGAATATTATTCGATTATGCGTTTCTCCTGAGGAATAAACAGGACGCACGAGGCTGATCAAGCTGACAATTTGCGGCTGATGTGTTTTATTCTCAAATCCATCTTGCGACATTCATGGAACTGCATTTTGGTCACGTGGTTCATGAACTCAGCGCAGAAAATTTCAAGCATGCTTGAAATTTCCGTGAAGGATCCAAAACGAGGCTCTGAAGCAAAGTAGTCTCAAACTCTTCTCGTACAATCTACGTATTTCACAAGAAGGTCGTAGCGTTGTCAATTTGCTTGAAAATAATTTATTTTACATTCACAAGGAAAAGCAACACGTTGGAGACTTCCACAGGGAAGGTTTGGGAGAAGCCTCCATCCACCACATTCCATGTACTTTGTAATCATTTGTATTTAATTCGCATTTTGTTCACATTTATAACAAGCAAATAAAAAAAACGAATGGATTGAGAACAAAAAGCAAACAACATGTTACTGATTTACGAGATTTTTTTTTTTTTTTCGGCAGACATCCAAAAACCAATAGCAAATTTCTCACAAATCAGTCACAAAATTGTTGAGCAATGACACCAAAATATTTGCTTGCATAAATCTTAAGGCAAATTCCAAAACTGACAAATGCAGGGATCCCTCACTTTCCACGGTTAATGGGGACCGAGGCCCCCTGCGACCGCCGAATTCCACGAAGTAGGATTGACCTCCACTGACTGACGTATACATATATGTATTAATGTATATAATAACAATAAATACACATTCAACGCTATAAATGCTTATAATAACAATTAAACATTCAAAAATAATGCATAAGATGTAAATGAAATATAAATACACACACACACACACACACACACACACACACACACACACACACACAGATGCACAACTCACATAAAAATGTAAATAGTTTTGTTGGGGGATTTTGGGTTGGTTTTTTGTTTGTTTGTTTGTTTGGGTTGTTTGCATAATTGGCCTTGTTTTGCAGCATTTTCCTTAATTTTTCCATATTTTTTCTTCATTTCCTTATTTTTTTTATTTTTCGATGAATATTTTTGAAAAACCCATGATGCACTGAAGCCGCAGAAAGTGAAGCACCAAGTAACGAGGGATCGCTGTAACTCAATTTGAATCAGTCACTTTTCTATTACCCCTGGAATGTGATCACTCCTTAACTTTATAAATCATAAGCTGGAGTAAAAATATCCTGTAAGAAATCTTACAATTTTTTTGGCACTAATCCAAACTTTATTCCTTTACTATCACTTCCTGTTAATAAATTACACACATTCCGAAAGCATTATAACAACATGTTTTATAATCATGCCGTTAGACTATTCGTTATAATGGCCCGTGCTACAAAAGAGCTAAAATGACTGTCTTCCATGGTGGGAGGAGCATACTGTTACGTTGCACTCATACAAAATTGTCTCATCAACGATCATAATTCCGATTCGAATCAATCATATTCTGGTGGTATTCGGATAATAGATTAATGTTTCAGACAATTTTGCTCTAATACTGTATGTTACGATGTTGTTCAGTTTTTTCTTTTGCACTCTTTCCCAAAGTTTGCCCTGAAATTCTGCCATGTCCTCAGATGTTCTCCAATCTTCAATATACTGATATTTTCCAAAGTGTTCCAATGTTGTCCGAGTTCCTCAGATGTAACTTTGGAAAATGATCAGAGTAAACTGGAAACAAGATCAGTATCATGTGAGTGTACCTTTAGTCTCCTTCATTAATCTAAAACTAGCCTGACAGACATCCAACAATATACAGTAGAAGGTCACAGCTTTGGTCATTCAGGCTGAATTAAAGAAACTGTAACACTTCCAGTTTATTTTTTACAGCGTTAGTCGTCATTCTAGAATGTGTTGGGATCTTGTGCATGAATAGTATCCTATACGTACAAAATATGATTCTCTAGAACATATAACTGTTAAATTCACTAATGAATCTTGGCAATCCGGGCAGTGGTAGCCTGGTGGTAAAGGTGTTGGATCACTGATCCCAAGGTTGGGGGTTCAAGCCCCACCCTCAACAGGTTGTCACTGTTCCCCCATTGCAGCTAACTGGGTTACCAAAGGCCGGCCATGTCCCGCACTGTCTATGGTGTGAGGTTCATGTAAAAGAACCATTGCTGACTTTTGTAAAGAGTCGGCTGCAAAGCCGTGTGCGTATTTCTGTCCCTTGTTAAAGGGTTGTGTCAGGAAGGGCGTCCGACGTAAAAACCTATGGCAAATCAAACATGCAAATCATTCGCTGTGGCGATCCCTGATAAAGGGAAAAGCCAAAAGAAAATCTCAGTGATACAGAGTGCCAGCACTGAATACTGACCTATATTTAGTAATTCAACATCAACCCAACATTGAAATAAAATACAAAAGGGACGAGTAGCTCACGTGCGGTTAGTGTTTGCGAGCGCATGACAGAAAAGTGCTCTTCTCAGGCTCTCATTTCGAAAAGGATGGAGCGAGAAAGGACTTCACACCAGACCTGTGCAAAGAGTTTTAACAGAGAATGTTCAACACTACATTACACCACGTGCACACACACACACACACACACACACACACCTGTCGTCTATGTGAGCGCCCACACGTCATACTGCACTTCATCTGTCATCTCCCAGAGCCAAAAGAAAACCTTTCAGTCAATCATTCAACCATTTCTTTGCGGTATGAGTGATACGAAATCTACCATTAACCATCCATTTATAACAATGATAATGATGTGACTGCCACTGCCCAGACCTTTCCAAAGAGATCATTTGAAGCTGGGCAAAAAAAAAAAAAAAATATATATATATATATATCCTGAGAAAGGGTTCATCATTATTTTCTGTAACCGCTTAATCCTAATTAGGGTCATGGGGACACTGGTGCCCAGCCCAGCTGACTCCAGGCAAGGGCAGAGTACACCCTGGACAGCTCGCCAGGCCATCGCAGGGTGGAAACACACTGACGGCTTTGCAGCTACTCTTGTTGAAAGTCAGCAATGGTTCTTTTACATGAACCTCACACCATATACAGTGACAGACATGGCTGGCCTTTGATCACCCAGTTAGCTGCACTGGGGGGGGGGGGGGGGTGACAGTGACAACACTGAAAGTGGGACTTGAACCCCCAACCTTAGGATCAGTAATCCAGCATCTATACCACTAGGCCACCACTCACTGCCCGTGCGAAAGTGTGAAAATGCAATCATTCAGATTAAGTTTGCATTTGGCATGGTTGCGTCTCCTTTCTGGAAACTTGAAACTCAGGCATGATGGTATATGTCATATAGAGAGCAGCCTGGAGATTGAAGAATAGAGAAATGGCGAATGAATAAAAGATCACAGTGTTCACGTTCTAGTCTACACTAATGCTCTAATGAGCTCGTCAAGCCATAATAAAAGCAGCGAGCACTCGGCACAAGACGCTACTACCTAAAACCTTCATATCTTAACATCCATCCTGAAATAGCTGACAAACAGCTGAAGAGGGAACGAAGGGGGAGGGGTGGGGATCATGGTTAAGTAGCTGTCAGGTTATTATAAATATACCGGATGTCTCCAGCTTGGAGCGTATTAGCAGTACGGGGTTTCTGAAAGACTTTAAGGGCAGTAATTAGTCAGGATAATCTCTGCTGTAATTTTTCAATTAGATATTTAAACTCCATTTGGAGCAGGTGGAGCAGCGCACCTGTTCCTCTCATTTTCTGTTCGGAGAAAAGAGGACAGGACAAGAGTCGCCGTCAAGTGAGATTCGTCTCGTAGAGTAGTCAGGGAAATGCTCAATGCCTGGTGGCGGGATTGTCAGTGGCGGGATTGACATACTACAGACTCATGTTTGGTCTTCAGCTCTACTACAAAAAGGAGCTTTGTCCCTCTGTTTGTCCGTCCGTCTGTTTGGTTGTGAATAAAACTCTGATCACACCCATTGAATAATTTCCACCAAATTTGTTGGGGACACTTCCCTACCTGTACCCCAGTGCTGATTTGATTTTGGAATGTCTGGGGTAAAGCTGAAGGCCAGAGCACTTATAATTTTGAAATAAGTTCCAATAGACATGCGGTTAATGTGGAACACTAACATGAAGCCACACATGGACTTTCAAATGAGAAAAATGAGACTCCCTATGACTGTAAGTGACCTTAAAAGGTCAAATCCTACAGCAGAGGAGTTTTTTCCGTTGGAAATTTGTTCAGGTCCATGCACTATAGATCATACTGTAAGATTACTGTATAGTAAAACCTGAGCTGCATGGTGAAGGCCTCTATGAGTGCCCGCTGGTTCGTTTTATTTTTTAAGATCAAAATATAGAAAATGCTCTACCCTAGTTTTACCTTTTTTGGAATCATTTGCCACTTTTTATGTCTTAAAATTTGCTATTAGGTGATGGTGGCCTGGTGGTAAAGTGCTGGATTACTGATCCTAAGGTTGAAGGTTCAAGCACCACTGTTGATGGTTGTCACTGATGTTCCCCATTATTGTTATCAAAGGCCAGCCATGTCTCTCACTGTAGACAATGGTGTCTGTCTGTCTTCCTTTCGGCTTTTTCCCTTTTTACTCGGAAGTCGCCACAGCAAATCATCTGATTCGCACGTTTGATTTGGCAGAGGTTTTTACGTCGGATGCCCTTCCTGTCACAACCCTTTTAGCAAGGGACAGAAACACGCTGACGACTTTGCAGCTACTCTTTACGAAAGTCAGCAATGGTTCTTTTACATGCCTCGCACCATAGACAATGAGAGACATGGCCCGCCTTTGATAACCCAGTTAGCCGCACTGGGGGGGGACAGTGACAACCTTGTGCAGAGTGGGACACTCTGTAGACAGTGGTGTCAGGCTGTAAGAAAAAAAAAAAAGAAAAAAAAAAACATTGCTGATTTTCATCAAGTGTAACTGCATAGTCATCAGCGTGATTCTGCCCTGCGATGGCCTGGTGAGCTGTCCACTCTGCCCTCACCCAGAGTCAGCTGTTTTTTTGTTTTTTTTTTAAATAAATATTCATCGAATTAAAAAATAAGGAAATTAAGGAAGAATAGAGCGGCACGGTGGCGTAGTGGTTAGCACGTCCGCCTCACAGCAAGAAGGCCCGGGTTCGATTCCCGGCCTGGCGTTTCTGTGTGGAGTTTGCATGTTCTCCCCGTGCTTGTGCGGGTTTCCTCTGGGTGCTCCGGTTTCCTCCCGCAATCCAAAGACGTGCACTGTAGGTTAATTGGCCGTTCTAAATTGACCGTAGATTCGCACCGGCACCGGAACCCAGTCGTATCGGCACTTGCCTTTCCATTGGATCCTTCCGGTGGCGCCGAGACGGGGGACTTGCTGCTTGGGTAACAGCCTGTCCCTCATTACTCCCTACCCGGGCTCTGCGCACTAGCGAGTATCACCAGCCGGGATACCAACCAGAGCGCAGCCATAGTCCTTCAAGACTGACGGAGGCCTACCAGAGGGGCAAAGTTAAGGAAAATTCATCAAAACAGGACAATTATGCAAAAAACACAAACAAACAATTATAAAATAGAACCCAAACCCCCCCATCAAAATTACTGATATTTTTATGTGAGGTGTGCATCTGTGTGTGCGCACGCGTCTGTATCGCTGATCCAGCGCCCTATACCACTAGACCACCACTGCCCCGTCTCTGTATGACTGTATCTTCTTCTTCTTTTCCTTTTGGCTTTTTCCTGTACAGTATTTATAGTTTATTTACATCTTATGCATTATTTTTGAATGTTTAATTGTTATTATAAGCGTTTATAGTGTTGAGTATGTATTTATTGATATTATACACACATATACATGTACATATATGTCAGTCGGGGGGGCGGTCACGGGGGATCTCGGTCCCAATTAACCGCGGAAAATGAGGGATCCCTGTAATTTGAGTGCGTAAGAGATACTAATCCCACGAGCTTTTATTTATTCAACCCGAAGATAAACCCATGTGTTATTTACAAGTAAATACTGTATGCACTTTAAAAGTGGAGATTTGTTTCTTTTCCCACTTTTTTGAACGCAAAATGTTGTACAGTGTTGAATAGCTATCAGATTGTCAAAAAATAGATTGGTGCAGGTTTAGGTTTTTCTGCTCAGTCTTCCAATTAGTTGGCCTTTCCAAACCATTCCATGCATATCGGTCCCTCTGTGTATCACGGACTGCTCCCTGTGCACTGATTGTGAAGCTTTCGGGCGACAGATAATAAGAGGAAGGAGGAAGCCAAACAGCTTGTCTAGTGCATGCACTCAAATCAGCATTTCCCTATAGATCTGTGGACGTCTTTGGATCAGGAGTCTTATGTTGGTGCTCCACTGCTGTCCAAAATTAAAAATAAACATTTGATAATGGGTAAAATGTCAGACCTTTCAGGAATTTTTCTCCCATTTAGATATATAAGTTGCGATTTTCTAACTTCTGGAAAAGAGTTAAAGGAGATAAAATACTGTAGTTGTTCTCCTTTAACTGTTCTCACGTACTTCACTTCTACTGCCTGGGACATTGCTTACAAGATCTTCTCTACTGTATCATGTGCTGTGGTCAACATGATCGGACTCTTGGTTCACTGCAGGTACTAATTCACTCATTGATTTCCAAATCATTTAATCCTATAAGGGTCGGAGGGAGGCTGGATCTCAACCGACATTAGATAAAGGTGGGATTCACCCTGAACAGATCTTCAGAGCATTGCAGGCCAACACATACACACATAGTCTTTCACACTCACACTTACACCTCGGGCAATTGGAATAGCCCATCTGTCTAATGTGCACGTCGCTGGATAGTGGGAAGATACTGGAGTACATGAATCCAAGGCTTACTTGCCGTGTTGTGGACATGCTAATCATTACACCACCTGGTAGGTACCTAATAAAATCATCATCATCATCATCATGATCATCATCATCAGCATCATCAGAATCATCAGCATCATCAGCATCATCATCATCTTCTTCTTCTTCTTCTTCTGCCTAATTCGGGGCATACCATGAGGTTCAGGCATCCCTCTCTCCAGACACTTTCTCCAGCTCTTCCACGGAGATACCAAGACGTCTCTTCCTAGTTGACCCCGGGGTCTCTTCTCCGTTGGACATGCCCGAAAAATGATACCAGGGAGGCATTCGGGAGGAATTCTAGCCAGATACCTGAGCCATCTCAAATGGCTCTTCTGAGTCTGGAGGAGCAGCAATTCTACTCCGAGCTGTCCCCAGATGGCTGAGTTTCTCATCCAATCTCTAAGGGACCCTTCCAGTGAAGGAAGCTCATTTCAGCCGCGTGTACCTGTGCTCTTTCAGTCACTACCCAAAGCTTGTGAACATAGGTGAGGGTTGGAATGTAGATCGACTGGTAAATTGAGAGCTTTGCCTTGTGACTCAGCTCCCACTTCATCACGATGGACCAGCACAGGCTCCGCTTTACAGCAGAGGCTGCAACAATCTGTCTAGCGATCTCTCGCTCCATTCTTCTTTCACTCGTAAAGACCCCAAGATATTTGAACTCCTCCAGTTGGGGCAGGACCTGATTCCCGACCCAGGGGGTGCATTCCACTCTTTTCCGACTGAGAACCATAGCCTCGGACTTGGAGGTGCTGATTCTCATCCTGGCTCCTTTGCATTCAATGATTGCCACCTTATCATGGTGGAGCGGTTTGCGTCTCCTAATGATCCTAGGAGCGTTGTTGTCAGGGGCATTATGCCCTTGGTCGGGTCACCCTAGGCAAACAGGTCCTAGATGACGGTTCAGATGAATCAGGTCACCCCCATAGAGCCAGGCCAGGGGGCGGAGCTCAAAGGCGAGTGCCTGGTGGCCAGGCTTCTGCCCATGGAGCCTGGCTTGGCCCAACCCAAATAAGGTGACTTTGATCCGCCCTCCCATGGACCTACTACCTGTGGGAGAAGCTATAGGGGGTCGGGTGCAGTGTGAGTTGGGTGGCAGCCGAAGGTATGAGCTATGTTGGACCGTTCCTCAGCTACTGACTCTGACTATTGGGACATAGCATGCCACCGCTCTGGCGAGGAAGGAGCCTGAGCTGGATTGTGAGGTGGAGAGATACCGACTGGATATAGTCCAACTCACCTAAATGTATAGCATGGGTTCTGGAACCACTCATCTCGAGAGGGACTGGACCTAATAAAATAATAATACTAATATTTATATTTTTAATAAACAACACGGTATGAAATACATTCCTTACATTTTGTACATTTACATACATATCCTCAGAGTGCCGCCCCAGTCTCTAATGCAGGGGTCATCAACAAGGTGCCCAGGGGCACCAGGTCGCCCGCAAGATCAACATGAGGTGCCCGCGGGCCTGTTTACTGCTATTTTTAGAACAGGCCCGTGGCTCCATAGTGCCACTCTCCATTGAGCTGCATCTATTTTTTTTGCTATTTTTTAATCAAATCAATATCTTCACATAGATGAATATCATTAATTATTAATAATAACATAAAATTATAGGTAAATTGAGCAAATTATTTATTTCAGAAGTATGTATCGTCCTGGTAGCCCTTCGCATTAATTGGTACCCAAGAAGTAGCTCTCAGTTTCAAAAAGGTTGGTGATCCCTGCTCTAATGAATGTCAATGACATATGTTATGAGGGATTGCACAATGGACTGAGTAACCATGGAAACTCTGCGTGTCCATCACAGTGCTCACGGCTTCATACTGCTTTTGCTTTTCAAAATGAAGCAAATGCAAAACATGACACAAGGTCCATTTGTCTGAAGGAATGTCTTGTGTTCATGTCCGAATGCTAGCCCCACCTCTTCCCGGCCTCGTTACAGCAAAAACAAATCTCGTTTTCAGAGCAGGTCATTTTGGTTGATGTCAAACGGAGCAAGAAAAGAACAAGACTAGGAGTAAAGGGTATACATGCAATCAGGGCTCATTACAGCTTCAAGAAACGGTCTCACACACACACACACACACACACACACACACACACACACACACACACTTGAGTGTCCGGCGCTCCATCTGCATCTCGCTCTCTTGTGCACTTACCTGATGTAACATTGTTCAGATCAGGATGCAATCAGTGAGCTATTGCTTTTTTTTTTTTTTTTAATTATTTTATTTTAAGATTTCAGCTACCATTCATTAGGTATTTATTAGCAATTACCTTTTTTTTTTTAATTCATCAAATCTGATTGGTCAGAAGGTGTGGACAGTATTTCTGGCTGTGACTCAAATCCAGGTTTATATTTAATGCTTGCTCTAATATATTGTTGTTGCTATGGTAACAGCACATTCACAGGTCCTTCTACTGCATATTTCCTATGATCTGATAAGTTTCAGCAAAATATCACATAGAATCATTTATGTGGTGGTTTTTATAAGGAAACATCTGGTATATGGTATTCATTATAGTATCTATAATACATTTTATGGAAGGAGTCACTCCAGTGTCAGGAATTTTGTGCTTTCAGGTTTATCAATGATATTTTATTATTTTATTTAGCCTCAGTCTGACATGGACTTCACTTTTGATTTCTGGGGTCAACCAGCATTATCCAGTGAGTGTTCCAGGCACTTCTGACAGAGTAAATAAAAACAAGGAAGGCGTGGCTTCTATTCCTAAATAGTTGGGTCTATGATTCAATTTGGCATGTGTCAAGCTGAAGGTCAGTTTAACCGCATTGCTTATTTTGAACCATGGACTATGTCTTCATTTGGTGGTATGATAGTGTATGTAGTTAACATGTTTGCCTCACAGCAAGAAGGTCTTGGGTTTAAGTCCCAGGCTCCATGAAACCCCCATTTCACTAGACCGCGGCAGACTTGCGGAAGCAAAAATGTTGTCATCCTCAAACGTTCCTCAGTCATTCCCTCATCTTCCATGTCATTCCGTATGATTCCGAATGTGTTCCTCCACTTCTGGCAGACCAGAATCTTCCGCGAACATGCTTTTGAACATGTTCAAAAGCACGTTCAATGTAAAAAATTTCCGAGAGTGTTCCCTTTGGTTCTGCAGTCCTTCCGTAAACATACTC
>CM045743.1:12653939-12658939 GCA_024760905.1 Plotosus lineatus
ATGTCCTACCTACTGAAGGAGGCGTGGTCTTCATGCATGTCATACCTACTGAAGGAGGTGTGGTCTTCACGCGTGTCATACCTACTGAAGGAGGCGTGGTCTTCATGCATGTCCTACCTACTGAAGGAGGCATGGTCTTCATGCATGTCATACCTACTGAAGGAGGCGTGGTCTTCATCCGTGTCATACCTACTGAAGGAGGCGTGGTCTTCATGCATGTCCTACCTACTGAAGGAGGCATGGTCTTCATGCATGTCATACCTACTGAAGGAGGCGTGGTCTTCATCCGTGTCATACCTACTGAAGGAGGTGTGGTCTTCACGCGTGTCATACCTACTGAAAGAGGCGTGGTCTTCATGCATGTCCTACCTACTGAAGGAGGCATGGTCTTCATGCATGTCCTACCTACTGAAGGAGGCATGGTCTTCATGCATGTCATACCTACTGAAGGAGGCGTGGTCTTCATCCGTGTCATACCTACTGAAGGAGGCGTGGTCTTCATGCATGTCCTACCTACTGAAGGAGGCATGGTCTTCATGCATGTCATACCTACTGAAGGAGGCGTGGTCTTCATCCGTGTCATACCTACTGAAGGAGGTGTGGTCTTCACGCGTGTCATACCTACTGAAAGAGGCGTGGTCTTCATGCATGTCCTACCTACTGAAGGAGGCATGGTCTTCATGCATGTCCTACCTACTGAAGGAGGCATGGTCTTTATCCGCGTCATACCTACTGAACGAGGTGTGGACTTCTTGCGTGTCATGCCTACTGATGGAGGTGTGGTCTTTATGCGTGTCATACCTACTGAAGGAGGCGTGGTCTTCACGCGTGTCATACCTACTGAAGGAGGCGTGGTCTTCATGCATGTCCTACCTACTGAAGGAGGCGTGGTCTTCATGCATGTCATACCTACTGAAGGAGGCGTGGTCTTCATGCATGTCATACCTACTGAAGGAGGCGTGGTCTTCACGCGTGTCATACCTACTGAAGGAGGCGTGGTCTTCATGCATGTCCTACCTACTGAAGGAGGCATGGTCTTCATGCATGTCATACCTACTGAAGGAGGCGTGGTCTTTATCCGTGTCATACCTACTGAAGGAGGTGTGGTCTTCATGCATGTCATGCCTACTGAAGGAGGTGTGGTCTTCACGCATGTCATACCTACTGAAGGAGGTGTGGTCTTCATGCGTGTCATGCCTACTGAAGGAGGTGTGGTCTTTATGCGTGTCATACCTACTGAAGGAGGCGTGGTCTTCATGCATGTCATACCTACTGAAGGAGGCGTGGTCTTTATCCGTGTCATACCTACTGAAGGAGGTGTGGTCTTCATGCATGTCATGCCTACTGAAGGAGGTGTGGTCTTTATGCGTGTCATACCTACTGAAGGAGGCGTGGTCTTCATACTTGTCATACCTACTGAAGGAGGTGTGGTCTTTATGCGTGTCATACCTACTGAAGGAGGCGTGGTCTTCATACTTGTCATACCTACTGAAGGAGGCGTGGTCTTCATGCATGTCATACCTACTGAAGGAGGCGTGGTCTTCATCCGTGTCATACCTACTGAAGGAGGCGTGGTCTTCATGCATGTCCTACCTACTGAAGGAGGCATGGTCTTCATGCATGTCATACCTACTGAAGGAGGCGTGGTCTTCATCCGTGTCATACCTACTGAAGGAGGTGTGGTCTTCACGCGTGTCATACCTACTGAAAGAGGCGTGGTCTTCATGCATGTCCTACCTACTGAAGGAGGCATGGTCTTCATGCATGTCCTACCTACTGAAGGAGGCATGGTCTTCATGCATGTCCTACCTACTGAAGGAGGCATGGTCTTCATGCATGTCATACCTACTGAAGGAGGTGTGGTCTTCATGCATGTCCTACCTACTGAAGGAGGCGTGGTCTTCATGCATGTCCTACCTACTGAAGGAGGCATGGTCTTCATGCATGTCCTACCTACTGAAGGAGGCATGGTCTTCATGCATGTCATACCTACTGAAGGAGGTGTGGTCTTCATGCATGTCATACCTACTGAAGGAGGCGTGGTCTTCACGCGTGTCATACCTACTGAAGGAGGCGTGGTCTTCATGCATGTCCTACCTACTGAAGGAGGCATGGTCTTCATGCATGTCATACCTACTGAAGGAGGCGTGGTCTTCATCCGTGTCATACCTACTGAAGGAGGCGTGGTCTTCATCCGTGTCATACCTACTGAAGGAGGTGTGGTCTTCATGCATGTCATGCCTACTGAAGGAGGTGTGGTCTTTATGCGTGTCATACCTACTGAAGGAGGCGTGGTCTTCATACTTGTCATACCTACTGAAGGAGGTGTGGTCTTTATGCGTGTCATACCTACTGAAGGAGGCGTGGTCTTCATACTTGTCATACCTACTGAAGGAGGCGTGGTCTTCATGATTATACTCCATAGTCCAGATCTGTGACAGACAGTAGGAGCCGAATTCCCACCTCAAGTTTTAATAAAGTGCACTGGTCATGAAGAACACTTGCAGATCATATTTGTTCCTGTTTATGGTGATTCTATGATCATCTTCAATGGAACTCAACTGAGATAGCAGAGACTGCCCCCTAGTGATCCTGCACTTCATGGCACACTGCAGAAGTATAAAAATATTTAAAAAAAAAACAAAAAACACACACACACACAGGATCCATCTGAGCCTCATAATCATTCATTCCACCACAAAGAAAATGATTAGTTCTCAGCAGCACATTTGACTCGCCGTCTCTACCTCCATCATTCCATGTCAGGCCAACCCACAGCGCTCAAAGCTTTTTAAAAGCTCATCCGGTGGAGGTCTCTTGCAAAGACCAGGAGGTGGGGTGGGTATGGTAGGCAGGAAAACGTCTTATAGGTGAGATTGATGCTGCTGCTTTGTTGGGCTTCATTCAGAATGGATGACACCATTCACACATCTCTCACATAGCTAATGACGCCTGTGGAATCCAATCTACCAGGCAGAGCGGGCACTGAAGTGAATGCACAGGAAATCTTGACAAATGAGTGGCGGGATCAGACGAGGCAGGCTGTACGTCAGATTCCAACTGAAGCACTTTTGTAATTTAGCGGCAAATTATTGGAGACATCCATGTATGTAAACACTGTTTCTGTGGAGTGTGAATTGGTAAGGACGCGTGGTTTGTTTTACACCCAATCCCAATTCTATCTCAAGTCTGTAGGGCTTGTGAGGCAATGGTAAGTTCAAAGCCCATCAGACCCTCACCAGGCGAAGGCAATGGCACGTTTTCAACCATCCAGCTGTTGGACTGTTGGAGCTGTTGGAGATGTTTCAACCATCCAAGTGTGTCCATCCAGCAGTATTAATGGGTAGCAGTAAAAATACTGGGAAGGTACTGAAATGGACTACGTCCCATTCAGGAGGAGTTGAACTCCTAGTTGCTTCATGCTACAGAAACCAGGACAGGCCCCAGCCCTGATGAGCCAGTAGGTTCGGGTATAAGAAGTCCAACCAGCTTTATCTTTACCAACTCTCTCATGGTGGCCATACCTTTGGAGACCCTCTACTAGGTTGTGCCTTTTCAAGGGGAAGGGGTTGAAATATTTAGCCATTAAATAAAACACCTCTCCTACATTAGTAGGCACCAACAATGGCTCCTATACACACCATATGAATCAGCAATGATGCATTCACGTTCTGCGTAGGGGTTTACACAGCATTGTCCATCAGTTTATCTCATCTCATCTCCTTGAGCTTAATCCGGGATCGGGTCGTGGTGGCAGAAACCTAAGCAAAAAGGTCCAGATATGCCTCTCCCCAGTCACCTCTTCCAGCTCTTTCGGGTGGTGGTGGTGGTGGGGGTCACCGAGGCGTTCCCAAACAAGTCGAGAAGACATCGTCCCTCCATCGAGTTCTAGGTCGACCCCGGCGTCTCTTCCCGGTTGGACATGCCCAAAACACCACACCAGGGAGGCGGTCGGGAGGTATTCTGACCAGATGCCCGAGCCACCTCAACTGGCCCCTCTCAATGCGGAGGAGCAGCGGATCTACTCCGAGCTCTCCCCGGATGGAAGAGCTTCACACCTCATCTCTAAGGGAGAACCCCGCCACCCAGTGAAGGAAGTTCATTCCAGCCGCTTGTGTCCGCAATTTTGTTCTTTCAGTGACCATAGGTGAGGGTTGGAAGGTAAATTGAGAGCTTTGCCTTTATCAGTTTATTTGTTTTATCAATATAGTGCTTAATAGTTAGCTGGGAGGTTTAAGGTCGCGATTTTAGGGAAGATTTTAAACTTAAATGTTCGGTTTTATAGTTAATTTGGATTCGTTTTCGGCTACCATCAGCCCCCTCCATCAAAGTCCTGCCAAATTCATATGACAAAAAAAAAAAATATATATATATATATATATATATATATATGGTTGGCAGTTCAAAGATGTTTACATTGAAACCAGTAGGTTTAGGGCTGGTGGTGTAGTGGTTCGGGTACTGGGCTCACAATCAAGAGGTCATGGGTTCAAATCCCTGTTAGAGCCCACTCTGCTACGACCCTGGATAAGGACTTAACCATAAGTGTGCCTTGGTCCACGCAGCAGCCTAAATGGGTGCCAGTATAACCAGGATGTGTCAGTTCTTCCTGTCCTTCAGACCTCCCTGTTGAAAAAAAAAAAGCAATTCTAGCTTCAACTAGAATCTCTTTAAAAAAACAAAAAACACTGAAGAAGGTAAACAAACACAAAATATAAATTTTCAGGCTCATGTTGTTCGCAAAACAATTGGAGTTCATCGTGGATTTTTCTTTATCTCAGATTCTAAATTTCAAAAAGCTCGAGCCAGACAGATCTATAGATATAGAGTGATGGCCAGATAGGTAAATACATAAAGCAAGCACATCACCCATGTGTTTGTTTGCAATGAGATGCTCATACAGAGAGAGTGTGAGAATGTGTTATTTACAGAGCATGCGAAGTGCTGGGTTATTTACTGCCGTCACAATTTATTGATATGCAGCTCACACAGTTTGTCCA
>CM045743.1:12661439-12673939 GCA_024760905.1 Plotosus lineatus
AAAAAAAAATCATAATAAATAGTCACAATCACACCTAGGGGCAACCTGAAAAAAAACAATTAGCCTAATGTGTACCCGTTTGGAATGTGGGAGGAAACTGAAGTAACCGGACAAAACCAACACAAGCATGTGGAGGACATGCAAACTCCATACGGTAATGCCTCACCAAACCCAGGACCTTAACACATCCACCTCACAGTGAAAACCACTACGCCCGATGCAAGTTGCATGTAAAGTGGCCCCCGACGCTAAATATTCAAGCGCAGCATCATTCATGCTATTAAGCTTTCGATTTGATTGGTTACTGGATTAAAGTAATGCTTGTTGTGTTAATAAAGTATATTTTAAAATAAAACTCTAAAATGATTATCTTTACAATAATAATAATAATAATAATAATAATAATAACCTATTTAATAGTGTTTTGTGCTCTTGGCATGAGTTTGGCTTTCTTTATATAAAATTTTACACACAGTCTCGATCAGTCGTCAGCCACACAAACAGCACAACTTTCATTTCCTTTCTTTGTTTTTTACAGTCAGTCGCTGCCATCATAGACTGCTGTCTGCTCCACGCTCAGTTTGTACAGCACTTTTTTCGAGATGAACCTGTAGGAGGAAACATGCGACAATCAGACGAGGCTGTGTTCAAATAATCATTAATGTGCCGCGAAATCTATGAGACAGACCTGGAGAAGGAGTTATCAAAGATAAGTGTGTATTCCCCGGGGTTGCGTGCTTTCACCTGGCCCTGGACTTCCTCCTTGTGAGAGTTACACCTCGTTAAAGGGATTAAAACCTGCGAGAGGGGGAAAGGTAAGAGAGAGAGTTCTGATGCATTCCAAGATGAGATGAAAAGTTATGACACAACTATTAAATGAGTGCGCGCGCGCGCGCGTGTGTGTGTGTGTGTATGTGTACAAGACCTTGGCCTGCTCTAGTGCCAAGTCTGTGCTCTCTCGATACACCACACTAAAGAAGATGCTCTTTGGTGATGAAGAAAACACCCAGCTGATGACGGGTCCAGCGGTAACCACGGTGATGGGGATGAGACTGTAGCAGCTTGACTTTATGAACAGTTCTTTGGAATCCTGACCAAAGTTGGCGATCTCCTCCACACCGAATGGCTCAGACAACCTGTGAGAGATCACACACAGATCATATGACCTAGAGACAGCCAGTAGAGAAGAATGCACAGATTTCATGCTATGACACCTAAACAGAGTAGGAGAAACTGATCACATGACCCTATAAGCAGTATAAACTGATCAGATGAAAATATTGGCATTTTATATATATATATATATATATATATATATATATATAAATATATATATATATATATATATATATATACACACACACACACACAAAATTACACTGCTCACAAATCATAGTGCAACGCATATGCTGATCACATGACTCTCTGCTTGTATATACAAATTGTATACTGATCACATGATCCTCTGTTAGACTTCCAGAACTTCACGGTCATTCATTATAAAGCAAGTGTACAGGACGCTTTGTATATGAGCATCCGCTGATCACATGACCCTCTGACAAAATATCCACAATATTAAACACTAATCAAATGACCCTCTGACAGCATATGCAATCTTACACTAATCACATGACCCTCAAATAGGGCATGAAAGAGTAATATCAAGTCATAACCTTCTTTCATCAGGAAGATTAGCTGCCTTCATTGAACAATAATAAGCAATGCACTGCAAACAACAAGGGTGCACATACATGAGTCCGAGCCCCTCACGGAGACGCCTCTGCACTTGTCAGGCTGTGTACATTAATAATAGATCTGATAAAGTGTGTGTGAAAGTGTGTGAAAGTGTGTGTGTGTGTGTGTGTCCAGGGATGCAGTCTGTAGAGTGGACATACGTGATTTCTCCTGACTTGAGCAGGCAGATTTCCGCGTCCTGCACCAAGCTTGGCAGCTCCTCGGACTCGTCAGCGGTAAGGTCCCCGCCGCTTGTACTGCTGCTACTACAAAAGCAACAAACATGGCACATCACATCTGTGAAGTCCCACTGGCAAATAAAAAGCACTCTATAAATAAATTTCACTCGATAAATTTAAAAATATACACAATTCTACATTTAAACAAGATGCTACTCTAGCACAGCTGCATTTTCAATTGATTGGTCAGCAGCATGTGGCGCTCATTCTACTAAGTTTGTTTCCATAAACAGGGACAAGACGATGTCACATCATGCACGTCACATAATTAAAAAGTGACAGAAGAATGCTCTTCAGCTTCAGCATTTAATTCTAATATTAAATATAATTAATGCTGTCTTAAACCATGTACTTCTGTTCAGGTACTCGGGTGCTGAGCAGAGAAACCACAGGTTTCAGCATCACAGGTTGTGTACGTACTTCATTGCACTGACAGGAAATGAAACCATCCCATACGACTGCTTTACCCGTCAATTCTTTAAAGCAAATCTTCTTTTTTATTAATTATTTAAATATGAATGGATGACTATTTAAAAAAAAATGGTCCAAAGAAAATAAGAAAAAAAGAATAGTAAATGTGAAATGTTTGGTAATGATTTTAAATGTCAGTAAAATGACTGAAATGGAAACTGGCCATCAAACCACGACATCAAAACAATTTTATTTTACTCGTTCAGGTAATTCACTGTTGTTTTGGAGGCAGAAAAACACAGTATCAGGTTTCCATGGTAACCTGGACACTTCACACAGTGCATCATCTGTTGCTCAAAAATAACAGTAAATGGAAACAATTTGGGATATTTGGAATACGCAATTTGGAAAAATATTTTGGTTGAGAAATGACTCATTTGTGTTTGTGTCTCCATGACAGAAAAAAGTGTGCATGTCTAAATGTGTGTGTGTGTGCGCGAGTGCCACACTGACTATATATGAGTGTGAGTGAGTGTTCGGGTATGTATGTTTGTACACATTATTTATTTATTCTTTCTTTCTGTCTGTCACAAACACACACACACACACACACACGTCTGTCTCTCACATCTCATGTGTTCCTGGCTGTAAACTTCCCGGAGACAGAGCTGTGGTGTAAGGCAGTATGTCACTGTCATAAATACAGTTCACTTCCTCATCTGTGATGATGTCATATGCTGCGTCATCTGGCCTGGGGGACTGCGGTGCCACTGTACAGCCAAGAGAGAGAGAGAAAACACACGGCACATTACGCCTCATTACCGAGTTTAAACTGATTAGTCGCAGATCCCAAGGCAAAGTAGATAAGTAAGTTGTCCAGTGATTACTGGATAATTCCTGCCACAATTTCCCCCTAACAAGGAAATATTATCACGAGAACACACAGCTGTACACTGCTGATGATCAAAGTGTGCTTTAGAGCATATTCACACAATGACCGCTCATCTCACATTATAACACTTTATTACTCGGGACACTGTGCTACACAGATCACAAATTATTTTACTCATATACAAAAACTAGCGACGTGATGAAAATAACTTACTTAAATAATTTGAAATAATTGACTTATACAGTGGTAACTGACTTTACGAAAGTCTCATCAAACGAAACATGCAGGTTATGGAACGCATTTTCCTAAAATTTTTGTCTCTGGATACGAAACAAGTTCATGTTACGAAAGTACCATCTTAAAAATTCAAACGCGCCATTCAAACATTAAAACAATGCATCAGTGACGTTCAAACATCCCGCCAGCCTCCCATTGGTTAGGAGGGATGACGAAGCTACCTCCCATTGCCTATCACCCAACGTCCCACCCTGCTGGCCTCCCATTGGCTAGGAGGGATGACACAGCTCCCTCCCATTGGCTATTATGGAGCTGCAGCAGCCATAATGCTTTGCGTGTAAAGGACAGAGTTACTGTTGTTCCATGGTTTATTTCTTGACCCAGGCTTTTAACCTTCCATAAACATTTGGAAGATTATAACTCTGCCAAGACATGGTCAACACACACACGCACACACACGCACACACACACACACACACACACACACACACACACACACACACACACGTGCGCGCGTGTGATTTCCGATGCGAGTGAGAAGAAATGGGCTCGAGTGATATCGCAAAGGAACATGGCCAAACCCGTCTGCCATCGGTACAATAGTGAAGCAGAAGGAGGTTTTATAATTTTTAAAGGGTTCAGGGGGTAGTATCAGGGGCCTTGGAACAAATCACTCGTAAAATGCTGTTCAATTTACGAAAAATGCAGGTTACAAAAAAAGGCTCTGGAAAGGATTAATTTCACCACTGTACTAATCATAGTAAGCTGTTGAGCGCAGAAACTCTTCAGTCTGTGACACATGCCAAGAGACACCAAAACACCTTTGACCTCTGACCTGTAACACTGGGCATGGAGGTTCTGGTAGGAGTTGAGCACAGTGGGCTGTCTGACACCCGAGATGGACTTCCGAGCTCTTCCTGAGGGTGGCGATCTGCGGCACCATGTCGGGTGTAACAGTCTTTGCAGCAACGTTCTCTGACGCTGCCCTGCTGGCTGCACACCACGTGACTACAGCAGTAATAGCAGAATGGCCGACTGCACAGTCTGATCTCACAGGAGAGAGAAAGAGCGAGAAGAAGAAAAACAAATGACAAGAAAAATAAGAAAAGAGACAGGAAGAATGAGGGGAAAAAAAGACAAGCAGACACAAACAAGGACACAAAATGATAAAAAAGAAAGAAAAGAGACATGCAGAAAAAGGAACAAAAAGAAAGACACAGAAAAACAATGAAGAGAGGCAGGGAAAAAAATAAAGTCAAGCAGAAACGGGGAGAAAAGAAAAAGAGATAGAAAGAAGACAAACACAAATAAGTAAAGTAGACCATTAGAAAGAAAGAAAGGACACATGGGAAATAAAGAAGAAAAACAAACAAGCAGAAAGATAGAGGACAGGCACGCACACACACACACACACGAAAGGTAGAAAGGACAGAGACAAGCAGAACAAAATGAAAATGAATAAAGAGAGAAAAAGACAGAAAAATAAACAGAGAGGCACACATACAAAACAAAGAAAGAAAAACAAGCAAGAAATAAAAAAGACAGACAGACACAGGAACAAAAGAATAAAAGAAAAGAAAAAACAACAAGAAAGAATACAAGCAAAAAGAAAGGAATCCAGAAAAAGAAAAAAACAAAAATAGAAGACAAACAGAGAAAGATTAACAGAGTAAAAGAGAAAGATAATTTAAACTGGCAGAGAAATGAAGTGCATTAAAGGGCATCCTGAGTGTACAAGTGTGGCACTTTGCCCTCACACAACCTGGCCCTGGAGGTACCACCGTATTCTTACCTGCAGTTGTGTCGCCGTAGCCACCAGCTGAACTGTGAGTGACATTCGGAGCAATTAGTAAGCTCTCGATCCGACTGCTCCACCGCTCTCAGCTTCTGTTCGAACTCCAGAGCATCAGATTTCTGCCAGAGTACATCTTTCTCCCTATAGGGGGCGCCAAAATACCACACATCAACATACAGACACTGACAGCCAGACCATCTGTTTTCTGATGATTTCGGGAACGGATTTTGTTCATTTCAAAGACACGAGTACCGAATAAGTTCGATAAGTCGTTCTTCCAGGTTTCTCTTCGTGCGATAAAGATCGTCTATCTCTGCAGATGACTTGAGATTGCACGACTCTTTCTCCATTACGGTCCTCCGCAGGTTCTCGCTCAGATCCTGACAGGCTCTCTGGGTTAGAGTGCGTTCCTCCTGAGCCCTGTCGAAAACACAAAACCACATGGTTGGACCTCAGTGCAGAAGTTCCACAGATTTGATCAAGCGATAGATTTGTTCATCGACTCACTTGGTTAAGTTGCTCTGTATCTGGTTGAGCTGTTCCTCTTTCTGCTGAAGCAACTCTTCATATTTAGAAATGCAGGCAATTTTCTCCTTCACAGTCTCACTGTGGCTGATGTTGACGACCTTAACATACAAAACACACACAAATATATTCAACCATGCCGTATGCGGTGCTTTCTCAACTATCACATCTTTATAAACATATACTGCCATTAAATGTAAAAACAAAACGACAAATGTAAAACAGAAATATTCATGATTTATTTTACTTTATTATTTCTTCATTTTAGCTCAAGATTATTTAGTCCAGTTATTCAGAGATATGGTGTTTTTTTTGTTGTTGTTGTTGGTTTTTTTATAATTTATCTTTTTGAAACTATCATTTCACTTTTCAGACGTCTCAACAAGCTCATCATGGATAATATGTGGAATTGGATGATTCGCTGTGGTGACCCCTAAAAAAGGGAAAAGCCAAAAGGAAAAGAATATGCGGCAAAAAAAAAAAAAAAAAGACAAAAGAATGAAGACCAGCAAACAAGAAAAAGTGGACATAAACTAGAAACACAACACATGTAAAATAAAGATAAAAAGACAGGCAAAAAAGAAAAATAAAGAGAAAAAAGCAGAGAGAAAGACAGACAAAGCGAAATAATGAAAAAAATTAAAGAAACAAATAAAAAGAAAAAGGTGGGTTTAGAATACACAGGAACAGACAGAAAGAAAAAGACAGACAGCAGTAATAAAAAGAAAGGAAGAAGTATGAAACAGTAAAAATAAGAGAAAAAGAATAAATTGTGAACATATACAGTCAGCCCCCTACTTACGAAATTAATCTGTTCCAGAGCATTTTTCGTAAATCGGGAGTTTCGTAGGGGCGCATGTTACATGTAAAACGCCTGATTTGTTCCAAGGCTCCGAAGACTACCCCATAAACTCTTTAAAAATGACAAAAGTACACCAATTTTGTATGAAATTTGTTAAAAGTAAAAGAAAATTATTATTAAATAATTTAAACATTTAATTAACATATTAAACTATTTTATTAAAGTTCATGTAAAAGAACCATTGCTGACTTTCATAAAGAGTAGCTGCATAGCCGTCAGCGCGTTTCTGTCCCTTGCTAAAGGGTTGTGTCAGGAAGGGCATCCGACGTAAAAACCTATGCCAAATCAAACATGTGAATCATTCGCTGTGGCGACCCCTGATAAAGGGAAAAAGCCGAAAGGGAATCACCATCATCATCATTAACACAAACACACACAAACACACACACACCTGTCTCTCTCCCTCTCTCTCGCTCACACACACACACACACACACACACACACACACACACAATACAGTACACATTAAATGTGTATTGTCTGTCTTCCTTTCGGCTTTTTCCCCTTTTTTTTTTACTCGGGAGTCGCCACAGCGAATCATCTGATTCGCACGTTTGATTTGGCAGAGGTTTTTACGTCGGATGCCCTTCCTGTCACAACCCTTTTTAGCAAGGGACAGAAACACGCTGATGGCTGTGCAGCCTACTCTTTACGAAAGTCAGCAATGGTTCTTTTACATGCCTCTCACCATAGACAGTGAGAGACATGGCCCGCCTTTGATAACCCAGTTAGCTGCACTGGGGAGGACAGTGACAACCTTGTGGAGCGTGGGACTCGAACCCCCAACCTTCGGATCAGCGATCCAGCGCCCTATACCACTAGACCACCACTGCCCCATTAAATGTGTATTGTATACACATTAAATGTTTATTGTGGCGCTGCGGGCTCCGCCCACAAACAGGACGCTGGAGCATTTTAAGATGTGGAATGCAAAGCGCATTCCTTGCTTGACAGATCGGAGATCCAAACTCAACTTTAACTTGATTCCTTGAGGGATCGGAGGTCCAGATGAGTTGCGTTTTGCTCACATGCGCCACATTTATTAAACAATTACTGAATTAAACAACTTAAAAAACTAAAGCGTTAAGCCTCCTTTCATCTCTGATTGACTCTGTAGACAGTCTCTCTTTAGCTCTCTCTCGCTCTCTCTCTCTCTCTCTCTCTCTCTCACACACACACACACACACACACACACACACACACTCTCTCTCTCTCTCTCTCTCTCTCACACACACACACACACACATACACACACACACACACACAAAAAACTCGGGCCCCAACCACATGCAATGCGCAGCTGATGGAACAATTCTATTAAAATGTTTAAATGGACGGGATGTTTTATTTAAAGTGGAATTACAGTACCTGTTTGAAAGATCAGAGGTCCTCATTCAATATTAACTTGCTTCCTTGCGAGATCAGAGGTCTTCTCCCACGGAGTAATCTGTTTTAATACTGTGCCAAAATAATCGAGGCCGTCACTGTATTTCCGCTTTAAGGTCTCCTTCTGGTTCAATATCGCCTCGATTAACGCTGCATGATTGATCTCAAAACAAGCCAACAGTCAACTCTCCTTCATGCGTGTGACAAACAGGAAGTATGGGTAACAGCTGCCTCCTGGCCAATGGGAGGCCAGCGGGGCGGGATGTTGGGAGACAGCCAAGAGGGCAACTCGCGCATCGTGTGAAATTTTAATTGCCGTGTTTGAATTTTGAATGGCGCATTTGGCGCTTTTCGCAAGAGGAGGTTGTTTTCGTATCCCGGGGACGAAAACTTAGGAAAATATTAGTCGTAACTCGGAATTTCGTACCCAGAGGGTTTCGTAAGTAGGGGGCCGACTGTACTAAACATTAACCAGACAGATAAATAGAAAGGAAGAAAGAAAAAAGGCAAAAAAGACAACATTTTGCAAAAAAAGGAAAGAGAAAGAAAATGTGGACATGTAATAAACAGAGAGTGGTTGTGTTAACACATCTGCCCCACAGCAAGGAGGCCTGGTTTGATTCCCATGGGTACTCCGGTTTCCTCCCACAGTCCATGAACATGCACAGCAGGCTGTTCCGAATCACGGCTATATGGGAGTGTAAATGGTAGTGTGTTGGCCCTGTGATTGGCCTGGCGAACTGTCCAGGGTGTAGCCCATCCTCGCCCAGAGTTGACTGACATGGGCACCAGAATCCTGACAACCCTAATTAGGATTAAGCGGTTTCGAAAACGAATGAATGAATATTAAACAGAATCATAACAGAAAGAAATAAAAAGTGCACTAATACAAATACAGTGGTACCTGACCTTACCAAAGTCTCACCAAACGAAAAATGCAGGTTACGCATTTTCCTAAAATTTTTGTCTCAGAATACGAAACAAGTTCACGTTACGAAAGCACCATCTTAAAAATTCAAACACACCATTGAAACATTAAAATGCGCCATTCAAACAATGCACGGGCTGCTCTCTCATCAATGACATTTAAACATCCCGCCCCGCTGGCCTCCCATTGGCGAACAACTGAGCTGTCGTTCATGTCGCCTTCACTCGGGCGCCATCTTGGCCAGGTCTACCTGACGCCATCTTGGACAGGGATCCCATTGACTAGGAGGAATGATGCAGCTACCTTCCATTGCCTATTATAGAGCTGAATCTATCATGATGCTTTTCGTGTAAATGACAGAGTTACAGTTGTTTTATGCTTTATTTCTTGACTCAGGCTTTCAACCTTCCATAAACATTTGTAAGATTATAACTCCACTAAGAAGACATGGTCAACACGCGCGCACGCACACACACACACCCGTGCACATACACGCGCATGCACACACACACACACACACGTGTGAGTTCCAGTGCAAGTGAGAAGAAGAAACGGGCTCGAGTGATATCTCAAAGGAATATGGTCAAACCCGTCTACCATCGGTACGATATTGAAGCAGAAGGAGGTCTTAAAAGGCATGCATTTATAATTTTTAAAAGGGTTTAGGGGGTAGTATTGGGAGCCTTGGAACGAATCACGCGTTTTACATGTAAAATGCGGTTCAACTTACGAAAAATGCAGGTTACGAAAAAAGCTCTAGAACGGCTTAATTTCGTAAGGTGAGGTACCACTGTAATAGAAATAGAGCAGAAAAAAATAAATTTAGAAAAAGAAGAGGAAAAAGTAAGACAGCAAGTTAATACCAACAAATAAACAAGTTAGAATAAATTAAACACCTAACATGACAAGTATAAGGTCACCAGTAGGAGATGTGGTTGCTCTAGGCAACACTCTACGAGAAAACTTACCTCAAGCTCTGCCAGTCTGGTCTCCAGGGTGAACGCTTTTTGCTGCTCTGCTTTCATCTGAGACTTCGTATCCTGCAGCTCCTCATTCAAAACCTGCAAATCATTGAAATATCAGATCTGCGCAGATGTTTCTGGAGACTTAAATACAACAGATGATAGAAAGTGCAAGATAACAACCTTCATCTGTTCTTGGTAATTTGTGGTTGCTTCGCTCAGCTGAAGCCGAAGAGCACTGAGCTCTCTTTGATTGCTTTTCCTCAGGCTTCTTGCCTCCTCTTGTGCGCTCTCAAGCTTTTGCTGAAGTTCCTTCTTGGCTATCACAAGACTTTCTAGTTGCTTCAGCTCCTTTTGGAGGCGAGTGTTGTCTTGTCTCAGGGTCTCCACAGAGCTGGTGAGGGTCTGTGTATCGTTTTTCACCATCAGCAAGTCCTGCAGTTTGGCTGAGATTTCTTCACAGCGTGACTTTTCCTCTTTATTCTGTCCAGTCAGCACACACACTCGAACTCCTAGCTCTGCGGTCTCCGTGTTGGCTCTGTTAAGAGCATCTTTAGCCTCTTCATTCTCCAAGGTTAGGGCACTCTTTTGTTTCTTCATCACATCAAGCTCCTCTCTCATGGTCTCCAACATATTCTGTAGGTTGGCTCTAGCATGGGCCTCAGTAGCCCACTTCCTTTCCAGTGTTTCTTCCTTCTCCTGCCAGTGCAGGAGCTCCTTTACATGTCCACGGTTCAGGTCTTCCACCTGAGACTTCAGGTGCTCAGTCTGAACATAAAGGTCTGCCCTGGCGGACTCAGTCACCTCCTGCAATGCTTGGATCTTCATCTTCTCTTCGGAGGTCACTTGGAGCTGGACTCGAAAATCCAGAATTTCCTCCTGGAGCCTGCAGACTTCCTTCATGTTTAAATCTAGTTGGGCTTCAGCTAAAGCTAGTCTAGAAGCTGCTTCTCCAGTTTCAGTGAACTGGGTTAGGTGGTGATAAGTCTGTTCAGTTATCTCTTCATTATGAGCATCTTGTAGTTCTTGGCCAGATACTGTCTTGTTCTCACCAGTGCTTTGACCATTATCAAGCTGTACACTTATCTCCTTCATCCTGCCCTCAGTTGTCTTGTTCTCCAAAAATGTTTTCTGCTCCTTTAAGGCTTTTAATGTGATCAGTTCTTGCTCTAGAGCAGCTTTGGATTGAGCCAGCTCCTTGTTGCTTTCCTCGCTCCTCTTTACCGTACTTACCAATTTTGCATTGATCTCCATTAAGTTCACACACTGAGTCTTGTACTCCTCCAGCTTCTTGCTTTGGCTTTCCAGACTCTGTTTTTCTAACTGCTGAATCTTCTGAGTGCTGATCGAGAGTTTGATCTCCTTCATGTTTAACTGCTCCTTCAGTAATGTAATCTGAGTATCTAGTTCTTCCTTTAGGCTGCTGCTCTTCTGTTCAAGCTCCTCAAACTCAAGCCTTGCCTTATTTACCTGTTTCAGCTGTTGGTCTCTTTCCTGAAGTGAGTTTTGCATGTCCTGCAGCTGGAGATGCAAATTCTTTATCTGTTGTTCTTTCAAAGACAATACCTCACTGAGGCGACCGACAGTCTCTTGGAATTCATCAACCTGTTGTATCACAACGGTTTGTTCCTTCTTGCTGGATGTGTGGAGTTTGGCATGTGCGTCTTCATTCTGTTTCAACTTTTCCCCCTGAGCCTTGAGTTCTTGGGTGAGTCTTTCATCCTGCTTTGCCCAATCCTCAGTTTTAACCCCAGATTTCATTTTCTTCACGTCAACATTTTGACTGGATGCCTCCTTGCATGGTTTTTGATTGGCTCTCTCAGCAACAAGTAGCTTCACTTGGAGATCGGCAACCTCCCGCTTTAATGCTGCTGCTTCATCAGTAAGCAGATGAACCTGTTCTTGAAGTTGTTGTTTCTGGAGCTCTGACTGATCAAGTTCAACATGAAGGTCATCTACAGCAGTACAAGACAAATCTCCTAATTCTCCAAAATCTGCATGAAAACTGGTACTTAACTCTGGGCCTGAGACAAAGTCCTGTACGTGCTGTAGGGAAGAAGAAGAAGAAAAAAGCTAAAGGGAGCTTTTCAATTGACTACAAACAAACATCTTGTTATGGATTTTGGCTTGAAAGAGTTGATGTTCAAAAATATTCAAAGGGGCCCATTCACTTCTCAGGTATATTATTAAAAAAACCATGAAAGACAGTGTTATCACTACACAATTAAACAAAGTGGGCCACAATATCTTTCTGAAAGCAGTTATTTACTCCTGTATGTGAGTATCAAGCCCTGCACTAGGCATATTGACATTCGTAAACGTCGTCATCTTGAAGCGACTGAGAGTGCACAACATTTGACCTCATTCTTTTCCACTTTCTACAAACCGGATTCCAAAAAAGTTGGCACACTATACAAATTGTGAATAAAAACTGAATGCAATGATGTGGAAGCACCAAATTTCAATATTTTATTTTGAATAGAACAGAGATGACAGGGTCAAAAGTTTAAACGGGGGAAATGTATCATT
>CM045743.1:12678939-12731439 GCA_024760905.1 Plotosus lineatus
GCCAATCAACGTTTACAATATGTGAGGCGCTCAATACCGAAAGTAATGTACTTGCGAAAGTAGTGTACTTGCCATGGGTTATACAGACTTCAGACTTTCAAGTGCACAAGGGTGCCGTTGAACTCGTTTTAGAACACAGCCTGCACTAATCTGAATCCCAACAAAGTGGAGAGTTCTTTCTTTTGTGTAAGTAAGTAAGTAAACTTTATTCAAGAGATGCATACAAAGAACTAGTGCAAATCCTAATGAATATTAATCTAAAAATAAGTATACACTCTTAGGATTCTGCTAAAAGATAATAAATATCTGTAATTGTTCTGTAATTTGTGCAGTCGGGGTTTCATTCATTTTACAACTCTTTGCTTAACTGACTATGCATAGTAGATTGCGCCGATCCGAGCAGATAGTTAATTCATCTCTGTGTATGAGACTTGCACCCATGCTAGTAGGCTTACACTTCTGACCAACCATATTTGCTTAGGGTGACAAAAGTCCGCAAAACAGTGTAAACACAAAGATCACAGAGACGACGTCTTAACACAAGAGTAACACGCTATATAACTGATGTGTGTATGTATGTATGTATATATATATATACATATATATACATATATACATATATATATACATACACATACATATATATATATATATACATACACATATATACATATACACACACACACACACACACACACACACACACACACACACACACACACACACTCAGTCTGTAGTTTGTAAATGATAAATGCAGCATCATTGCATCAGCGTACTACGTAGGTACGTGTAAACTCAAAATTTGACTTTTTTGGGGAAAAAAAAACATAAAATCGAAAAAATGTAAAACGGATGAGCGTAAGTCGGAGAGCGTCTGTAATCCTTCAAGTTATCCCATGACAATGAAGCAATAATTCAGTTTTCCCAAGGCACTGATGCACCAAGAATTATTCTTAATTATGGCCATTCACCAATCGTAAACAAGAAAATGTCTTGAATGAATAATAATATCCATTACCCTGAGATAGTGACCCAGACACCACGCTATTCACACATAGCGGCAGTTTGGAACAGGCAATTAACCTAATGTGAGTGTCTTGGGATGATGAGAGAAAAGAAGTGTACACATGCAAGCACAAAGCAGAAGGCAAAGTCTATACAGAAATGCCCTTGCAGAATACAGGTGCTAAACACTACACTGAAATCCCTCCCATTTCCATGTAGAGAGATTTCCTTTCGGATTTTCCCCTTTTATCAGGGGTCGCCACAGCGAATGATTCGCACGTTTGATTTGGCATAGGTTTTTACGTCGGATGCCCTTCCTGAAACAACCGTTTAGCAAGGGTCAGAAAACATGCTGATGGCTTTGCAGCTACTCTTTATGAAAGTCAACAATGGTTCTTTTATATGAACCTCTCATCATAGACAGTGAGAGACATGGCCGGCCTTTGATAACCCAGTTAGCTGCACTGGGGGGGACAGTGACAACCTTGTGGAGAGTGGGACTCAAACCCCCAACTTTAGGATCAGCGATCCAGCGCCCTATACCACCATGCCTCCCATTTCCATATAATATATACCAATTTGAGTTTTGTATACGATAAACAAACATTTACATTTTGATAGTGCTTACTATGAAAGACAATGTTAAACAATGCAAAATGTTAAAAGGACATCACAAATTATTCAGAAAGTGCAGTTTTATTAGGGTAGCTGTAAACTTCATTCATTATTCGAACCACTTAATCTTAATTGTGAGGCGCTCCACCGAAAGTAGGCGCTTGTTGCAAGTGACGTATGGTGCTTGTGATACAAAGCGCTGCTTATCTGGACTTCCAATCTTTCAAATGAGCAAGTGAAGGTTGAGTACTAAACAAGTATTCAACGTGAACTTGCTCATTTGAAAGATCGTAAGTCTGAATAAGCCACACTTTGTCTCACAAGCTCCATACGTCACTTGCGACAAGCGCCTACATTCGGTGGAGCACCTCACAATTAAGGTCGCGGGAAGGCTGGTCCTCATCTCAGTGGACTCAGTTCTCTGCAGTACATTCTGGATGGCTCGCCAGACCATCCTAGGTCACAAACTCAATGACAGCTATGCGGCTACTCTTTACAAAAGTCAGCAGTAGTTCTTTTACATGAACCTCTCACCACAGACAGTGAGAGATATGGCCGGCCTTTGATAACCCAGTTAGCTGCACTGGGGCGGGACAATGACAACCCACTGAGAGAGGGACTTCAATCCCCAAGCTTGAAATCACTGATCCAGCACTTTACCACCAGGCCACCACTCCCCCAAGCTGTAAACTTCATTAACAAAAATAATCCAAATATTTTTTATGTAATGTCCGTCACTTTTGTGGCCCATGTTGGAGCGATAATCAAAACACTTAAAAATCTTACACTTGTGCAAGTGTAAGGACACTCTTTTGAATTGAAGGACCATTTTATTAGGACTGTGCCTGAAGTGCTGAGAAACAAACAGTTTTGGAGTTCCATCCAGTCATCGACCAGATTTATTTAATTTCTTTCACAGTTAAAGCACACTCAGAAAAGTTGTTCAATAGGTATAATGTTTCATTTGATTGTGGGCTTGCGATGTTATTTGTTAATTCCCCATTTATTACATAAAAAAAAACCTAGAACTAATGTCAGTCGGTTATATGAATCTATGGTGTCAGGCTGCAATGGATTGCTTTTTAACCTTCAAGAGCCAATCAGTTTATTCTTGAATTAATGAGGACTTGAATGCAAAGGACTTGTAAATATGTTTTTAAAATAATTCCTATAAAGCTGGGGTCCCCACCTACCGGTCCGCGGACCAGCACCGGTCCGATACTAAATTGGTATAGGTCCGCAGAAGAAATAATCAATTATTTCCGTATTATTTATTATCTGAGTCTGAACGATCTTTATTTTTGAAAAATCTTTTATTTTGAAAAATGACCAGATTCTTCCAGTTACATGTCGGTCATTTGAGTGCTGTGATCCACAAGGGGACGGCACATGAACAGAGGCGAGCTGGACATGTTTCAAACAATAGCAGAGATTTGGGATGAGACTGAGTCTTCATTCTCCCCGCCGGTGCACGATCACCTGTGTGTATTTTTCTTTTTTTTTTTTAGAAAAGTTCAAGCTCTACTTCCAAACCAACTTTATTTTAGCTGTTGAAAAATAACATTCTTGGAGTTCTTCTTCTTATTATTAATATTAATATTATTATTATTATTAATCCACAGTGATAAAAAGGTTGGGGACCCCTGCCATAAAGCATTCTCAAGATAATACACTTTCAAGAATGACACACAAGGTTGCAGTGTCCTTCAACTTTGACACGTGGACTTCAAAATCTAATCAATTCATTCTCAAGTCAAAGTAAACTTGTATACAAGGTTAAAAAAAAAAAAAAAAAAAAAAAAAAAAACACCCTCAGAGTTCAGCATACCAGGGTCACAAGAATGGTACACAAGGCTACTATGACCTTGACCTATGGCCTCCATGATCTAAAGAGTTCAGTCAAGATATGCATAGAAAAGTACCAATTTCAAAAACTTCAGTAAATGCTGTTTGTGTGCACTGTACTTAACACTTAGAACAATAAAACGTATGGCATTGATGTACAGTACATGGTTCATCACAGATGTCACACACATGGCATCTACAAACATTTGGTATTTATTAAGCTTCATTACTTGACCGAAGATGAGCCTAATTATCCTTTAAATGCGAAAAGTTGCAAATAGTACTAATTTCATGCCATGTTGATAATAAATGAGGTGACTGACACGCATGGAGAGATCAACAGAAACTCATTAATAGTTTCTGATGTCTAAATATTACCACAAGAGGAATAAGCAAGAAATCAGAACAGAACTGAGGTAAAATAAACAGGAAAGACATACCGAGTGACAAACACTGATGTAACATGTATTAGCAGTTTAAAACAAGGTCGTCTCACCCAGAGCACATTCTTAAATAATGTAGAGGAAACATTATTTGAAACAGATGTATTCGTCTGTCTCAGGGCTAAAAATGAAAAACTAAGATGGAGGCCTGATATTTACTATAGAAACGTTAACAGCGCTATTTGGAAGAGCTTGCAGTTTGTGAAAGTCTAGTCAGGAGCAACATCCAGATATTCAACTCACCCCCTTATACCCTGAACAGCTTAATACTGCTATTGGGGTCACAGGGAGACTGAATTCTATTTCAGTTGACACTGAGCGAAGTTGGCGTACACCCTGAACAGTTTGCCAGAACATCTCAGCACAGCACATACACAACTATTCACACTCACATCTATTTGCAACTTGGAACAGGCAGTTATACTAATGTACATATCTTTGGACTGTGAGAGGAAACCAATGTACCATACAAAACATGAGGACAGCATGTAAGCTCCATACAGAAATGTCCTCACAGTCCAGGACCATTTTGCTGTGAGGCGGACCTGCTGCGCACTATGCAACCGTGCCATCAAATACACACTAATACGACAATGGAAATACAAATACAGTGGTACCTCACCTTACGATAGTCCCAGCAAACAAAAAATCTAGGTGACGAAAAACATTTTCCAAATTTTTTTGTCTCTGTCTACGATACAAGTTGTCCTGATGAAACGCGCCAAACGCGCTTTTTCAAACATTAAAACGCACCATTCAAACAATGCACGAGCTGCACTCCCATCAATGACATTCAAACATTCCGCCCCGCTGGCCTCCCATTGACTAAGAGGGGTGACACAGCTCCCTCTTATTGGCTATCTCAAAGCATCCCACCCCACTGGCCACTCCTTGGCTAGGAGGGACGACACAGCTCCCTTCCATTGGCTATTATGGAGCTGCATCTCCCGTGATGCTTTTCGTGTAAAGGACAGAGTTACTGTTGTTTCATGCTTTATTTCTTGACTCAGGCTTTTAACCTTCCATAAACACTTGTAAGATTACAGTGAGTCGTCGACTTACGACCTATGCGAGTTACGTCTGATCAACTTTACGACCGCAAAAGTGGTGAAGCATGATTCATGGCGGTGCAGTGCGAGTGTTGCACACGACAGTTGTTTGTGCTGCCGGCATCGCCAGCATCTTCAAAGGCCAAGCAGGAGATGGTGCAGCTTCACTTTATAACTGCTCAGAGAAAATTTATTCATCTACTTTCAATGCCACGTCACTGTGGCGCGAAGCTGAGAGCCAATCCTTTCTGTGTGGGCGGGTCCGATACCTTGAAACTCTAATTTTATTGGACTCATACGCTGCAGTGTTTAAGTGACAGGAAGCGCATCCCAAGTTTTGGCAATCAGCTGGTCTGCGGTTTGAAGTTTTTCCATGTCTGTCCTTTTGTGTTTGCTTGCCAGCTGTGCTTGGCTTCATGGAAATGAGCCGATCAAAACAAGGGAAATTTATCTTTTTACTCAAACAAAATGCGCAGTCTGTGGCTGTTGTTATGATCCAATAAAATTGGAGTTTGAAGCTATCGGACCCGTCCACACAGTGGAGTACAGAAAGGATTGTCTCTCCGCTGCGTGTCACAGTGACGTGGAATCGAAAATAGATGTATAGCTTTAAATGCGCGAGATTTATTCATCTGTTTTTGTTTGGCGTGAGTGTATTTGGATGTAAAGTCGACATACGACCAGATCAAGTTACGACCGGTCTGCCGGAACCAAACGCTGTTGTAAGTCGATGACTCCCTGTATAACTCTGCTAAGAAGACATGGTCAACACACGTGCATGTGCGTGTGATTTCTGATGTGAGTGAGAAGAAGAAACGGGCTCGACTGATATCGCAGAGGAATATGGCCAAACCCGTCTACCATCGGTACGATATTGAAGCAGAAGGAGGTCTTAAAAGGTATGCTTTAATAATTTTTAAAGGGTTTAGGGGGTAGTATTGGGGGCCTTGGAACGAATTACACGTTTTACATGTAAAATGCGGTTCAATGTACGAAAAATCCAGGTAAAGAAAAAGACTCTGGAACGAATTAATTTCATAAGGTGATACACCACTGTATCCGGATATGACACAATGGAGGAGCTGCTGCAGAAGGTGCACCAGCTTCTTTTAAAAATTAAACATGATTGAAAAGAGATTGAATCCTGATGATCCTGGGAGCCAAGGACGCAAAACAAACTGTGCTGTTTGGGGAATAGGGTTGGCCCCTCCCGAGACAGACACAACAACACTAGCAGAACACAAGCATGAAGAGTTTATGTATGCATGAGATGGTAGTAATCCAGGAGAAATTATAGATGGTGCATTGACAATGATCTGAATGACAATCCCTGTTCTACATGACAGGTTTTTAATTAGATATAGACCAGAAAACTTCCCAGACAACCTGGCAAACGTGGGCCACTCAGAGTCCAGGTCATATCCCCTGGACGCAACATCAAACTGGACCTCGTTCAGCTCGTACAGGTGATTGATGATGTCAACATTCAGGTGGGACTTCAGAAAAGGACTGCGGGCGTAGTACCAGTCACTGCATTACAAACAAAAACAGGAGAGAGTTACTGCATGGAATGAAAAAAAAAATGTAAAAAAAACTGGATTAAAAGCAAGGTTTAAGAAAAATAAAGTTTTTATGCCAATCTTGCTACTTTAAAAGAATTGCAAAAGAGGAAGAGAAATTCTCCTAAAATGTCATGCAGAAGTAAAACTTTGGCATAAGTAAATTGTATAGTAGGGGTCTTTCCGAGGCATGTGTTGAAGTGTAAGAGTTAAGCAACATAATTATAAAAGAGAAAAATCTCAAACAATAGTGAAATCGAACACACAGACAAAAAAAAAAATACGTAAGTCAATAAATAATATATACAGGTCCTTCTCAAAAAATTAGCATTTTGTGATAAAGTTCATTATTTTCTGTAATGTACTGATAAACATTAGACTTTCATATATTTTAGATTTATTACACACAACTGAAATAGTTCAAGCCTTTTATTGTTTTAATATTGATAATTTTGGCAAAAAAGTAAAGAAAAACCAAAAATCCCTATCTCAAAAAATTAGCATATTTCATCCGACCAATAAAAAAAAAGTGTTTTGAATACAAAAAAGTCAACTTTCAAATAATTATGTTCAGTTCTGCACTCAATACTTGGTCGGGAATCCTTTTGCAGAAATGACTGCTTCAATGCGGCGTGGCATGGAGCCAATCAGCTTGTGACACTGCTGAGGTGTTACGGAGGCCCAGGATGCTTCGATAGCGGCCTTAAGCTCATCCACAGTGTTGGGTCTGGTGTCTCTCAACTTTCTCTTCACAATATCCCACAGATTCTCTATGGGGTTCAGCTCAGGAGAATTGGCAGGCCAATTGAGCACAGTAATACCATGGTCAGTAAACCATTTAGCAGTGGTTTTGGCATTGTGAAAAGGTGCCAGGTCGTGCTGAAAAATGAAATCTTCATCTCCATAAAGCTTTTCAGCAGATGGAAGCATGAAGTGCTCCAAAATCTCCTGATAGCGAGCTGCATTGAGCGTGCCCTTGATAAAACACAGTGGACCAACACCAGCAGCTGACATGGCACCCCAGACCATCACTGACTGTGGGTACTTGACACTGGACTTCAGGCATTTTGGCATTTCCTTCTCCCCAGTCTTCCTCCAGACTCTGGCACCTTGATTTCCGAATGACATGTAACATTTGCTTTCATCCGAAAAAAGTACTTTGGACCACTGAGAAACAGTCCAGTGCTGCTTCTCTGGTTCAAAAGTGGCTTGACCTGGGGAATGCGGCACCTGTAGCCCATTTCCTGCACATGCCTGTGCACGGTGGCTCTGGATGTTTCTACTCTAGACTCAGTCCACTGCTTCCACAGGTCCCCCAAGGTCTGGAATCGGCCCTTCTCCACAATCTTCCTCAGGGTCCGGTCACCTCTTCTGGTTGTGCAGCGTTTTCTGCCACACTTTGTCCTTCCCACAGACGTCCCACTGAGGTGCCTTGATACAGCACTCTGGGAACAGCCTATTCGCTCAGAGATTTCTTTCTGTGTCTTACCCTCTTGCTTGAGGGTGTCAATGATGGCCTTCTGGACAGCAGTCAGGTCGGCAGTCTTACCCATGATTGCGGTTTTGAGTAATGAACCAGGCTGGGAGTTTTTAAAAGCCTCAGGAATCTTTTGCAGGTGTTTAGAGTTAATTGGTTGATTCAGATGATTAGGTTAATAGCTCGTTTAGACTACCTGAACATGATATGCTAATTTTTTGAGATAGGAATTCTGGGTTTTCATGAGCTGTATGCCAAAATCATCAGCATTAAAACAATAAAAGACCTGAAACATTTCAGTTGGTGTGCAATGAATCTAAAATATATGAAAGTTTAGTTTTTATCAGTACATTACAGAAAATAATGAACTTTATCACAATATGCTAATTTTTTGAGAGAGATCTGTATAAATAAATAAGAAAAATATTACAATCTCTAATATACACACACAATGCCCAGCAAAAATATTTTACCTGCCTTTGTAAAAAGCACATAATGCCATGGCACTGTTACTCCAGTAAATCAGATCCCAAAGGTCCCAATCTTAACCCTATTGATAGTTTTCGAGATGCGTTGAAGATGACTTTATGGAGTGGTTCAATTTCTCCATCATCAATTCAAGATGCATCAATGCCAAGTCGAATACATGAAGTAAAAAAAGCATAAAGCAGGCAAACAAAATAATAGAATGCACAACATTTTTATGGCAAGGATGTGTACATGCATACAGCATACACACCAAGCAGCCATTACATTCCTTATACTGAACAAGCTGTGCAGTGTGATGCTCTGATGGGAAAATCTTTTGACCATTCAATCACGTACACATTACTTTGACATTGAAGGTTGTTGCCGAACAAGTATAGCTCTTTATTTAATTTTGTTCCACAACGTCAGTGGCCGTTCCGCTCCGTTTAACAGCAGAGGCTGCAGCGATCCATCTGTCGATCTCTCGCTCCATCCTTCCCTCACTCGTAAACAAGACCCCAAGATACTTAAACTCCTCCACTTGGGGCAGGACCTCATTCCCGACCCAGAGGGTGCATTCCACCATTGTCCGACTGAGAACCATGTCCTCGGACTTGGGGGTACTGATCTTCATTCCGGCTGCTTCGGATTCAGCTGCGAATCGCTCCAATGAGAGCTGGAGGGCCCGACTTGATGAAGCCAAAAGGACAACATCATCCGCACAAAGCAGAGATGATATCCGATGGCCACCAAACCAGAATCCCTCATCGCCTCGACTGCACCTAGAAATTCTGTCCATAAAAATTATGAACAAAATCGGTGACAAAGGACAGCCTTGGCGGACTCCAACTCCCACTGGAAACGAATCCGACCTGCTGTTACCAATACGGACCGAACTCTGGCTCCGGTGATAAAGCGACCGAATAGCTCGTAGCAACGGGTCCGGAACGCCATACTCTCGGAACACGCCCCCCAAGATCGTTCGAGGGACACGGTCGAAAGCCTTCTCCAAATCCACAAAGCACATGTGGACAGATTGGGCAAACTCCCATGCCCCCTCCTGAATCCGAGGTTCGACTATCGGTCGGATCCTCCTCTGTAGTACCCCTGCATAGACTTTCCCAGGTAGGCTGAGGAGTGTAATTCCCCGATAATTGGAACACACCCTCCGGTCCCCCTTCTTAAAAATTGCCAATCCAGAGGTACAGCCCCTGATGACCACGCGATGTTGCAGAGACGTGTCAACCAAGACAGTCCTACAACATCCAGAGCCCTGAGATTTTCTGGGCGGATCTCGTTCAACCCCGGAGCTCAACCACCGAGGAGCTTTTTGACAACCTCAGTGACCTCCACTGCAGTGATGGGCAGACCCTCACCCGAACCCCCTTGGTCTTCCTCTTCCACGGAGGGCGTGTTGGTGGGATTGAGGAGGTCCTCAAAGTATTCCCTCCACCTCTCGACGACATCCCCAGTCAAGGTAAGCAACTCCCCACCTCCACTGTAAACAGTGTTTGTGAAGAACTGCTTCCCCCTACTGAGGCGTCGGATGGTGGTCCAGAACCTTTTTGAGGCTAATAGATAATCACCCTCTAGGCCCTCATCGAACTCCTCCCACGCCCGAGATTTTGCATCTGCGACAGCCTCGGCTGCAGCACGTTCGGCATGCCGGTACCCGTTTGCTGCTTCGGGAGTCCCACAGGCTAATAAAACCCGAGAGTTGGAGGAAGTGGCTCAGGAGAGGGACGTCTGGACCTCTTTGCTTAGGTTGCTGCCCCCGCGACCCGACCCAGGACTAAGCGGATGATGATGATGATGAACGTCAGTGGCCTCTTATTGATCTTAATGTGACTGGGTTTTAGAATATTGGTGGGGTGTACTGGACAGTCTACACCAGTGATCCCCAACTTTATCATCGCGGACTGGTCAATGCTTGATAATTCGACCGAGGTGTGTGTGTGTGTGTGTGTGTGTGTGTGTGTGTATGTGTCATAGATTGTTTATATTGTAAATATAATCTTTTTATTTATATTATTTTTTTATTATTATTATTATTATTATTATTATTATTATTATTAATAATAATAATAATAATAATAATAATAATAAACACTACATGAATGTTATTTTCAACGGCAGAAATAAAGTTGGTTGGAAAATAGAGCTTGAAATTTTCTTAAATAAAAACAAAAAAACAAAGGTGATGGTGCACCAGCTGGGAGAATGAAGGCTCAGGATCAGTCTCACCCAAAATCCCAGCTTATGTTTGAAATATGTCCAACTCGCATCTGTTCATGTGCCGTCCCCTTGTGGGTTACATTTTAGCACTCAAATGACCGACATGTACCCGGGAGAATCCGGTCATTTTTCAAAATAAAAGATTTTTCAAAAATAAAGATCGTTCAGACTCAGATAATAAATAAAATAGAAATAATTAATTATTTCTTCTTCTGCCCGGTCCTAATTGAGCCATGGACCGGTACCGGTCCGCGGCCTGGTGGTTGGGGGCCCCTGGTCTACTCCATGGAGACACCACCTATCTGTCTAGGTGTCAGATAATGCAGCACTTTCAGAGGTTTCATGCATAGCCAGCTAGCTGCAGACTAAGCAGGTGCTCATAATTTTATGGCTGATCCTTGTGTTTATGCATGCCATACATGTCAATGCCCAATATCCTAAACCAAAGCATTCACTTGAAAAACATAATTTTCTTTAATCTGAGGTTTATTTTCACTGTACTGGATTTTAGTTGCCTTTTTGTTTTCACTTCAGTAAACCTACACTGTAAATGAAGGAGGTGCCTGTAATGGGATTATATTTCTAACCAAATTTGTCCAGAACCTACCAGAAATGTTCGGCCTTTTAAGCATCTTTGGAGAAAATTGCGTTTAAAAAGTTCGACAAAGCATTTAATACTTTCAAGCCAAATTCCCACTTTGCTGTGAAGGTTCGCAAATGTGTAGTATACACACTTCACAGGAACACAACGAAAAACAAACCAAAACTTTAAACTTTGTTTTATACCATGATAATAATGAGACAGGTTACCAATCAGATCACGCTATTCCTGTGTTGAATATGATAAATGTTCTTCATTTCACCTCTCCCAAATTGAGAGACTCCAGTGTATGTATGAAAGTTTGTGTGGGGAAACTACGCCAACATAGCAGAAGTACACAATACCATTGTATAGCATGTACTAAGAGCAATTAAAAAACTGCTACGCTATATACAGTGATCCCTCGCTACGTCACGCTTCAATTCATGTGCCACCGTCTGGGTGGAAAAATCTTCCACCAACAGAAGAAGTAAGGCACCTCCTTCCCTTCGCTAGCCTGTGGGAGATCCTTGGGCAAGATCGAGCACCCACTTAGCCCCCCGTGCCAGGGTTTCGGTGAAGTCACGGAGATTGCATGGCACGAGTTTTTCCTGTTGCCTTGCGGGTTGGCCTTGAATGGCTAAGGCCAAGGGAGTAAACCCCGACAGAAAATCCAGAGTAGAGCCCCGTAGGCGGTTAGAAGGCATATCTCGTCCCTTTCCGGCAACTCCTGCACCCTCGATGAGTTTCCAACTGTCTTGACCCTGTCTTGCCGTGGGATCAGGTTCGTAAGGACAAGAGAGTGAGGCTGGTGCTGCGCAAGCCTCCTTCACTTTAATCTAAGTTCAGCGCAAGTCATGGCAACACCACCATGGACAACCCTTTACCCTCAAATCCTGTGGCGATGGGGGAATGGCAAAGCAGCAGGTGCGGAATCACTGGAAGCTGTAGCTGCAATCCTGCACACAGGTGGCTCAGGCCATATGGTCGTTCTTCTCTGATCGGGACAGCAGGGAAGTTCGGCAGCCCCCTGAGCGACCAGGCAGCCCTATTTAGGATAGCTCTGCCTGCCTCCGTAGTCTGAGGATAGAGCTAGAAAAGGTGCTCTAAACATAGCCTGTTCCATAACCACCTGGCAGCATGCTGGCGGGTTCCCATCTTGTGGTCGAAATCACAAGAAAATATCCAAGAATATATTCAAGCTCACCCTTGTGTCATGGAATGTTAGAACTCTTCTCGATGCAACCACCTGTAAGTCAGGGAGACCAGAAAGACGTACAGCCCTCGTAACCAGAGAACTCGCCCGCTACAACGTCGACATCGCAGCCCTCAGCGAAACACGCTTTCCCGACAAAGGATAGCTCAGTGAGATTGGAGGCGGCTACACCTTCTTTTGGAGCGGCCGCAGCAATGAAGAGCAACGTGGGGCTGGTGTCGGATTTGCGATTAAAGACCATCTCGTATGAAAACTTGATTGTATACCAGAAGGCCGCAACAATCGCCTCATGAAACTCAAGTTCCCCCTGGACAGAGGGAGATCCGCAACCCTCATTAGCGCCTACGCTCCCACCATGACAAACTAGGAAGACGCTAAGGAGGAGTTCTATGAAGAACTGGATGCCCTCATCGCCACTGATCCGCAGGCGGACAAGCTCCTACTCCTTGGCGACTTTAACGCTCGTGTAGGTCAAGAACACCAGGCATGGGAAGGAGTCCTCGGACCCCATGGAGTGGGGAAATGTAACAGTAATGGTCTCCTCCTGCTCAGAACGTGCGCCACCCATGGCTTAGCCATCACCAACACCATGTTCCACCTTCAAACTCGTAACAAAACGTCATGGATGCACCCTTGATCTAAGCATTGGCATCTCATCTTTGCCCGAGTGCTCCTCAATCGTCTCCTGAAATATCTCGAGCAAGGTCATCTCCCCGAGAGCTAAAGCGGATTCCGCGCAGGTCGAGGGACTATTGATATGATCTTTGCTGCCCGTCAGATCCAGGAGAAAAGTGTGGAACAAAGTCAAGATCTCTCTATCACTTTCGTAGATCTAACAAAAGCCTTCTACACTGTGAGCAGAGAGGGACTGTGGAAGATCATGTAGAACTTTGGCTGCCCGGACAGGTTTGTGAAGATTGTCAGACAATTTCACGACGGAATGATGGCCCGTGTTCTTGATGATGGAAACGTCTCCGATCCGTTTCAGGTGTCAAATGGAGTTAAACAAGGCTGTGTCCTCGCCCCTACACTGTTCAGTTTGATGTTTTCGGCGATGCTGACCGATGCCTTTAGGGAGACTCCACTCGGCATCCCCATCAAGTACAGGTGTGACGTAAAGCTGTTCAACCTCCGACGTCTGCAGGCCGTCACTAAAGTCAAAGAGACTGATTCGTGATCTGCTCTTTGCTGATGACTGTGCCCTAAGTGAGCAAGAAATGCAACAGGAAATGGACGCATTCTCGTCTGCCTGCGACAACTTCGGCCTCACCGTCAGCATCAAGAAGACTGGAGTGATGTATCAGCCCGCCCCAGGAAAACCATATCAGGAACCAAACATCACAGTGAAGGGACAGTGACTTCAAGATGTGGAAAACTTCACCTACCTTGGCAGCACTCTCCCTCACTACGCCAACATCGATGCTGAAGTCAGCAACCGCATTGCAAAGGGAAGCAGCGCTTTTGGAAGATTGAAGAAGTTAGTCTGGGAACGAAGAGGTATCTCACAACACACCAAGATCAAAGTGTACAGAGCAGTCATCTTAACTATACTTCTTTACAGCTGTGACTCTTGGACCATCTACAGAAGACACGAGAAACTTCTCAAGCAGTCCCATCTCCGTTGTCTCCGAAACCTCTTTAATATCCGCTGGCAAGATAGGATCACAAACACTGAGGTTCTGGAGAGAGCAGATCTCCCCAGCGTTATTACCATCATGCGCAAAGCTCAGACATGATGGGCAGGACACGTCTGCCGTATGTCAGACTCCAGGATACCCAAGCAGTTACTGTACGGTGAACTCAGTCGTGGTAGCAGGAAAGTAGGAGGCCAGCACAAACGCTATAAAGACTCCATCAAAGCATACCTGAAGAACTTCAAAATCGACGTCGCAACGTGGGAAACCGCAGCATTTGACAGACCGGCTTGGCACAACCTGATTCACAAAGGTGCCATCCACTCAGAAAATAAACGTCCGAACGCAGCCAAAGATAAACGTCAAACACGCAAGGCTCGAACTGACCAATCTACCAACACGACCCCCTCTCACTGGTGTCCAACTTGTGGGAGGGGTTTTCACGCCCATATTGGCCTTACAAGCCACCGGCGGACCCATCGCCCCACCTCTTAGACACTCTGTTGTTTGTGTTACTATGGTCATACTCGATATCGAATCGACGAACATCATTTAAAAAAAAAAATTAATTAATTAAATTAAAAACTAAGGAAATTAAAGAAGAATAGGGGGAAAGGTTAAGGAAAAGGTCACAAAACAAGGCCGATTATGCAGAAAAAACAAAACAAAACAAAAAAAAACAAACCCCCCATCAAAACTACTTACATTTTTATGTGAGCTGTGCGTCTGTATGTGTGTATTTATATTTTATTTACATCTTATGCATTATTTTTGAATTTTTAATTGTTATTATAAGCATTTATAGTGTTGAACATGTATTTATTGATATTATATACACATATGCATGTACGTATACATCAGTTGGGGGGGGGTTGATCCTACTTTGCGGAATTCGGCAGTAGCGGGAGATCTTGGTCCCAATTAACGGTGGAAAGTGAGGGATCCCTGTAATTAAGAATAAACTCGGACCTCGTTTTTGTAAATTTAAGTTAACATATCAAATTTTCATTCAAATACAGGTATACCTCGGCTTACATCGTTAATTGGTTCTAGGAGAGACGACGTAAGTCGAAAACGACTTAACTCGAATTAGTTTGTCTCGAGGCTAGGCTACGCTAAATTTACTTGTATATTATTATTTATATATACGTGACACAATAGCAATACAGATGCTTATTTTCAACATAAATGACCATAAAAAGCACAAAACCGGGAGATTTCATACTGCGGACGTCTGAACCTATGGTTTCCTTCAAAAGTTACATGATCATGTGGGGCGAGGTTGTCCAGCGCAAGTGAGCAAGCAGGTCTTTTCTCTGTCAAATTTTAGGTGATTAAAAAAAATTACAATAAGGAGTTCAAGAAACGGCTATGGCAACAATTTCAAGTCAATCCAACAAAGTTCGGGTCACTACCTGGCTGGAATAGCGAATCAGAAAAGCATCACGTCTCTGGGCCTGCTCAGTGTCGCAGCAATTGCGCGTACTTTAATATTTGGGGATGAACTGATGGTGCTGGAAGGAACCACTCATGTTCTTTGAGATCAATTTAAATATCTAGTAAAAGTAATTCACCACATGTACATTTTAAATTGAACACAGTGTAAAATTCTTAATGTCGTGAGAATGGTAACAGTAGTTAAAAAGATTCATGAACTTATAATATATATTATAGTATATTATTACATGTTTTTAGTAACAGATGTGCAAAAACTACTAAAAAAACTGAACAGAGGTTTATTGGACTATATATATATATATATATATATATATATATATATATATGATGTTATTCACCTTTGCTCAAAATGATCAGATGGATTTTAGTGAAGTGGCACTTGACACATCCTTCTCTGATGTTCTAAAAGGAAACTTACACTTCCTGTTCTTACCATGTGACTCTCTGGTTCATGAGACATTGTTGAAGAGTGTCCGCTAGTCGCTGGTGCACCAGGCAGTACCGGATAAAGGCCCTTCCTTTTCCAAGAGACGTTTTCAGCTGCAACAAGTCCATATGTATTATAAAAATTACAAAAAAATAAAAAACACAGCAACAGTATCAGCCTTGAGACTAAACTACATACTGAACATGAACTGTAATTACAAGGAAACCTTGTTCTGCTGCAGAAATCCAAAAGCGAATGATTATCTCCAAAGAATTACAAGCTTAACCTTTTTTCTTGACTTCACCATTTAGTCACTCTTGTGACTGGGAGTACAGTATGGCAGATGGCACGGCATTGCAAACTGGCCAAATTAAAGAACATACGGACAGCAGATGTCCCATAGCAGCTGATGAATAATGCTCACTTCATTTGAAATTTTAAATTCTTTTTTAATATAATTCAAAAAGTACCTTATTGTAATTTGTGCCTCAAATACTCAGAGGGTAAGAATCACACACACACACACACACACACACACACACACACACACACACACAGGCAAAATTAAAAAAAAAAATGCAGTAGGAACAAATCCTTGAAGGACTTTAAAACAGTTGCTGATATGTTTCAATTTAATTTATTTTTTTTTTCATTTTACTTCACTTTACAAATGGCAGCTTTTTTAGTGGAGTAATATAGTAAACAAAAATGATTTGGATGATTGCCCTGAGGACATGCCACAAGAAGCCCCAGATGGCTGCCATGTCACTGAGGTGATTCTGATTGGCTGTTGTCTATCTATGACTTGAATGACTATTGTGAGGACACAAAAGGACAATATTAAAAAAATAATGATAAAGATTCTTAATAATGAAACATCTTATTCCATTGTCCGGACTGCTGCAGAATTAAACAAACTCACATAGGCAAACACGTTCGTCAGGCAAAACAATCATCATGAGAATCAACATGAAACAGTAACACGGAACATGAACTAGTTAAATGGACAATTAAACGAACAAAACAGGTGAAGGCACTGTAAATTCTTCCAAAAAAACAAAAACAAAACAAGTTTAAAAACTTTGTTTCATTGATTCTTCTTTATTTTGTATTCGTATATTCAAAACATTTTATAAAGCAACATACCACATAGAAAAGGATTACCTCTGAGATAGACTTGACGAAGCGAATGCCATCATTACTCCCCTTGTTCTTGGCCAAACAATCACAAAAATAGTCCCAGTAATCCTTCCTGTTACCCAGAAAAGTAGCTTTCCCTTTCTGGTCAAACTGGAAACAAGTGAAGTTGACACATAATAGCAGGTGAGAGAGAAAAAGAGTATAGAGGTATAATGTTACAGATAATATATTAAAATGTACTTGTAGTAAGTATTCCAGTTTGGAAGAGAACTTGTGGAGACTGGGGCTGTCATCTGTCACAGGTTCTCCAGTCTCTGCATGTTCTTTGGTTAACTCAGCGACCGCTTCTGCATAAACCATTCAAAGTGCAACATCATTTAGATGCAAAAAAAAAAAAAGGATTATAAGAAGAAATACAGTGTCATCTAGATATGGTGAGTTAAATACAGATGCAAGTCATGACCTAAAAAAACAGAGGTAATCATAAATAATAGTGTGAATCATAAATTGTGTGTGTATGTGAGAGAGAGAAAAGAAGTGTTTGGATACCATGCAGATCTCTGATTATCCTCTGAAGTTGACTTTCACCAACTGTTTTGGACATCATGGTAAACTTTGAGAAGGAACACAGGTTACACGGTCATCCTATTGTGTGCTTGATTAAGCAAACCTAGGATAGAGATGAATGTATTGAGGTCCACAATGTAATGAAGAACATTACAGGTGTATACTGTAGCTTGATTGCAGTGAGTCATTGCACACAACCATAAAAAAACAAAGTGATGTGCATAAAGAAATGCTTTTCATGGCTGTCCACAAGATAAAATAGAAATTTATATAACCAAGGATTAAATATTATACAGGCAGAAAAAAATGAACATGTACACACCATTTAATTATAACACTACAATTTATTTAAATAGAAAGCAAAATATGCAATAAAAAATAGGTTTCTTAAGAGTTTTGCATATGATTCTTGTAAAATTAAAGAAACCTATTTTTTAACATGAAAAAGACAAATGTGTCACAATGTCAAGAAATAAATGGTACAGTCCATTTTATTGGGTGCTTAAAAAAACTAGTTATTATTCACCTCTTGTAAAAACATATTTTAAGTACATTTTATAAATAATTCATAGTTAAATGAAAAAACTTTCAACCTTGGAGTGTTTCATTATTTTTAAGTTATTAAATTTATAACTTGAAGAGGTTACACCACAGGAACACCCCCACTCCCCAAAATCTCAGTCTCATCCCCCAGGGGCTGCTTTAATAGGTCAGTGATAATTAAAACTAAATAAATAAAAACTAAATGGTTATTGCGAAACTTACCAGTTAACACAAGAACTTACCACTCAAAATAATACGATTTAAAAAGACAGGAAATTAATTTATACAAGATTTATTATGTAATACTGTTAAGCCAATTAAATTGAACGAAGTGAAACATATACCTACGTCATCAGCACGCGCTTCCCAAAACATAGTGGGGGTGACTCAGGAAAGAAAAGGGAAATTCTCGACTTCTAAAATAAAAAGGGATTTTTAAAATTCGCTTTATTTTATTACATCTTCCCCGTGATAAACAGCACTTTTTTAAGCAGAACATACTAAATATTTTTAATAAACAAACTATTTATCTTTGATGATGGAGCACCACACCTGCTCATGTTCCTGAACGAACATTAAAAATACTTACACCACTTCCGCTAAACAATCACTTTTTTAATGTTACAAGGATTATATCCAAAAATTAACGAACACATTTAATAGAAATACAAGTGTATAAACATACTGTACTTCCGAAAGGAAAGACGATCCTCCATATCGATTTATTTAGAGGATAGAACAAGTGCAGCTGTCTCCCAGTGGGTAGGTCATAAAATGATGATTGGCAGACCGGTTAACCAATCAGAGAGAGGAACACGATATCCATCGAGCAAGTTCGGTTTCGCTGTATGGAGGAGATAAATAAGATCATGTGACTTGCTAAGATTACAGGCAAAATGGAATTACGTACTTCAGAGGTGTTTTGATTAAAAACTCTAAAAGTTTATAATTTTTTTTTTTTTTTTTTTTTTTTTTAATAATAAAGTCAGCTGGGCTTTTTACACCTGAGCCAAGTGGCTCATCAGGCCAGTGTTTATTCCCTGTTTCCATAGCACAACTCCTCCTGGATGGGACAGTGCTGCTGGTTTTCGCCCAGGTATTTTTTGCCCAAATTGTAGGGACACATTTTTCGCCCAACTTTTGAAAAAAGTTTTTTTTTTAGGGTTGGGGTGGAAACCATCCAGGGTTTTTACAAACAAACAATTCTTTATTGTCAATGTGTTTTTTGTTTTGTGCTCTGGGCACCTGTCACCACTAGTTATTGCATTGTTCTATCCTTTTTTGATACTGAGCACCAAGCAGGAAGTAACAACTACCAAATTTTAACATATTACAGTATGACACAGCCAGGATTCAAACCCTGACCGTCTAGGGGATAAAGCACACACTCTACCAACTGAGCTAAATCCCCACTAGGCTGGGACAGAAGCCATCTAGGGTTAGGGTTAAGAGTGAAGACCATCTCGGATTAGGAGCGAAAACCATCTAGGGTTAGGGTTACGGGTGGAAAGTGTCTAGGGTTAGGGGTGGAAACCATGTAAGGTTAAGAGTGAAAACTCTTGGGTTGGGATGGAAACCATCTAAGGTTAAGAGTGAAAACCATCTAGGGTTAGGGGCATAAACCATCTAGTGTTAGGGGCATAAACCATCTGGGGTTAGGGTTAATAACACACATGACTCACACTTACCCTGCTAAGATTATCTCAGGATTCTAGTTGCAATTATCACCTCTCATTAAGGGAAGTGTCACAAATAAGTAAATCACTATTAACAAGTGAATTCAATTAAAAATAAAACAATTATACCGTAATTTAAGTTGGGTGAAAAACATGTCCTCACAATTTGGGCAAAAACCACATGGGTGAAAATCAAGGAAATTGGATGGGATGCTTGTCCATTGCAGGTTACCTTCCCAGTGTATTCTTTACTGGGACCCATTTATACTGCTGGGTGAACAGAGGCACACTTGTGGTTAAGACCGTGCCTGGTGGTCTTAGCACAGTGAGTGTCTAACTAGGATTTGAACACAACCACTACTCCGCCGGCCCCTTTTGATTGTACAGTAATTATATATATATATATATATTTTTTTTTTTTTCCTCATTGACTTTAATGCTTGACCTGCGATGGCCTGACGAGCTGTCCAGGGTGTACTCTGCCCTCGGCTGAAATGGGCGCCACTCTCCCAGCAACCATAATTAGGATTAAGTAATTCAGAAAATTAATCATCTAATGCTCAATAAATAGATAATTAAAAAGGTAATAAATTACTGTATTTGTCATCTCAAAACAATTTTTTCAATTCCTTATGAAATTGTAACTGAAAACATTGACCAGTATACCAAAAACAGAGAACAGTGTCAAACAAAAACAGAGAAGAGAGAACAGTCCAGACTGTTTTGTTTTTGATGATAACAACATAGGTCCTAAGTTCCAAGCAATCCAATGCCAGTCATTTCAGTTCAGTTCATTTTCTGTAACCACTTCATCCTAATTAGGGTCGTGGGGAGGCTGGTGCCCATCCCAGCCAACTCAGGGCAAGGGCAGAGTACACCCTGGACAGCTCGCCAGGCCATCGCAGGGCGGAAACACACTGACAGCTTTGCAGCTACTCTTGTCGAAAGTCAGCAATGGTTCTTTTACATGCCTCACACCATAGACAGTGAGAGACATGGCCAGCCTTTGATAACCCAGTTAGCTGCACCGGGGGGGGGGGGGGGGGGGCAGTGACAACCTTGTGGAGGGTGGGACTTGAACCCCCAACCTTTGGATCAGCAATCCGGCACCTTATACCACTAGACCACCACTGCCCGATGCTGGTCATAACAAAACAATAGCCAGATTGCGAAGCAGTCAAGCACTTTGACGTTGAGGCATACAGTAGCATCTTGGGCCTAGGCCTGAGGTACACAAAGCTTCGTGGAGGGTGTGTGAGGGTGTGTTCTTTTTTCCTTTTCTTTTTTTTTAAAGCTTGCAAATTATGACTTCTGGGGCATTTTAGATGGCAAAATCATACCAGGGTGTATATGTGCTGAAATAAAGTTTATTTAAGTCTAGACAATTTCAATCAAACAGAATCATCAATTTTTATTTTTCCACAAAGGAACAACCACTAATATCTTATATAATGAGGCATCTGAGTTTATTTACATGTAGCAGGGAAACTTCTTTGCATGAAGTAGACTTAATGGATATTCATCATTCATTTTTTGTAACCACTTAACCTTAATTGGGTCATGGGTGAGGACAGAATACACCCGGGACAGCTCACCAGACCATCACAGGTCAGGAACATGTTGACAGCGATGCAGCTACTCTTGTCAAAAGTCAGCAATGGATCTTTTAAATGAACCGCCCACCATAGACACTGAGAGACATGGCCAGCCTTTGATAACCCAGTTAGCTGCATTGGGGGTGGGTGTGATAACCTGCGGCGAGTGGGACTTGAACCCCCAACCTTGGGAGCCATGAGCAACTTTTACCACTACACCACCACTGTCCTTAATGAAGATTGAATAACCATACTGTATAAATGATAGATTGCTTTAAAGCAACTTACAATTGAGAACTTTTTTTTTTGAGTGTGCATGCGTTGATTGGTGTGCAGCCTGTTGCAGTTGTTCTTGCCCTTCCTGTACTTTTAACTCTTTTTTCTTAGTTTCTTTAACTTTTTTTTCTTGGACTTATTGTTTTATTGTTTATTACTGTCAGATGTGGGTTGATAGAGGTTTGTACTTTTTTTTTTGCTGCTGAACTTTTATTCTCATGAAGATTTGGTATTGCAATGCAGCAACTGCATGTGCACGTTATACAATTGACTCCTGAGTCATTAGAGTATCTGACTCTGATTCTAATGGTTCTGATCCTGATTGCATCCTGTACGCGGTAACATTAGCCCAGGCCTTCCCATTTGGCCAGTAGCTGGCATAACAGTAACTGTGCGGTGTGTTTTGTATGGATGGCCTTCCGACATCTTAATGCAGGGAAAGGATTGAGAATGTTCACACTTGAAAAATGTTGTGCAATGCAACCTTTTTTTCTTCTTTGTGGGCGTTTTGGAATCATGATCATCTCAGTGTCTGAGATGGAAGTAATTAAGTAAGACGCATGTAAATTAGCTCCGTGTTGTGATTATTTAATTTGAGCATGCAGGTATGATTTGATGCAATTTACACGTTCCATGTGCAAGGAGGACCAACTCTAAAGATAAGCAGTTACGTTTTTCGGATGAATTTACTGAGGTCATGCCTTCACAAGAGAGAAAAGGAAGACGAACCGCTAGTGCGCGAACCGCTAGTGCACAGATACAAAAAGGACTGGAGCGTAGCAGTAGCGAGAAACGAAAACCCTCAGGATCACCAACGGACTCAGTTCCACCTAAGAATCCGAAACATCTTGTCCAGTCAACGCTGACTCTACCTGAGGTGTTTGCTGATAGATCTTGCAGCATGCCCAAGACAACCCAGGCACAGAGTATGTCAACAACAACAAGCAAGATGGCAGACAATTTACAGATAGGGGCTAGAGAACAAGAAAATATGCCTCATGATGTCTCATACCCATCATCGATGTTCAACTTTATCAACGAAGCATCCGTTGACGTTCTTACAACAAAGCTGGCAAATACATTGATGTTACCAGCACTTCAAGAGAAGTTTAGAGCGTCTTTTGCAATTGTAGTAAAAGAAGTTATCAGCGACCTGGTGAAAGACATCGTTACGCCCCTAAAGAAGGAAATCAGCGAGCGCCGACAAGAACTGGAACTAAAGACAGACGAGCTTGAACAATACAGTCATCGCAAGTCTGTCAGGATTACCGGAGTGAAGGAAACCAGTGAGGAAGACAGAGGATGTTGTCGACAAACTGTTGAAAATTGTCCACCCCAACATGTTAGCTGCAGACATTGACAGATGTCACCGAGTTGGGAAGACAGTTCCGGGTGAACATAGAGCTATCATAATCAAGTTTGTCAGCTACAGGGATAGGACGAAATCTGTATACATCAATGAGGACCTCAGTCAGCATCGGAATATGCTCTATAAGAAAGCAAGGGACTTGTGGACAAAGGGACACATTCACTCCACATGGACATACGATGGTAAGATCTTCATCAGTGACCAACCAGAGGGAATGATCCGTGTGATAAAGTGTGATTCCGGTTTGGACAGATACCGTTATGAGATTCTGTGATTGTGTGATCGAAGTTCGCGAGACTAGTGGAACAGCACAATATCATGGAACGTTTGTAAGTATGTCAGTTATAATATCTGAAATGTAAATCGTATCAGAAAAGATACAGCTTTATTAATCTCACAATGGAGAAATTCACTGTTACAGGCTCTTGAGGTACCATCAGTAGGGGGTGCAAAAATAGATACATATACAAACATACACACATACATATATATTATATAAGTAAATAAATAAATAGATACATAAATAGTATAAATTAATAAACAATAAAAGAAAAGAAGGGAACGACTTTGTAGACTGGCCTATATTCAAGTGTATATGTATCTGAGGGCGGAGTAGATGGGTTGATATGGTTCACAGTCAGTGGGGTAGATGTGGTTGATTAAAGTGCACGGGGTTTTTATTGCACATAACCGGTATTTTCACAGACAGTTACAAAGTGGCGTTGTACAGTCTGACAGCGGTGGGAATGAACGACCTGCGGTAGCGCTCCTTCCTGCACTGAGGATGCCTCAGTCGTACACTGAAGGAGCTACTCAGCTTCTCTACAGTCTGGTGCAGTGGGTGAGAGCTGTTGGACAGGATGGATGTGAGCTTTGCTACCATCCTCCTCTCACTCACCTCCTCCACAGAGTCCAGTGGGCAGCCGAGGACAGAGCTGGCCCTCCTGACCAGCTTGTTCAGTCTTTTTCTGTCCCACTCTGTGCTGCCCGGGGCCCAGCAGATGGCAGCGTAGAGGATTGCAGAGGCTACCACAGAGTCATAAAATGTCCTGAGCAAAGGTCTGCATACTCCGAAGGACCTGAGTCTCCTCAGAAGGTGGAGGCGACTCCGGCCCTTCTTGTACAGGGCGTTGGTGTTGTGGGACCAGTCCAGTTTATTGTTAAGGTGAACGCCCAGGTATTTGAAACTGTTCACTATCTCAATGTTCTGTCCCTGGATGTTCACTAGTGATTGTGTGTGTGTGTGTGTGTGTGTGTGTGTTAGTGTGCTTCTTCTGAAGTGTGCTTCTTCTGAAGTCGAATAACTGTCACAACACTGCTACTGTCATTTACCTTTTCTATTGTTGTCAATATGTTCATAACAATGTTTTTAATTACTTCAAGTATTCTTAGTTTGTTGATAATTGTAACTATCTTCTTTGTTATTTGTGGCAATATGATGTTTTGTAGGGTCAGTGGTGGTGTAGTGGTCTAAGGTGCCGGCTTGCTGATCCAAAGGTTGGGGGTTCGAGTCACACTCTCCACAAGGTTGTCACTGCCCCCCCAGTGCAGCTAACTGGGTTGTCAAAGGCCGGCCATGTCTCTCACTGTCTATGGTGCGAGGCATGTAAAAGAACCAATGCTGACTTTCGACAAGAGTAGCTGCAAAGCTGTCAGCATGTTTCCGCCCTGCGATGACCTGGCGAACTGTCCAGGGTGTACTCTGCCCTCACCCTGAGTTGGCTGGGATGGGCACCAGCCTCCCCGTGACCCTAATTAGGATTAAGCGGTTACAGAAAATGATGATCTGAACTGATGTTTTGTTATTATGTAAACAGCCACCAGAATACTGTTTTGTAGTATTAATCTCTTGCAATGCAAATATAAAGCTATTGGGTAAAACAGTGATAGATAAAAGTATGAAAACCCGATCGATCATCCACATGACTATGAGCATTTATAAATCAAGTTTTTCATTTGGGTAATAATACAATTCAATATCGGGTGACGATCGGTGTTTTTCATTGCATTGTTTTTTCTCACAAAAGAATATATAAAATCAAAAGTTATTCATTTCAGTTCAGTTATGTTATAAGCTTTCTTGCAAAGGAATTAAAACTGTATCGTGTCATTTTAAAAACTGAGTTAAAAGCATGTACAGTATTTATGTTTCATTGTTATCTGCAAACGTATTTAGGTGATCCAAATGTATTAATTGTTTTGCTATTGTTAATACAGCTTGCAGGCGATGTTGAGTTAAATCCTGGGCCGACAAAGCTCGTTGACTCCTCACGTAATCGTGACTTATCTATCTGCCATCTTAACACTAGAAGTATACGTAACAAACTTAATTACTTCAAAGAATAGTTGTCAGATTATGATGTAATCTGATTCACAGAGACGCACTTAGACGATTCAGTAGATAGCGATATTTTATATTGGGATAATTTTCATGAACCGGTCTGTAAAGATAGAAATAGCTTCGGAGGTGGAGTCTTGATTTATGTGACCAATAGATTAACTTTCAAAAGAGTTAATGAGCTTGAAAATATGTATGATGAAACTATATGGATCAAAATATTTCTACCTCAGAAACCTTTACTAGTTTGTGCTGCTTATAGACCTGAATACAATTCTATACCATTTTGGAATCATCTAGATGATAGTATGGAATCTGCTTTGGATATATCAAGCAAAGTAACCCTTGTTGGAGATTTAAATGAAAATTTACTTTCTAATAAACAAAATCATATTTCAGAGCTGTTAAACAGAAAACATCTCAGAAACGTCATAACACAGCCCACAGGAATCACGTCTAAAACCAGTACACTACGTGATCCAATAATTGTTAGTGATGATGTGGATGTACTTGATAGTGGTATAAATAAGTTTGATTGTACAATATCTGATTATAGAGGTACGTACATCCACATAGGTACGCATATTAATACAAAAATATCCTACACCAGAGAAGTGTGGTGTTATAATCAAGGTGACTTTGAGAAGTTAAATGATTTAATAAGTATGACCGATTGGCCTATATATAAACTTATCTATATATATATATATATATATATTCTTCTATAATCACCTGAAGAGAGAGGATGGTTTCACCACCCCTCGAAACAGATCTGTAGTGATAAATGGAGTTTCAATAGAAAGTCTTTGTCCTGTCCTTTTATTTTTGTTATTTGCTCTACCAAAAAGTATTGAGCACTCTCCTACGGAAGGATCTACTCAGAAAATCCTCTCTCTCTCTCTCTCTCTCTATATATATATATATATATATATATATATATATATATATATATATATATATAAACAACGTAATACAGTAAATAACATGAAATACCATGTTATAGAACATTTCTATTCAAATATAGACGCATTTTTGTCTGAACTTTTACGTTCTGTGATAAAACAGGCAGACTCATCATCGTGCATTCCCCCTCTTAAAAAGCATGATCCGGATGATCATCCAACACTCTTTACAGATTTAGATAAGGCTGACAAATTAAATGAATATTTTGAATCGATATCTACTATAACTGACGATAATGCTCCCTTGCCATATTTCGAACAGCGGACAAGTAATTCCCTAGAAAACATATTTGTTACTAGAGAAGAAATATCTGATGTTATTAAATGTCTCAGACATGATGCAGAGGAGGAAGGTGGACATACTGTGTGTTCAGGAGACCAGGTGGAAAGGTAGCAAAGCTAAAAGCTTAGGAGCAGGGTTTAAGCTATTTTATCACGGTGTGGATGGGAAGAGAAATGGAGTCGGAGTCATCTTGAAGGAGGAGTTTGTCAGGAATGTTCTAAAAGTGAAAAGAGTGTCAGACAGAGTGATGAGTCTCAAGTTAGAAATTGAAGGTGTAATGCTCAATGTTGTTAGTGCTTATGCCCCACAGGCAGGACGTGAGCTAGAAGAGAAGGAGAGATTCTGGAGTGATTTAGATGAAGTTAGGCAGAGTACCACCAAAGGTGAAAGAGTGGTCATTGGTGCAGACTTCAATGGACATGTTGGTGCAGGAAACAGAGGGGACGAGGAAGTGATGGGCAGGTTTGGTATCCAGGACAGGAACGCAGAAGGACAGATGTTGATAGATTTTGCAAAAAGGATGGAAATGGCTGTGGTGAATACTTTGTTCGAGAAGAAACAGGAGCATAGGGTGACTTATAAAAGCGGAGGTAGGAGCACACAGGTAGACTACATCTTGTGTAGGCGATGTAATTTGAAGGAAGTCAGTGACTGCAAAGTCATCGTGGGTGAGAGTGTTGCCAAACAGCATAGGATGGTGGTGTGCAGGATGACTCTGATGGTGAGAAAGGTGAAAAAGGCAAAGGCAGAGCAGAAGACAAGGTGGTGGAAGCTGAAAAAAGAAAGAGTGTCGTGTTGTCTTCAAAGAGGAGTTGAAACAGGCTTTGGGTGGCCAGGAAGTGCTTCCAAATGACTGGACAACCACAGCAAATAATGATCAGGGACACAGGTAGGAGAGTACTTGGTGTGTCCTCTGGAAGGAAAGTAGATAAGGAGACTTGGTGGTGGAATGAGGAAGTGCAGGAGTGTGTACAAAGGAAGAGGTTAGCTAAGAAGAAGTGGGACATTGAGAGGACCAAAGAGAGTAAACAGGAGTACAGGGAGACACAGCGTGAGCGAAGTAGCAGTGGCTATGGCCAAACAGAGGGCATATGATGACTTGTATGATAGGTTGGATAGTAAAGAGGAGAAAATGATCTATACAGGTTGGCACAGCAGAGAAATAGAGATGGGAAGGGCGTGCAGCAAGTTAGATTGATAAAGGACAGAGAGGGAACTCTAATTGACTAATGACAGAAGTGTGCTGGGAAGATGGAAAGAGTACTTTGAAGCTGATGAATGAGGAAAATGTGAGAGTAAAAAGAGTAGAAGAGCTAACCATTGAGGAGCAGGATGTAGCAAAGATCAGTAAGGGTGAAGTGAGAAGGGCATTGAAGAGGATGAAGAATGGAAAGGCAGTTGGTCCTGATGATATACCTGTGGAGGTATGGAAGTGTCTAGGAGAGGTAGCAGTAGATTTTCTGACAAGAACATTCAACACGGTACTAGAGAGTGAGCAGATGCCGGAGGAGTGGAGGAGAAGTGTGCTGGTGCCCATTTTAAGAACAAGGAGGCGTGCAGAGTTGCAGCAACTACAGAGGATAAAGTTGATGAGCCATCTGATGAAGTCATGGGAAAGAATAGTGGAAGCTCGACTAAGGGCAGAGGTCAGCATTTGTGAACAACAGTTTGGTTTCATGCCAAGAAAGAGCACCACAGATGCAGTGTTTGCTTTGAGAATGTGAATAGAGAAGTACAGAGAAGGTCAGAAGGAACTGCACTGTGCCTTTGTGGATCTGTAAAAAAGCATATGACAGGGTGCCAAGAGAAGAACTGTGGTATTGCATGAGGAAGTCTGGAGTGGCAGAGAAGTATGTCAGAGTGGTGCAGGACATGTTTGAGAGATAGAAGACAGTGGTGAAGTGTGCTGTCGGTGTGACAGAAGAGTTCAAGGTGGAGGTGGGACTGCATCAAGGATCAGCTCTGAGCCCCTTCTTGTTTGCTATGGTGATGGACAGGCTGACAGATGAGGTGAGACAAGAATCTCCATGGACTATGATGTTTGCAGATGACATCGTGATCTGTAGTGAGAGCAGAGAACAAGTGCAGGAAAATCTCGAGAGGTGGAGGTATGCCCTGGAAAGGAGAGGAATGAAGGTTAGCCTCAGAAAATCAGAATACATGTGTGTGAATGAGAAGGACCCAGGAGGAGCGGTGATGTTTCAGGGAGCAGAGAGAACGAAGGTGGAGGATTTTAAGTACTTAGGCTCAACAATCCAGAGCAATGGAGAGTGTGGAAAAAGAGGTGAAGAAAGCGTGTGCAGGCAGGCTGGAATGGTTGGAGAAAAGTATCCGGTGTGATGTGCGATAGGAGAGTGTCAGCAGAATGAAGGGAAAAGTGTACAAGATGGTGGTGAGGCCAGCGATGTTGTATGGCTTAGAAACAGTGGCGCTGAGGAAAAGGCAGGAGGCAGAGCTGGAGGTAGCGGAGATGAAAATGTTGAGGTTCTTCCTGGGAGTAACGAGGATGGATAGGATCAGAAATGAGTATATCAGAGGGACAGCCCACGTAAGATGTTTTGGAGACAAAGTCAGAGAGGCTAGATTGAGATGGTTTGGACATGTACAGAGGAGGGATAGTGAGTATATTGGCAGTAGGATGCTGAGGTTGGAACTACCAGGCAGAAGGCCTCGAGGAAGACCGAAGAAGAGATTTATGGATGTGGTGAAGGAAGACATGAAGGTCGTTGGAGTCAGAAAAGAAGATGCGGAGGACAGGGTGAGGTGGAGGCGGATGATTTGCTGTGGCGACCCCTGAAGGGAGCAGCCGAAAGTAAAAGAAGATTAAATGTCTCAGTGATAATAAGGCATCTGGGCCAGACAGAATTAGTCATAAACTTCTCAAGAACATAGGCGATTGTATTAGTGATGTTTTATGTATAATATTCAACTATTCACTTAAGACATGCACATATCCAGCAGAGTGGAAACGAGTGCATGTTATGCCATTTTTTAAGAACGGTGATCACTCAAATGCATCGAATTATCGACCTATAGCCCTAATAAGCTGTGTTGGTAAAATATTTGAGAGAGTAGTGTTTAAGCACTTATATAATTATTTCTATAGTACCGACTTACTGTACAAATATCAAGCAGGCTTTCAAAAAGGTCACTCAACTGTCCATCAACTAATTGACCTATATAACCAGATTTGTTTATCTTTAGATAATCGTGAGCAATATTGTCTTGTTTTTTGTGATGTATCCAAAACATTTGATCGAGTCTGGAATAAAGGTTTACGTATTATACAAATTACAAAGTATGGTATCAATGGAAATATTTTGAAATGGTTGTCCAGTTACATAAGCAATCATAGTCAATCAGTCTTTGTCAATGGAGCTCTATCCAAGCCCAGAAATCTCACACCTGGCATCCCTCAGGGGTCAGTCCTAGGTCCATTTCTAGTCATTGTTTATATGAATGATGTAGCAGATGAACTAGATTGCATAACTAGACTCTTTGCTGATGATACATCTCTTGGCTACTCATCATCAGAAAGCAAACTGATCGAAACAACTTTAAATTCTAATTTATATAAGCTTAGTTTGTGGGCAAAAACATGACTCATTAAATATAATACAGACAAAACGGAAGCCGTAATATTTTCATTTAAAAAAGATGTCGAAGATATACATTTATATTTTGAAATGATGTGAAATTAAACATGTAGAAATGCATAAACATTTGGGTGTTACTTTTTCCGCAAATGGTAAATGGTCTTGTCATGTTGAAAAATTAGCTAATACATTTGCAAAGATGTTATGTACTATGAGGAAATTAAAGTTTCTGCTGAATAGAAATACTTTGAACAAAATATATCGCGTGTTCATCAGGCCACACTTTGAATATGCCTGTGAATTATGGGATGGATGTAACCTAGAGCAATCAAATGCATTAGGACAATTACAGCTTGAAGCAGCCCATATTGTTACTGGTCTTCCTAAATATACTCAACATGAATATTTGTATCTTGAAACAGGGTGGGAAACCTTATCTGAAAGGAGAAAAATGAGAAAACTTGGTTTATATTATAAAATGAAACACGATTTGGTTCCGGGGTATCTCAGGGATATACTAACCCCAACTGTTGGCTTAACTGTAACATACGTAACGCTTCCATGTTCAAGTCTAAAATCTTTGACATCTTCTTTTATTCCATCGACCACGAGGTTATGGAATAGTATTCCACCAGAATATTGAAGTTTGACACCAATTACTAAATTTAAATCAGTACTCTTCCAGACAATTACGAATGTCCCATCATATTTCTCTTACGGACCAAGAATTTTAAATATCGATCATACACGTTTGAGCTACAGGTGTAATCAACTAAATTATGATCTTTTCAGAATAGGTCTTAAATCCAACCCAGACTGTAAATGTGGTAATGATCGTGAAAACTCTTATCATTATTTTATTCAGTGTCCATTATTTAAAGAACAAAGATGTACATTAATTAGAAATGTGCGAGAAATTGTTACAAATAAAATATCTATAGATTTAGAATTATTATTAAACGGAAACAATGAATGTTTATCTGTCATTGAAAACCAGTTTGTATTCAAAGCTGTTCAATCTTATATATGACAATCAAAGAGATTTGCCTAAACTGCCCATCTTTATTTACATTTTTTTCGTTCTTTCATTCTTTTATTTATTTATTTATTTATTTCCCTGTCATGTATATTCTACTATTCTTCTTACAGTATTAGTCTTAGTGTTGTAATTTGTAATGTATCATCATTTGTAAATATCATGGGGAGGGTTCTCGAAGTTGGATAACTTGTTCCCAATCCATTTAATCAGTGAATAAAATATGTTTAAAACAAAACAACTGAAAGAACAGATTTTCTTTCACTTCCTTTGGTTATCGTCTCTTAATTTAACTGACATTCCTTCTGTTTTTCGGTTACCAAATGATCTATTGATAATAATATTATTCTTTCAAGAGATGCTGTGAACTTTATAAAAATAAGTAATTAAAAAGTTATGTGTTTCCACCCAATACAGATTTTAAAAAGCTTTTCTGGTTGTCTCTTATCTTTGTGTCTCAGGCACATTAACAAATTAAAATGTGAGACACAAATATACTAATTTAGAGCTCAACGGCATTCATGTGTTTCTTTCGATTAATAGTTGAGGAAAAGCCAGAAAACATGATTGTAAGCACTGACATTTTTGGACAGCCTTTGACCGGCTGGCTTTGTAATTTATTTGTAAGCCTTACCCACCAGATGCAGGTCACATGGGAGAAATATATCAATGACTGTAGAAAACATGTAGGGTATCCAAGGTATCATATGATTCTAGGGCATTGGTGGGATCACTGCTCCATCCACCTATTGCCAAAAAGAGTGTCTCTAGCAGGCAGGGCCATGTGGGATCAGATCTAAAATACGATACTTGGTAGAAATGAAGCCATACACGGCCATCAGAAAGCTTCATGAAGAAACCACGACTTAGTAGGATAATGCACAGCAATAAAATGAACTGCAAACCAACCCTGTGATCTGTTATAATAATTGCAAAAAAAAAAAAAGAGAGAATCAATCAGAGTTCAGGGTAATGTCTGCTGTTTTGTGCGAGATCAAAAGAAGATTTGCAAATTTCAGGAATGTTTGTGACAGATTACACTTTTAATACAGCAAACCTCACATGTGCATAATTGTTCATAATATACTCAGTCAAAAAAGAAACTTCACACTAATTTGGTGGTCGATAAATTGAACAGAGGAAAAGAAGGGTCGGAAATCATGATTTTATTTCATTCTTTAACTATTAATGATGGCGCACCATAAAAATCAAGTTCATCATTTCATCAGTTCAACCGGAAATGCTACAGAGACTTGATGAAGTCTCCTGCCCAACATACTTGTTCGATGGGGTTAAGGTCGTGAAACCTTGAGGGCCACTCCATGACCTCCATGACCTTTAAACAATTCATGTTGAGTGGATGTTGCAGTGACGAATCGATTTCGCAAATAACGTAAGACGATTTGACTGTCCTCTGCTTTGTGGCGTCACGTGTGGTCTTCCTTAACGAGGTCGGTCTGCTGTGGTGCCTGTATGTTAAAGACATGTCCATCGATCATGGATAGTCCTTTGACTGCATCCCATAGCCCGGGCAACGTCAGTGACGGATGTTTCCGTATTCAGCATGCCAATGGCACGTTCATGTTGAATGTTTGAGAGTCATGGCATTGAAAATCACCGGGTAATTAACGGTAAAGACTTGTTTTTCCAATAAGTTATACTATCATGCTAACTTGAGTAAAGATTCACATGTCTCACTAGGTCACATGACTAAGACCTTTTCCCTGAATGTATGCTCACACATGCTTTGTGCATGTGCTCGTGGAAGTTGTTGTGTGACATGGTGTCTTTGTCAACGTACTTACCCCTAATAATAACGATAATAATTTTGTTCTAATTTCAAGAAGATATTGAGCAATTTATGAGTTTGAAGTTTCTTTTTTGACTGAGTATAGAATTCTGTGTCGATGTTAGACGGTTGGCTAAGACTTCATAAAATTGCTTTAAAATCATTAAGTCTGGTTCATTTTCTTTAACCACTTAATCCTAATTAGGGTCCTGGGGAGGCTGGCACACATCCCAGCCAATAGCATAGTACACCCTGGACAACTCGTCAGGCCATTACAGGGCGGAAACACGCTGATGGCTTTGCAGCTACTCTTGTCGAAAGTCAGCAATGGTTCTTTTAGATGCCTCACACCATAGACAGTGAGAGACATGGCCGGCCTTTGATAACCCAGTTAGCTGCACTGTTGGGGGGCAGTGACAACCTTGTGGAGAGTGGGACTCAAACCCCCAACCTTTGGATCAGGGATCCAGCACCCTATACCACTAGGCCACCACTGCCATTCTTTTAAAATCTTGCATTTAAAATCCATCCATTTTCTTTCACTTATCCATTATTGCGGTATGGAGTCAATAAGTCTAGGAGGCCAACCCAGGCCTTCTTCTTCCCAGTAACACTCTCTAACTCCTCCTGGGGATCCCAAGGCTTTTCCCAGTCTCTTATGGAGAAGAGGGAATTAAGACGAAAAGCAAAGATTTTGATTTCCCAGTCCATCTATGCTCCAACCCTTACTTATGGTCATGGGATTTGGGTGGTGTTTGAAAGAATAAGATTGTTGATACACGCAGCCAAAATGAGTTTCCCTCGGCGGATGTCTGGGCACATCCTTAGAGACAGAGTAAGGAGCTGAGACATCATAAAACTCTGGGTAAGGCCACTGATTCTCCACATCAAAAGAAGTCAAGTGAGGTGGTTAGGGTGTCTAATTAGGATTCTTCCTGGTTGCCTTCCTGTAGAGGAGGCCGTGGACATACCCAGAACTTGTTTCTTTGGCCTGGGAATGCCTCAGGATCCCCAGATTGAGCATTTTAAATCTGTGTTTCTTGGTGCTATATGTGACGCAAAGTAACATTGATCCAAAATACTCAGAACTCACCTTTGTAATGTGAAACAGTAATGCTAGATTTTGGGGTTTGGAAAATGGAAGTCACTGCAGTATAAATATGTACAGAAGGAACTATGTCTTTCTGATAATGTTTCATAAAGGAATGTAAGAAGTATCAGACCTCCTGATCCATGATCACAAAATCAACCGTTCTTTTTAGGACTATCTTTAAATTTACTTCAGGTATGTAAATAAAATGAAAGACCTACAATATAAAGTACAGGACAGGAAGAAGGTAAAATGTATTGATTTGTTAAGTTTGTTGTATATGATGGAATCAGTTGATTTTGAATTGTGGCAGCTATAATAATGATACCTTATTTTTACAGTACTTTATTAAAATACTCTCTGTTTTATACTAATGTGTATTAATTCTTCTTTTAGCATGAACATGAGCTTTGAAGACAAGAGTTCCATACCAGATAATTCCAGTTATGCTTCTGATGATTATTATAATGAAAGCGACTATGATGATGGGTGCCCAAAGACTGAAATGATAATGTTTGGAAAAATGGTCACCCCAGCCATTTTTCTTTTGATCACGGTGTTCAGCTGTGTAGGCAACACATTGGTCCTGTGGGTGCTAATTAGGTATGAAAATCTCAGATCCCTGACCAATGCATTCCTCTTGAACTTGGCCATCTCAGACCTTGTCTTCACATTCGGTCTGCCCTTCTGGTCCTGGGACATCGTCTACGGTTGGATATTTGGAGAAATCCTCTGCAAATCAGTCAACTTCATCTTCTACCTTGGTTACTACAGCAGTGTCTTGTTTCTCATGGTATTGACCATGCATCGCTACATTGCCGTGGTGCACCCATGGTCTACACCCTTGAACAGCACCATATACAATTCTGTTGGGATTTCTGTACTTATCTGGGTCATGAGCTGCTGTGCTGCAGTTCCTAATTTGATCTTCAGCTCTGTTTTCCAGCTACACGAGGAAGAAGGAAGATATTGGTGCAGTTTTTCAAGCCTTAATTGGAGGCTGTTTTGTATTTATCAGCAAAACATCTTATTCCTCATTGCCTTCTGCACTGTTGCTTTCTGCTATACCTGTATCCTCTGTCGCCTGCTCAGACACACGGTACACACCCGACCCAAGACCTTCAAGCTGATCTTCTGCATCGCGATGACCTTTTATTTAGGCTGGGCACCATATAATGTGTCCATGTTCCTTGATTCTCTGATTGCATGGGAAATCTCGCCATTCAATGAGTGTCATGTAAGCACCTGGGTGGATTATGTTTTCCAAATCTCCCGACTGGTGGCATTCTCTCACTGCTGCCTGAATCCAATATTTTATGTCTTTATGGGAATCAAATTCAGAGCTCACCTAAAGAAGGTGCTGAGAAATTTCTGTAAAACAGACAAAGAGCCTCTTGATAGACACCAAAGCCATATGATTACCTCGAATGGGGAGGAATTTTCTCTTTAATTGTCCACATTGAAGCAAAGAAATCATCCAGATATGGTGGGTTTGAGCCTTGCTATATTAAACTAGCCCACAAATTTTATATATAAATAACTTTATGATTTCCTGTTTCGAATTTGTTCAATATATCAAAATGTGTTTTTTAAACAATTTCCTTCGCAGAACATGAATGCTTTTTGTACATTTATAATTACACTGAAGATTGTAAATTACTTTTTAATACTTGCATGCAGAGTATATTTTTTATATTTTGATAGATAAGGCACAGAAAACATGCTTTTAGATGTTACAGAAACAGCCATAAGAAACCAATCAAAAAATAATAATAACTGGAAGAAATAGTAAATGAGACTGCCTGATTTGGACATTTTTTGGTTGTTTTTTATTCGTTTATTTTTGCTTTAGTAAGCTGAACCATTGTTTTTTGGTGTTAATTGATGTAATGTTTTCTACCACAGTATAAAAATAATTTGGTGTCTTTTTGGTGATATTGCAATTTTTAAAGTGCCTATATATATATATATATATATATATATATATATATATATATAAAATATGCATACATATGCTTTTTAATAACTGTAAAGGGTATGGTAGTACTTTTCTGTGTGAAAGATCTTACTTGTTTTTGTTTTTTTGTTTTTTTAAACCTGAAGACTTGTAAATATTTTCCATGCCAGTTACAATTCATCCCTTAGACAGTAGCAGGTTATTGAAGAATTTGTGAGAAAATCATAAACAATGTAATGCCATGTACTGTATATTATTTAGCCTGTTTTAAAATAAATAAATAATAATAAGTAAATAAAAATGAAATGTAAAAAATTCAATAAAGTATTTTTAACATGACCAGTATAGGAGTTTGAATTTCTTGAATATTTAATAAAATATGGAAAACTTGAAGGTGCCATGACTCATCTCCTGTGTTGTATTTTTAATATTTGATTCATATATTATGATTGATTCATGTATTAAGATTAAAAACAATAACTTATGCAATGAAATAAATAAACACAAAATGTAATAATTTGAAGACATTACAATATTTGTACAATATTTGAGCTGCTGGGGTTAAATGGACAGTCCTTTGACTATTAACCAGGAACTTTAACCAACTGAGGCAGCTTCACCTCATACTTTTGGTCATTGCTAAAATCTAACAACTGCAATGGATGGATGGATGGATGGATGGATAGATAGATAGATAGATAGATATGTGTATTCTGTAGGCTATTCAATTCTGTGCTGTTCACCCACTTCCATACTTATCACACATACAATTACAATAAAAATCCATTTAAAATGTATTTTGATATCATATTGCGTAATGACAATCAATAGTCATTTCCTTCCAAAATATAACTAGCAACATGCAACATTTTATGAAAAAGCCTATGCTTTTTTTTTAACACAAAGCAAAAAAATATAGAGCACCTCCTGCTGGATCTTATATAATATCACACTTCCAAAAAATCCCCTCCTTGAATCGCCACCTTATCATGGTGGAGGGGTTTGCGTAACATAACCATTCTAGGAGTTATGTTGTCAGGGGCATAATGCCCCTGGTAGGGTCACCCGAGGCAAACAGGTCCTGGGTAAAGGTCCAGACGAAGTGCAGTTCAGAAGACCTCTATGCAAAAATCTTACTTCTTCTTCTTCTTCTCTTTTCTAGCTTTTTCCTGTTCTCAAGAGTAGCCACAGCTACTCTTGTGATTCGCACATTTGATTTGGCATGGGTTTTTATGTTGGATGCCCTTCCTGTCACAACCCATTAGCAAGGGACAGAAACATGCTGACGGCTTTGCAGCCTACTCTTTACGAAAGTCAGCAATGGTTCTTTTACATGCCTCTCACCATAGACAGTGAGAGACATGGCCCGCCTTTGATAACCCAGTTAGCTGCACTGGGGGGACAGTAACAACCTTGTAGGGACTCGAACCCCCAACCTTAGGATCAGCGATCCTGCAGCCTATCCACTAGACCACCACTGCCCTATGCAAAATCTTTATGCAAAATAAAAAGAAAAGGACACAGTTTCCCTTGTCTGGACGTGGACCACCGGGGTCCCTTCCTGAAGCCAGGCCTGGGGGAGGGGCTCGAAGATGAGCACCTGGTGGTCAAGCTTCTGTCTACGGAGCCTGGCCAGGCCCAGCCAAAAAAAAAGGAGACATGGGTCTGCCCTCCCATGGACCCACCACCTGTGGAAGGGGCTATAGGGGTAGGGTGCAATGTGAGTTGGATGGCAGCCGAAGACATGGGTTCTGCTGGACCAATCCTCGGTTACTGACTCTGACTCTTTGGACATGGAATGTCAACTCTCTGGCAGGAAAAGAGCCTGAGCTGGTGCGTGAGATGGAGAGATACCGACTAGATATAGTCAAACTCACCTCAATGCATAGCTTGGGCTCTGGAACCACCCATCTCGAGAGAGGCTGGACCTTATTCCATTCTGGAGTTGCTCACGGGGAGAGGTAGCAAGCCAGTGTGGGCATCCTTGTTGTCCCCCGTCTCGGTGCCCAAACATTGGGGTTCCCCCAGTCAATGAAAGGGTAGCTTCCCTCCACCTTCGGGTAGAGGGACGGGTCCTGACTGTTATTTGTGCTTATGCACCAAATGACAGTTCAGAGTACTCACCCGTCTTGGAGTCTTTAGGGGGTGTGTTAGAGAATGCTCCCTCGGGAGACTCATTTGTTGTCTTGAGAGACTTCAACGCCCATGTGGGCAACGATAGTGTGACCTGGAAGGGTGTGATCGGTAGGTACGGACTCTCCAGTCTGAAGCCAAATGGTGTTTCGTTGTTGGACTTCTGTACTCATCACAGTTTGTCTCTCATGAACACCATATTCAAAAATAAGTGTGCCCATAAGTGCACTTGGCACCAGGACACCCTAGGTCGCAGCTCGATGATTGACTTTGTAGTCGTGTTTGGGCCATGTTTCGTGCCTCAGGTGGCAGTCCATAGCTGTAGCCGGAAGGTCGTCGGTGCTTATTGTGGTGGTCACCCCCGAACCCGGTGGTGGACACCGGTGCTGATTGGGGGCCTTCCAGCTGAAAATAAAGGCCTATCAGGTTTTATTGGCCTGTGGGTCTCCCGAGGCAGCAGACAGGTATCGGAAGGCCAAACGTGATGCAGCCGAAGCTGTCGCAGAAGCAAAATCTTGGGTGTGGGAGGAGTTCGGTGAGGGCCTAGAGAGTAATTATTGGTTGGCCTCAAAATGGTTCTCCACCACCATCTGAAGCCTCAGGAGGGGGAAGTAGTTCTCCACAAACACCGTTTACAGTAGAAGTGGGGAGCTGCTGACCTCGACTGGGGATGTCGTCAGGAGGTGTAGGGAATACTTTGAGGACCTCCTCAATCCCACAACACGCCCTCCGTGGAGGAGGAAGGCCCTAGGGGTTTGGACAGGGGTCTACCATCACTGGAGTGGTCACTGAGGTAGTCAAAAAGCTCCTTGGTGGTCGGGCTCCGGGGGTTGGATGAGATCCGCCCTGAATATCTCAGGGCTCTGGATGCTGTAGGACTGTCTTGGTTGACATGTCTCTGCAACATTGCATGGTCATCGGGGGCTGTACCTCTGGACTGGCAGACCAGGGTGGTAAGGAGGCTTTGTTCCAATTATCGGGGAATCACACTCCTCAGCCGACCTGGGAAAGTCTATGCAGGGGTACTAGAGAGGAGGATCCTACCGATAGTCGAGCCTCGAATTCAGTAGGAACAATGTGGTTTTCGTCCTGGCCGTAGCACTCTTGACCAACTCTATACTCTCCACAGGATCTTGGAGGGGCATGGGAGTTTGCCCAATCTGTCCACATGTATTTTGTGGGTTTGGAGAAGGCTTTCGACCGTGTCCCTCGGGCTATCTTGTGGGGCATGCATTGGGAGAGTTTGGTCTGTATTGGTAACAACAGGTCAAGTTCGTTTCCGGTGAGGATTGGAGTCCTTTGTCACCGATTCTGTTCATAATTTTTATGGACAGAATTTTTAGGCACAGCCGAGGCAATGAGGGGTTCTGGTTTGGTGGCCATCAGATCTTGTCTCTGCTTTTTGTGGATGATGTTGTCCTTTTGGCTTCATCAGGCCGAGGCCTGCAGCTCTCATTGGAGTGATTCACAGTCGAGTGCAAAGCGGCTGGGATGAAAATCAGCATCTCCAAGTCCAAGGCCATGGTTCTCAGTTGGACAAGGGTGGAATGCATCCTCCGGGTTGGGAATGAGGTTCTGCTCCAAGTGGAGGAGTTTAAGTGTCTTGGGGTTTTGTTTACGAGTAATGAAAGGATGGAGCTTGAGATTGACAGATGGATTGCTGCAGCCTCTGCTGTTAAACGGAGCCTGTACTGGTCCGTCATGGTGAAGAAGGAACTGAGCCGCAAGGCAAAGCTCTCAATTTACCAGTCGATCTACGCTCCAACCCTCACTTATGGACACGAGCTTTGTGTAGTGACTGAAAGAACAAGGTCGTGGATATAAGCGGCTGAAATGAGGTTCCTTCGCCAGGTGGCGGGGCTCTCCCTTAAAGATAAGGTGAGAAGGTCTACCAACCCAGGGGGCATTGCGAGGGGCCAGTTGAGGTGGCTCGGGCATCTGGTAAGAATGCCTCCCGAACGCCTCCCTAGTGAGATGTTTCGGGCATGTCCAACCGGGAAGAGACCCTGGGGTCAACCTAGAACATGCTGGAGAGACTATGTCTCTTGGCTTGTCTGGGAACACCTAGGTGTCTCCCCTGAAGAGCTGGAAGAAGTGGCTGGGGAGAGGGATGTCTGGACTTCTTTGTTTAGGGTGCTGCCCCTGTGACCCGACCTCGGAAGACGTGAAAGAAGAAGATGATGATGATGATGATGAGGATGAGGATGATGATGATGATGATGATGATGATGATGATGATGACTTCCAAAAAAAGAGAATTCCTATTGTTGCCAAATGTACAATCTAGATCAGATTCGGTCTGACATCAGAGGTACAGATCCTGACTATACATTGCAAATTTTGTTCAAATCAAATGTGTTTTAAAAGAGTCATGATCAACAGCTCATCAGGCCATTGCAAGGCAAAGACTTATATGGATGTGTGAATGAAGGAATAAATTGATAGGATAATTGAGATGCAACTATGTGTGTATTGTAACTTCTGTGTATCTAAAGCTTCCTGTTCTCCTTGTAATTGTGACATGTGCGCCAGGCACATGAAACTGTTGGGTGGGTGTTCCTGTGTCGTGTTTCGGTTCGGGTGTGGGATTCACAATGAGGAATTGCTTTGAAATGGAATTAGCCAAGTGTTAAGCGCAGGGCACAAACATGTATATGGAAATACTTTGTGAACACGCAATTATTGCTTTACATGCATATCCCCAAGTGTTAAGCGCCGCAGGGCACAAACATATATATGGAAATGCTTTGTGAACACGCAATTACTACTTTGCATGCACATCCCCAAGTGTTACGTGCCTCAGTGCACAAACATATATGTTAATGCTTTATGAACACGCAATTACTGCTTTGCACGCACATCCCTCTGTATAAATAAGTGGACACTGCATGTGTTCGATGAGCTTCCGATGAATAAACCGTGAATAATTGAATATTGATGAATAAGATGAATAATTCCGATGATATGTTAATGTAACCACTCGTGTGGTTGCTTGTCTGTTGCTCCCTGAGCGCTCTCAGACGTTGAGATACAGGAATCCAGATCGTGCAGATTTAACTAGGAACTTCTACTGAGAAAATTCATACAGTGAACCACTACACTAACATGCTGCAGAACTCCAAGTCCAAAATATGAGATGCAGCATCTCGAAACAGTTGGTGTTTGCATATGTGGTTTCCACCCTGAAGCAGAGAGGAAGTGGTGTTAAAAGGGTGAAGATGTTTTGCTGGTAAAATCATTTAAGATTTATTTTGAAGTCAAAAGGACACATCACTACCTGTATCACTACCACTGCATTCTCCTATTTGGTTTGGTCTTAATAAAACCGTCATTTGTTTTTTTCAACTGGTAATGACCCTAAAAAACATCTCCAGGATATGTATGGAAGGCTCAAACAAAAAGGAGAGGGAACTGTGGACTGTTGTAGCAGAAGACCACCCAACCTGAACCCAGATGAATATATATAGATGTATAATCCTTAAATACATGGAGCAATAAAACGGGGCAGTGGTGGTCTAGTGGTATAGGGCACTGGATCGCTGATCCCAAGGTTGGGGGTTCGAGTTCCACTCTCCACAAGGTTGTCACTGTCCACCCCCCAGTGCAGCTAACTGGGTTATCAAAGGCGGGCCATGTCTCTCACTGTCTATGGTGAGAGGCATGTAAAAGAACCATTGCTGACTTTCGTAAAGAGTAGCTGCAAAGTCGTCAGCATGTTTCTGTCCTTTGCTATAAGGGTTGTGACAGGAAGGGCATCCGACGTAAAAACCTCTGCCAAATCAAATGTGCGAATCAGATGATTTGCTGTGGCGACTCCCGAGTAAAAGGGGAAAAAGCCAAAAGGAAGACAGACAGACACAGAGGAATAAAACAAATAAGCATCAGCACTCAAAAGTGCAATGGCCCAACAAGCTATGTCAAAAATATTTTTTACAAAAGCTTCTTAAATACAGAATTTGCTCCAGATAGTCTGAAAATTCTAATGGAGTCTTTCATGATAAAACCCCGCCTCAGGAAATTTTACAAAAATCACCAGGTTTTGGGACAATAACAGAAAGTACACAGCACCCCCTAGTGGATCTGCTATAATACCACATAGAAGCTCTTCTATCTCAAAATTAAAAAGAAAAAAAAATAATCCTTGAAAATATTTCTGAATCAATAATTTGATCCAGATTTTTCCAAAAACTAACCATCTAAAGTTCAAGATCTGGTGGAGATTTTATAATAATGTCCTTGGGGGAAGGTTTAAAAAAATAAACAGATAAGTTAAAGTAAATAAATTAAAAACATTACAGATTTATTAAAATTACAGGTACATTACAATATATCATTATTCTGGTGTTTTACATAGCACTGTGCAACATGTGTCAGTTTTAAAATGAAAAACACATTTGCAATAGTGGTTTCCTGAACAGGAAACAATAAGCCATTTCAAGATTGTGTAAAACTGAAACTTGATTCAAGATGTAAGCATGTACTTCAAATTTAAGCATGTACTTCAGACTTTGACAGATGGTTACCTTGATGTTTTTGTAGTACTATATTAACTCCCGATTCTCTATCGTAAATGCTACAAGCTAACTAAAAAGCTAGCATTTTGTAAACAAAGAAGACAGTTTAGGAATTTTCCCCACATTTTTATCTTCCATACCACTAAAAATCTCTGAATCTGTAAAAACAGTACACTATTTTTCATTCATTCCTTTTCTGAACCACTTAATCCTAATTAGGGTAAAGAGAAGGCTACCCATCTCAGCCAACTCTGGGTGAGGGCAGAGTACACACTGAACAGCTCACCAGGCCATTGACTTACTGACGGTTAGAAAACAATGAGGGCAAACAGTAAATTTTCCATCAACTGGTTAGCCAAATAGCCCAACATTTTGTCATCTTAAAATAAGCATAACGTTTTAATCATTCATTCAATTTATTCCTATTAGGGTCTCAGGGAGGCTGAAGCCCATTTCATCCGATACAGGATAAAGGTAGTTTACATTCTGAACCGCTTGCCAAAGTGTCACATAGAATGTTCTCTCACACCTGAAGGCAAAATAAAACAACCAAATAGTGTAATGTTGTATGTCTTCGGACTGTGAGAGAAACCCAGAGTATTCTGAAGAAATTCAGAGAAGCACATTTAAACTCCTCGCAGAGATATCCTGGCCAAGCCCAGGACTCAAAACCAGAACTTTCTTGCTGTGAGGCAGACGTGCTAACCACTACACCACCTTGCCACCCATTAAAGCTTCAATCACTTGCTTTTTCTTTTTTCAAGAACACTTTTGCTGTAATGTTTTGATATGTTTAAAGCTTTTAATGTAACAGAATTAGGTATAAATGCTGGAATACAAGTAGCATTTAAAATGCCTAATCATATTGAAATGGCCTGGGACTACAGTAGTTAATTCACTATTACTGTATCCATGGAGTAGCATGTAGAGCAACAGGAATATATATATATATATATATATATATATATATATATATATATATATATATATATATATATATATATATATATATATATATATATATATATATATATATATATGAGTATATGAGTATACTATCCCAATTCATATATATATATATATATATATATATATATATATACAAAAATAAAGGACAGGACAAAGACTTTCTATTGAAACTCCATTTATCACTACAGATCTGTTTAGAGGTGGTGAAACCATCCTCTCTCTTCAGGTGATTATAGAGGAATATATTAGTATATATATATATATATATATATATATATATATTAGGAATATATTTTCTCTATAATCACCTGAAGAGAGAGGATGGTTTCACCACCCCTCGAAACAGATCTGTAGTGATAAATGGAGTTTCAATAGAAAGTCTTTGTCCTGTCCTTTTATTTTTGTTTATTTGCTCTACCAAAAAGTATTGAGCACTCTCCTACGGAAGAATCTACTCAGAAAATCATATATATATATATATATATATATATATATATATATATATATATATATATATATATATATATATATATATACACACACACACACACACACACACACACACACACACACACACACACACACACACACACACACACACACACACACACACACACCAAATAGTTAAGTTCTAAAAATATTAATGCAAAACAATAAGGGGTGGCCTGGTGGTATAGGGTGCTGGCTCACTGATCCTAAGTTGGGGGTTTGAGTCTTACTCTCCTCAAGTTTGTCAGTGTCCCCCCCCAGTGCAGCTAACTGGGTTATCAAAGGCGGGCCATGTCTCTCACTGTCTATGGTGAGAGGCATGTAAAAGAACCATTGCTGACTTTCGTAATGAGTAGGCTGCAAAGTCGTCAGCGTGTTTCTGTCCCTTGCTAAAAAGGGTTGTGACAGGAAGGGCATCCGACGTAAAAACCTCTGCCAAATCAAACGTGCGAATCAGATGATTCGCTGTGGCGACTCCCGAGTAAAAGGGAAAAAGCCGAAAGGAAGACAGACTATCCCAATTCCCAGAGCTGCTGTAGAAAATCTACAAAATTGTGTAAAATGTTAATTTGTATAATATTATACTAAACTCTTCTTGATTCTCATTAAGCAAACAGAAAATTCGGAATCATAAGTATTGTGGTCAGGCGAATACACATATCTTTCACAACACACAAAAAAAAAAAATAATAATAATAACAATAATAAAAGTTTAAATCAGAGAGCTTGGTGCTTTCTTAGTAACATAACTTAGACTGTTTGTCTTTTTTATTATTTTAATTTATTTAAAAAAATTAAAAGAGAATAAAAGAAAACTATTACTGACATATTGTGCAATAACAGGGGACTAACTGGATTCACATGATTTGAACAATATTTAAGTAAATGTTAAAAAAAAAATAATAATGTTGCTTTAATTCAAAAATGGAAAACATTGGTACCTCACTTTACGAAAGTCTCAGTTCAAGTTCAGTCAAGTTACAAAACGCAGTTTCCTAAAATTTTTGTCTCTTGATATGAAACAAGTTCACGCTACGAAAGCGCCATCTTAAAAATTCAAACGCGCCATTCAAACATTAAAACGCACCATGAAAACATTCAAACAATGCATGAGCTGCTCTCCCATCAATGACGTTCAAACATCCCGCCCCACTGGCCTCCCATTGGCTCGGAGGGATGACGCAGATACCTCTTAGTGGCTATCTCCCAACATCCCACCCCACTGGCCTCCCATCGGCTAGGAGGGATGACGCGGCTCCCTCCCATTGGCTATTATGGAGCTGCATTTACCATAATGCTTTTCGTGTAAAGGACAGAGTTACTGTTGTTTTATGCTTTATTTCTTGACTCAGGCTTTTAACCCTCCATAAACATTTGTAAGATTATATCTCTGCTAAGAAGACATGGTCAACACACATGCGCACACACACACACGAGTGTGCACAGACACACACACACACACACACACACACACACATACACACACACACACACACACACACACACACACACACACACACACACACACACACGCGCACGCGCTTGAGTGATATCACAAAGGAATATGGCCAAACCCGTTTACCATCAGTACAATATTGAAGCAGAAGGAGGTCTTAAAAGGTACGCTTTTATAATTTTTAAATGGTTTAGGGGGTAGTATTGGGAGCCTTGGAATGAATCACACATTTTACATGTAAAATGCAGTTCCATTTACGAAAAATGCAGGTTACGAAAAAGGCGCTGGAACTTTCGTAAAGTGAGGTACCACTGTATTGTAATTATTGGGAAATATTATGATGGTTTGTGGGCGGCACAGTGCAGAGAGCAGCACTATGGTTAGCACATCTGGTCACATCATGAGGGTCCTTGGTTCAAATACTGGTGTTTCAGAGTGTTCATCGTTCCTTTTCTGTAACCACTTAATCCTAATTAGGGTTGTGGGGAGGCTGGTGCGGTGGCGTGGCGACCCAGGCGAGGGCAGAGTACACCCTGGACAGCCCGCTAGGCCATCGCAGGGCAGAAACACGCTGACGGCTATACAGCTACTCTTGTCGAAAGTCAGCAATGGTTCTTTCACATGCCTCACACCATAGACAGTGAGAGACATGGCCGGCCTTTGATAACCCAGTTAGCTGCACTGGGGGGGGGGGGGGGGGGGGACAGTGACAACCCGTGGAGAGTGGAGCTTGAACCTCCATCCGTAGGATAAGTGATCCAGCACCTTTACCACCAAGCCACCACTGCCCTTGTTCCAGTGTGGAGTTTGCAACGTCTCTTAGTGCTTGCTTGGGTTTCCGCTCTGGGCACTCCATTTTCCTCCTGCCGTCCAAGGACATACACATTAAGGCACTTGCAAATTGGCCTAGTGATGGGTTTTGTGTGTGTGTGTGTGTGTGTGTGTGTGTGTGTGTGTGTGTGTGTGTGTGTGTGTGTGTGTGTTGGCTTTGTGATGGATTGGCTCACCTGCAACATTACTATAATGAATGAATCAGAAAATAAATGATGGAAATGGTACAAGGGGAATAAAAGCTGTTATTGGAATACATTTATGTCTGCATTTATGAGTTTAATTTAAAATGAAAAATACATGTATCCTATTATTTATACATCCTGCACAGAAACAAAAGGTGTTTTGAGGCCATGCAAATAAAAAGTCAAAAGAAAAGTAGAACGGTGTAGGTAGGGATTTTCTGTGAATTATTTAAACCATGTATCAGTCTCACCGTATGATGCTATTGCGTGATTGGATCCGTTGTTCTTATCATGTTGGACCACAATAAAGTTCCTGTGGCACAAATACCTCATCAGTCATCATCCACCATTTTAGTTTCTTTGCGGTTTAACACTTTGCAACTTCACAGAGAACACTGTTTACAAAAGTGTTAGTTTCATAGCTTGATTTTTTTTTTTTTTTTTTTTCTGTGTCAACGAATAAGCAAACTGTATGTAAAGGAGTGGAGAAACAAAAAGAGGAAGAACTAACCAAAATCACTCCTCAGAGTTATTTTCAGACACTTGTGTCTTCCTTTCGGCTTTTTCCCTTTTACTCGGGAGTCGCCACAGCAAATCATCTGATTCGCACATTTGATTTGGCAGAGGTTTTTACGTCAGACTCTTGAAATTTTCCAATCTCAAGCTGGACGTCTAGATGTGAGTCCATATTCTGGTGTGATTTGGAGTCATCTTAACCAAGCAACCAGGCTGAGCTGCAGAAAGATGGATGAAATGAACTACACTGACTATGAGAACTACACATACGATGATGAAGAGTTAATCATCCAATGCCATTTTGAGAAATATGACCTAATCACAGGAATAAATTATATTGTCATCTGTTGCTTCAGCTTCCTGGGGAACAGCATGCTCCTCTATGCTCTGGTTCGTTACGAAGATCTCAAAAGGGTCACCATGTTTTTTCTCCTCTGCTTGTCGATTTTCGATATGTTATTCACGATGACGCTTCCTTTCTGGGCTTACGAGAGCCTGCATGATTGGATCTTTGGGGATGTTCTTTGTAAGATTCTAATCGGAGCCTATTTCATTGGAATGTATGGAGGTCTCATCGTACTGACAGCAATGACAGTTGACTGCTTTATTTTTGTTATTGTGCGCAGCAATTGGTACAATCGCAGAAGAAGGCTCATGTGTGCAAGAGCAGCTTTTGCATTTTCATGTGCCATCAGCATAGGCGCCTGTCTAAAAGATACCCTGTCCTCTCATGCTGAGAACGAAGTCTGCAAGTACAGATCTTCTGAACATGATCATGTAGGGTACTACACGCAGTTCGTAATGCTCTTTGCCATTCCACTGGTGATCATTATCCTGTGCTACGGCATCATCCTGCACACACTGATGTCGAGCACAGGACGGAGAAGGTATAAGACGCTGATGGTCGTGATGCTCATAATCATGGCTTTTGTCATCTGTTGGGGTCCTTATCATATTGTTATTATCCTGTTGTCCTACTTTGAAAAGGTGGATTGCAAAATGAAAGCTCGACTCTATCATGCTTATGTCACCTGTCGTATACTTGCCTATTTTCACTGCTGCATCAATCCACTGTTGTTTTTGATCAGAGGAAGGTCCAGAAAAATCTTCTGCAAGCTCCTTTGCTGCCAGTCTCAGTCCAGAATCCTGGTACCATCAGAAAGATCTTCAGACCCGAGCCACTTCAACCTTCACCGACATTTGAGTATGGCAAGTCCCCAAAACAACATAACAGAACTGAAATCAATTTAAGAGATGATGATGAATTCAGGGATGGTGACTCAAAAAAAAACAAACAAACAAAAAGAAACAAACAAAAAAACAATAAAAACTGGTATTCTCTGTACTCTTTTTATAACTGATTAATTTTTATATAAACATATTACATACAATGGTGTTAACATCTAACTTCAAACTATATAATATCTTACTTATTTCCTTGTTTTATCTGATTATTGAGATTTCCTTTTGACTTTTCCCCTTTTTCAGGGGTCCCCACAGTGTTTGATTTGGCATAGGTTGGCAATAGGTTGATTTGGCATAGGTTGGCAAATCATGTTTGATTTGGCATAGGTTTTTTTTTTTTGTTTTTTTTTTTACGTCAGATGCCCATCCTGATACAACCCTTTAGCAAGCGACAAAAATACGCTGACAGCTATGCAACTATATTTTACGAAAGTCAGCAATGGTTCTTTTACATGAACCTCTCACCACAGACAGTGAGAGACATGCCTGGCCTTTCATAACCCAGTTAGCTGCACTGGGGAGGACAGTGACAACCTTGAGGAGAGTGGGACTCAAACCCTCAACTTAGGATCAGTGAGCCAGCACCCTATACCACCAGGCCATCGCTTATTGTTTTGCATTAATATTTTTAGAACTTAAGAAGCTATTTTTTTTTGTGATAATTGCACAAGACAACAGGTTCTTTGACTATTCTTTTTTCTTCATAAAGAACAAAGTAACAACCACAATTTATATATATACGTACAGGTATACCTCCACTTAAATTGTTTGGAGCTAAGTCAATCTGTATTATATGTTGGTTTTCAAAAAATATATCGAAAAAAAAGTTCATGTCATCATAATCATATATTATATTACGTATATATATTACGTGTATATATTACATGTATATATTACGTATATATATATATATATATATATATATATATATATATAATAAAAATAAAAGGACGGGACAAAGACTTTCTATTGAAACTCCATTTATCACTACAGATCTGTTTCGAGGGGTGATGAAACCATCCTCTCTCTTCAGGTGATTATTGAAGAACGTATATACGAAGAAGAACGTATATATATATATATATATATATATATATATATATATATATATATATATATATATATATATACATATATACAGTCGGCCCTCCACTTACGAAATTAATCCGTTCCAGTGCCTTTGTTGTAACCTGGAGTTTTTGTAAGTAGAGGTGCATTTTACATGTAAAACATGTGATTCGTTCCAAGGCTCCCAATACTACCCCATAAACCCTTTAAAAATTATTAAAGTACACCAATTTTGTATGAAATATGTGTTAAAAGTAAAAGAAAATTATTTACCTTTTGTTAAATCTCTCAAATCACCCATGCGACGCCTTAAAGTCTGAAGAACCCTCACCCCCACCCTCCGTCACAAGGTCCTTAAATATGGCGGTTGCTTTTTCCGAAATAATCACCTCCGTCACTGTATTTCCGCTTTTAATGCCTCCTTCTGCTTCAATATCATTCCGAAATAATCGCCTCCGTCACTGTTTGGCGCTTTTCGTAAGAAGAGGTTGTTTCGTGTACAGAGGACGAAAATTTAGGAAAATGTTTTTCGTAACCTTGATTTTTCGTATTCAGAGGTTTTCGTAGGTAGAGGACCAACTGTACAGGAATCCCTCTCTTTCCATTGTTAATTGGGACCAAGATACCCCTGCGATAACTGAAATCCGCGAAGTAGGACAACTTCCCCAACGCCCCCAACTGATGGATACGTGCATAGATATGTATATATAATATAAATATATACATTTTCAATGCTATAAATGCCTATAATAACAATTAAACATTAAAAAATGCATAATATGTAAATATTTTTGATGGGAGATTTTGGGTTGTTCTTTGTTTTGTGTTTGTTTAGTGTTTTTTTTTGTTTTGTTTTTGGTTTTTTTTTGCATAATTGGCCTTGTTTTTGTGGCAGTTTCCTTAACATTTTGCCTTTTCTCCCTTAATTTCCTTATTTTTTATTTCGATGAATAATTAAAAAAAAAAAAAAAAAAAAAAAAAAAAAACGCGATTCACTGAAGCCGCATGAAATGAAGCACAAAGTAGCTATATATTGCTAGTATATTTCACGGATATAAGTAAATTTAGCATAGTCTAGCCTAGGGTAGCCTAAAGATAAGCTAATTCTATTTAAGTCATTTTTCAACTTAAGTCATCTGTCCTGGAACCAATTAATGATGTAAGCCGAGGTATACCTGTATATCTATGATTTCTAGAGTTCAACATTATTACTCAGAGCGCATGCCACTCTTGTGAGAATAATGTTGAGTGTTATGAGTTGTATTTTTCCCCCAGTCTTTCTTTCGGTCTTTTACCAAACTCTACTACTCAAATACTTTGAGCAAACAGAAACTCCTACTGAGATGCAGTAGCTGTTTCAATACAAATAAGTAAGAAATTCAATTCACTCAAAATAATGTGGAGCAGTTTTCCCACAATTGCAGTTTTATGTTGCACTTTTATAATTTTATTATTACATTTAATGTTATGGATCATGAATGAAACGAGCTAATTCCTGATATTACTTACAGCTCAATTCATTTGACCCAGCCCCCAAGCGCAACGTGAAAAATTTAACACTGGGTATGCCTTCCAGTAATTTTTACAAAAAATACATTTACATTTTAATAGTTGTATTTTGTTGTTGAATTGTTTTTGGGTTGTTTGTTTTTGTTTATTCATTATTATTCTTTTTTGTTGTTGCTGTTTTGTTTTTGTATTTTGGAGTTGTGGAATTACAGTAGGCCCAGTAGGTTCGGTTCAGTTATTTGTAAAAATGTTGAATTTTGTGAAATTTCACCAAGCACTGGAGATGATCCGGATCAAATTCTGGATCCAGGATTTTTTATTTTTTTTTTAAGATTAAGATATATGGGGGGGATTGATGTGCTTTGAGTGCTGTTCCTCAAATATGTCTCAAGTCATGTGGAGAAACATTACCAAAGCTCATGTTACCATTAAACTTACTGTTGCTACATGAGCACTGATGTATTACTGTGAGGACATTAATACATATAAACCTTGCAGCCAGAATAACAATCATCATTCAATATCTTTGGCCAACTGGAAATAACCACTATTGTACTATGCTTAAATCTCTCTGATTATTTCTTATGGATTATGGTAGAAAATGAAGTAAAACTGGCTTATTCTTTTCTCTGCAACTTTAACCTTAATGTCTGTATAAATGCTTGCAATATTGAGTTCTATAAATATTTTTATGGTACAGTGATTACCACATTAACAATAAAGTGATGTCTGCTATATCTGTTGGTTTCAGCAAGACATCTGATAAAATTAGATGGAGCTGGCAGTTCTTATCAGCTGTCAGCTCATTAAAAAACACTTTTCATTCTTATCCATGTCTTAACACTGCAGGTATAGACAGATACTTAATAGATATTTCATTAGGTTAGACTTTTACTGTGACTGTCCATATTCTTCTCATATTAAGACAATTAAAGCTACTTAGCCTCAGAAAGGGTTTTTTTCATCAAATAATTAAAATGTGTTTAAATATCAGGTTGATTTCCCTGCCAATTGACACATTTTATTTTAAATACCGGTAAACTTTTGCCAAGATGTCAGAGTTAACTTTAGGGTTATCATTAAAAAAATACTAAAATTTAAAAAAATATGAACAAGTTTGTTCATTTCTTTAACTTCCTGATGTACTTTTTCCCCACTACTGCCTAGAAAGCTATATATCTTATACTTGTTAGACTAATTCATCATAGACATCATCATCTTCCTCCGCTTAACCTGGGGTCGCATTGCGGTTGCAGCATTCTAAGCTGTGAGGTCCAGACGTCCTTCTCCCAAGCCACTCCCTCCAGCTCTTCCGGGACGACACCGAGGCATTCCCAGACCAGCCGTGAGACATGAT
>CM045743.1:12736439-12801439 GCA_024760905.1 Plotosus lineatus
GGGGGCCGAATTACTGATCCAAAAGTGGGGGTTCAAGCCCTACTATCAACGGGTTGTCGCTGCTGTCCCCACAGTGTAGCTAACTGGGTTATCAAAGGCCGGCCATGTCTGTCACTGTCTAAGGTGAGAGGTTGATATAAAAGAACCATTGCTGACTTTCGTAAAGAGAAGCTGCATAGCCGTCAGCGTGTTTCTTTCCTGTAATGACCTGGCGAGCTGTCCAGTGTGTACTCTGCCCTCACCCAGAGTTGTCTGAGATAGGCACTGCATAGCAACAGAACAGTTAGAGTGCATACTGGCCCCAGTCCACTATCAAAAGCATCTGCAATAGAGCGGTGAGCATCAGAGCTGGACCATGGGGCAAGCAAAGGAAAAACAAAATCCTGCTCACGGTCTCAGCAAATCCTGTGTTATTGCTATACAGTAGCACTCCATTAAGGGTACAGTGTGTAATATTATTGTGGGTTTATTAGCAGCAATTAAGTCACTGACTTTTGTGACTTTTGGAATAAACTGAGTATATCTTATAAGTTATGGATCCACTTTAATGGAAGGATCTATCTTGCCCCATCATGTTTCAACAGTCACCCACAAACAGACAGGCTTTTCAGAGGGAGGGGTTAGGAATGAAATTCCAGTAGACTGCAATTTGAAACACAATAGTCAAAGTTGCTGAATACTACTAAATCTTACAAAATGTACCTTTAAGACGTTCTCGACACACTTCCTTGAAAGAGCAGCTGATGTTACCAAAATCCCAGTTACATCAGAAGTACAATAAAGTAATTACCAGGAGTGGGAATTTAACCAACATTGGCTTGACATTGGTCTATTGGGTTTTTAGGCCAACACTTGGCCATCCTGGTACCCATGAGAACTGGCAGTAGTCCTTCAAGCACTCATCCTCAGCCACGTTAATGCCATAAGCACTATGGACAGCATTGTTACTCTTGGAAGTCTTTCAAACTTTTGTTGTCAGCAAAAAGAGCATTGAAGATTTTACAGAATTACTATAATGATAAGTTCAATGATTGTTTGAACTTTCCTAATAGCTTAAAATATCATGACTAATAAAGGAACTATGTGGGGAAATCCTTTATGGTCTACTTTACATTCATTTCCTACTGAATACTGGTCAGTCTCAAAGTGATTTCCAACAAGCTACTGATTAATAATGAGATTTTCACAGACAACTTCCATCATCAACTGACAGACATTGCGTAGCAGGTAAATCCCAAATGTCAACATAAGAATTTACCTAATTCATACCAGGATGTGGCCTCAAACCCACAAGAACATCTATCAACTGGACTTTAAATCCAACGCCTTAGTCACTCGACCATCTTGGTACACAGGAAGCCGTACCTCACTAATAGGACTTTTTAGTCTTTCATTGTCAATAAGTATTGACTAGAACTCATGCCCACAGTGCTTCCTGCAGCTCCCGCTTATACAGTAGCACTGCATCAGAAAGTGATCTAGGGCTTGAGAATGGTCACTCAGAATGTGCTTGATGGTTTAAATAAGAAATTGGATATCTCTGTTAAAAGGCTTACCAGGAATGAGGAACAAACCAGTACAGGTATGCACCCGTTGGGTAAAAAAGCCAAAGCTTTAACTACGCAGCCACCGTGGCAATGAGAATGAAGCAATTCTTAATCTTACTGGTTCAAAGGTTCTTACAAAGTACCCATAACCCCACTGGCTACTGGCTGGTAAAGAGCTATAGTAACTAACATCCGCCTCACAGCAAGAAGGTTTCTGTGAAGGTTTCCTCTTACAGTCTAAAGACATGCACATAAGGCTGTTCTGAATTTCCTGCAGATGTTAGTGTGAATAGTCTTGCATGTGTGTGTGTTTGTGTGTGTGTGTGTGTGTGTGTGTGTGTGTGTGTGAGAGAGAGAGAGATAGGGGGGAGTGCAAAGGTTGTAAAATTGTCACTGTATAAAAGGGAAAAAACACTAGCATAGGAATGTTTTATTGAATGACTGTTTAGCTAAAATGTATTTTTTAATTTATGATAGTTCTTGGTAAAAGAAACATCATAATTTACTTTGACTTGATATTTGAATGCTCTGTAATTGATTGTTCTGGAAATCAAAGTTTGAAAGCCCTAAAAAAAGATGAGATAATATTTTATTATCCTGGAATAAATTTTGGTTACGTCATATTCATACGATGTGCGTCACAGACGAGCAGCACCACTTAGGTTGTTCAAGGAGTCAAGTTACAAACAGAAAAGAAGGTCCAAATCAACAACACACAAACTGCTATAAAATAAATACATAAAATATTTGATACTTAAAAGGACCTTACACAGACCCAGGAAACAATATAATAATAATAATAATAATAATAATAATAATAATAATAATAATAATAATAATAAATGCAGCCGTGAGGATGGGCACAAGCAAGTGTCCGTCCTCAGACTGGTCCCAAGCCCAGATAAATGCAGATGGTTGCAACAGGAAGGGCATCCGGCGTAAAATTTTTGCCAAAATACACAATGCGAACCGTCAATAGTAATTTCATATCGGATCGGTCGAGGCCCGAGTTAACAACGACCGCCATCAGTGTTGTAAACCAACAGGGTGCTGGTGGAAATTGGACTACTGTTGGTCGAAGAAGGAGAGGTGGAAGAAGGAGAGGTGGGAGACGTGTCCGTAGGCAGAGAGAGAGAAGTGGAAAGGCATGAGTCTAGGACTGAGAGTAGGGACTTTGAATGTTGGAACTATGACAGGAAAGGGTAGAGAGCTGGCTGACATGATGCAGAGAAGGAAGGTGGACATACTGTGTGTTCAGGAGACCAGGTGGAAAGGTAGCAAGGCTAGAAGTTTAGGAGCAGGGTTTAAGCTGTTTTTTCATGGTGTGGATGGGAAGAGAAATGGAGTAGGAGTCATCTTAAACGAGAGGATGGTCAGAAATGTTCATGCACCCTCCCTCGGTGCAGCTAACTGGGTTATCAAAGGTGGGCCATGTCTCTCACTGTCCATGGTGAGAGGCATGTAAAAGAACCACTGCTGCCTTTTGTAAAGAGTAGCTGCAAAGTCGTCAGCTTGTTTCTGTCCCTTGCTAAAAAAGGTTGTGACAGGAAGGGCATCTGACATAAAAACCTCTGCCAAATCAAACGTCCACATCACCGAGTAAAAGGAAAAAAGCCGAAAGGAAGACTGACAGACAGTATTTATTCAATAATTCAAGCTTGGTCGAAAACACTGAAAACCTAAGTCAGGCTCACAGCGGCTCCTGAGCTGCTGCTCATACAGCAGCACTTGATTTGGAAGCAATCTAAGAGCTTTTCACATTTGTGTGCTCAGTGGGTTTCAGCTAAAATAAAACTTACCAGGAGTGTGGTTTGAACCCACAAGGACGTTCCAACACCTTAACCACACAGCTATCCTTGTTTGGGAACTTTAGGGAATTACTCATTGTTGTATTTTTTTCTTCAGCCCTCCACTTTCCCCCAATCCACTGCATTTCTACATTAGCAAATTCTTTGAATTTACAGAATGACCATCAATTCCAATGTAATTTCTGAATTCTTCCATTACATCAGAATTTAGTTGTATGTGAAATCTAATATCTTATCCAAATGGGTACCCTAGGTATGCAGGACCACAAGTCTTGCAGCTTATTTTACTATTATAACTATGGAATTAGTTCAGCAGTCTCCCTTACACTAACTCAATTGCCAAATTGCTTGATCCTACTAGGCTCATAGAGTGGCTGAAGCCTGTCTCAGCCAACACTGGGCGAAGACAGGATACACCTTGACCACCATGACAGACCATTGCAATGCCATCATACCACTATCCGCACTCACCCTTATTGTCATTTTGAAAATGCCACTCAATCTAATATGCATGTCTTTTTTTTTACTGTAGGAGTTCCTGGAGGAGATCTGCACAAGCGTGGGGAGAACCATGGACTTTTGTGCTGTGAAGCAAACATGATGCCACCCTGTTCAGCAGGTTTAGCTTGTATAAAGAATGCAATTAAAATCTCCTTCAAGGGTAGACATTTCAAGGAGTGAATAAAGAATCTCAATGTATTGTATTATTATCGAGGTAATATAGTGTTACACTATTCATACACTAGGTGACAGCAGTGGGCTGAACTATTTGGAACCCATGTGGTTGCCCAGGTTAAGAGCAGAACCATGAGCAACCAATTGCAAAACATTACTGCTTTATCAGCACTGGATTTTCAAATAGAAAAAGAATAACAACAAAATAATCATGGGATCCAGGTCTGAGGAAATCTGGCATTAAGGTTTATATAATATGCAGTGGACAGGCACTCACCAGACCATCACAGGACAACACACACACACACACACTCTCTCTCTCTCGGCAAATTGGAACAGCCAATTAGCCTAATGTGCAGTTCTTTGAACTGTAGGAGGAAACTGGACTACCCAGGGTAAACCTACACAGGCACATGGAGAACATATAAATTCCACACTGAAATGGCCAGGCCGAGGACTCAAACCCAAGACCTTCTTGCTTGGATGTGCTAACCACTACGCTACCATGCCGCCCATGGAGCTGTCAACCAAGAATATTAATATATGGTACGTATTTCTATAGCCATGAGCTTGATATTGCAATAGACAGGGTAAGGATTAAGTTATAATTAGGTCACATTAGGCTAAATAAGTGTTGTTTAGGTCAGGGTATGAAATACAAAAGATGATGCAAAAATGTGAACAGTGCTACATACCAATAGGCAAAAACTTGTGTCACATTAAAGCAGTTTAGGTGCGACCTTCATTTTATATTTTTCTAAATAATTTATGGGGCAACATGGTGGAGTAGTAATTAGCACTTTTACGGCACAGCTAGATGGTACAGTGTTTGAATCTTATGCTCAGGCATTTCTTTGTAGAGTTTGTATTCTTTCGCTGTGCTTGGGTTTCCATAAGGTACTCTAGTTTCCTCCCACAGTTCACAGACATGAACATTAAAGTAATTGAGTGTGTGGTCATGTGTTGCCCTGTGATGGTCTAGCAAGTTATACAGGATGTACTCCTCCATTGCCCAGTAGTGGATGAGATTTTTTCAAGCTCATGACCCTAGAAGAATTAAGCAAATTCAACAAATGAGAGAGCCAGTCAACCCTTTATTGTTGAGTTATTAGTTTTTCTTATTATCATTATTATTATCATCATCCCTGGGCGGCATAGCAGCGCAATGATTAGCACGTCTGCCTCACAACAAGAAGGTACTGGCTTCGATTCCCAGTTTGAGTGGTTCTGTATGAAGTTTGTGTGTTCACATGGTGCTTGCATGGGTTTCCTCTAGGTACTCTGGTTTCCCTAGATATTAGTATGAATAGTTGTGTGAGTGATGGCCTAGCAGGCTGTCCAGGGTGTACCCTGGAGTAGGCTGAGATGGGCACCAGCCTCTGTAACTGTTATAAGGATTAAGTAGTTCAGAAAATGAATAAATGTCTTATTATCACCAAATAACCCTGTCCATAAAAGTGCATTTTTGGCATTTTGATGATGTCTTCTTCTTCTTTTCCTTTCGGCTGTTCCCCTCAGGGGTCGCCACAGCGAATGATCTGCCTCCATCTCACATTATCCTCTGCATCTTCTACTTTTATTCCAACTACCTTCATGTCCTCCTTAACAACATCCATAAATCTTCTTTTTGGTCTTCCTCTAGGCCTTCTACCTGGTAGTTCTAACCTCAGCATCCTACTACCAATATACTCACTAACCCGCCTCTGTACATGTCCAAACCATGGCTTTTTGATGATGTATATTAATCAATATAAGATTCTTGTTTTAACAGGAGTGGGGTTTGGACCCACAAAGGCATTTATCCAAGTCTCTTGGGCAGCCTGGTGTACAACAAGAAATAGATCAATCAGTAGCTTTTCCAAGCATAATGTAACCTCTGAACATCACTTAGGTTCAAAGATATTCCCAATGCTCATGCAGTAGCACTACAATAGAGGTTACTATTATTACTACCGCCTGGAGGTTATCATTGAAGATTATCACTTTGGTTTTATTAGGAATCGACTGGTAACTTAAGCTAATGCACCTACCAGAACTGGGATTCGAACCCATGAGGATATTTGCTCATTGGTACAAGAAGACAAACCTCAACCAGAAACAAACATGCATTCTTTAAGAAGGGGTTTTGGCAATTCAAAATAAGTGTTATATTGTCAGTAGAGCCCATTTTTGGCTTCAGGGCTGATAAAAGAAAAAAAGCTGAAGCACTTGCCTAACAGTACCAGGGTTTGGTTTCATCAATTTGAACTCAAGTCCAACACCTCAACCACTTAGCCATCCTGATACAGGCTAACACCTATAAAACTCATAGAAGTCTTCCAAGAGCTCGTCAGCAGTTCCTAGAGAACATAGGTTAGGGTCAAAGGGGTTCCTGGGCTGCAGCTGAGAACTTCCTTTACCTACAATTACCATTTCAAACCTTTCAAGTTAAGTACAAGTAGTGAGGTTTGGACCCTCAGGGAAATAAATTCATGGGATCTGAAATCCAATGTGTTGAACAAGCAGTAAGCTCTAAAACTTGTAACAGTCTTTAAGAGTTGGTCATCATGTCCTACATGACACATGTCAGGGTCACAGTGATTCATAACCTACTGCTGAAAAGTTCTATTACTTGCAGTCACCATTTCAAACTTTACAACATGAGTACCAGGAGTGAGACTCAAACCCATTGAGACATGCACACATTGGATCTTATATCCAACACTTTAACCACTCAGCCATCCTGGTACAAACTTTTGGTGGCAAACTCATAGCAGTCTTTCAGGCTTGGTCATCAGTTCCTACAGAACACAGAACAAGGTAATGAGTCTTCTGCTTTTACAATTGCACTGCATTCAGAAGTAATCTGAAGCACTGAGGATGGTCATTCCTGCAAGTTTGATTTATCGGTTGCAAAAGGAATTGAAAAATAACATCAGAATTTAGAGTTGACCATTTGGTCCAAGGGCAGTGGTGGTCTAGTGGTTAGGGTGCAGGATTGCTAATCCAAAGGTTTGGGGTTTGTATCCCACTCTCCACAAGGTTGTCACCCCCCCCCCCCCCCGTGCAGCTAACTGGGTTATCAAAGTCAGGCCATTTCGCTCACTGTCTATGTTGAGAGGAATGTAAAAGAGCCATTGCTGACTTTACTAAAGAGTATGCTGCAAAGCCATTGGTGGGTTTCTACGACATGGAGAGAGATGAGCTCTGCCAGGCCAAATCAGTCCAAGTTGAGCTATGAAGGTGCCCCATCCTCAGATGAGAAGTGAAGTGAAGATCAGGTTCAACAGAACTCAAGGTTGGGTCACAGAACAGGATCCTGAGCTTTTATAATTGCATTGCATTTGGAAGTAATCTGTGGCCGGGTAGTGAGAACGGTCATTTCTGAGTTTGAGTGATGGGTTCCAGAAAAATTTGGACAATAAATTCAGTATTCATAAAAAAGTGCAACCAAGAGTGGGGTTTGAACTTACAAGAACACTTATCCATTGGCGCTTAAGTCCAACACCACAACCACTCGGCCATCCTGATACATGAATTAGCCTGAAAATCTCATAGCAGTCTTTTCAGAGTTGATCATCTGATCAAACAGAATTCAGGGCAGGGTCACAGTGATTCCTAAGACCTGGTCATCAGTTTCCAGAGAACACAGAGCAAGGTCCAGAGTCTTCTGCTTTTACTGTTGCATCATATTCGGAACGATTCTGGAGTCGGGTATTGAGAATTGGTTGTCCCTGAGAGTTTGAGTGATGGGTTCCATAAGAAATTGAGTAAATGGATTCAGAGCGAGTCTTACCAGGAGCAGGGTTTGAACCCACGAGGATACTGATCTATTGGATCTTAAGCCCAACACCTTAACCACTCAGACATCCTGATACATGTGTTAAAGTGAAAATCTCATAGCAGTCTTTTAAGAGATGGTCATCAGCTCCAACAGAATTCAGAGTAGGGTCACAGTGATTCCTGAGAACTGGTCATCAGTTTTCACAGAACAAGGTTCAGAGTCTTCTGCTCTTTCTGTTGCATCACATTCTGAACTATTCTGGAGCCGGGTATTGAGAATGGTCGTCCCTAAGAGTTTGATTGATGGGTTCCATAAGAAATTGACTGAATGCTTTCAGAGAAAGTCTTACCAGGAGTGGGGTTTGAACCCACAAGGACACTGATCCACTGGCTCTTAAGTCCAACACCTTAACCACTCAGCCATCCTGGTACATGCATGAATCTGAAAATCTTGAAGCAATCTTTTCAAAGTTTATCATCAGGGCCAACACAATTTAGGGTAGGGTCTCACTGATTCCTGGTCATCAGTTTTCACAGAACAAGGTCCTGAGTCTTCTTTTTTTCAGTTGCATTACATTCAGAACTATTCTTGAACTGGATATCAAGAATGGTCATCCCTGAGAGTTTGATTGATGGGTTCCATAAGGAATTGGGTAAACACAATCAGAGAAACTGTTACCAGGAGTGGGGTCAAACAGAATTCAGCGTAGCGTCGCAGTAATTCTGGATACTTTACCTGCAATTACCATGTCTAACTTTAGGACTTGAGGAGCAGAAGTGGGGCTTAAGCCATGGTGACATGCACTAATTGGAGTTTAAATGCAATACTTTAGTAACTTTGCCATTCTGTTGCAGACCTATGGCTGTGAACTGATAGTAGTTCTTCAAGAGTTAGTCATCAGTTTCAACAGAAAACAGGGCAAGGTCCTGAGTCTGCTGCATTACATTCAGAAATAATCTGGAGCCTGTATTGAGAATGGTCATCCCTGAGAGTTTGATTGATGGGTTCCATAAGAAGCTGGGAACTACTTCAGAGAAAGTGTTAACAGGTGTGGGGTTTGAACCCATGAGGATACTGAATCATTGGAGCTTAATTCCAACATCTTAACCACTCAGCAATCCTAGCACATACATGAGTCTCAAAATCTCATAGCAGTCTTTTCAGAGTTGACCATCAGGTCAAACAGAATTCAGAGTAGGGTCACACTGTTTCCTGGCCATCAGTTCCCATAGAACAAAGTCCAGTGTATTCTGCGTTTACAGTTGCATTACATTCTGAACTATTCTGGAGATGGGTATTGAGAATGGTCATCCCTGAGAGTTTTATTGATGGATTCCATAAGAAATTGGGTAAATACATACAGAGATACTGTTACCAGGAGTGGGGTTTGAACCCACGAGGATATTGATCCATTGGATCTTAAGTCCAACACCTTAACCACTCGGCCATCCTGGTAGATGTATGAGTCTAAAAATCTCATAGCAGTCTTTTCAGAGTTGACCATTAGGTCAAACAGAATTCAGGGTAGGGTCACAGTGATTCCTGGCCTTCTGGAGACGGTATTGAGAATGGTCATCCCTGAGAGTTTTATTGATGGATTCCATAAGAAATTGGGTAAATACATTCAGAGATACTGTTACCAGGAGTGGGGTTTGAACCCACGAGGATATTGATCCATTGGATCTTAAGTCCAACGCCTTAACCACTCGGCCATCCAGGTACATGCATGTGCCTAAAAATCTCATAGCAGTCTTTCCAGAGTTGACCATTAGGTCAAACAGAATTCAGGGTCGGGTCACAGTGATTCCTGGCGACGGGTATTGAGAATGGTCATCCCTGAGAGTTTTATTGATGGATTCCATAAGAAATTGGGCAAATACATTCAGAGAAAGTGTTACCAGGAGTTAGGTTTGAACCCACGAGGATATTGATCCATTAGATCTTAAGTCCAACACCTTAACCACTCAGCCATCCTGGTACATGCATGAGCCTGAAAATCTAATAGCAGTCTTTTCAGAGTTTATCATCAGGGCAAACAGAATTCAGCGTAAAGTCACAGTTATTCACTTTACCTGCAATTACCATTTCTAACTTTAACACTTGAGTAACAGGAGTGGCGCTAAAGCCATGGTGACATGCACTAATTGACGCTGAAATACAATACCTGAGTCACTCGGCCATTTTGTTACAGACCTATGGTTGTGAATTTATATCAATTCTTCAAGAGTTGGTCATCAGTTTCAACAGAAAACCAAGCAAGGTCCTGAGTCTGCTGCATTTACAGTTGTATTCAATTCAGAAATAATCTGGAGCAGGGTATTGAGAATGGTCATCCTTGAGAGTTTGATGGGTTCCATGAGAAGTTGGGCAACTACTTCAGAGAAAGTGCAACCAGGAGTGGGGTTTGAACCCACAAGGACACTGAGCCATTGGCTCATAAGTCCAACCCTTTAACCACTCAACCACATACTTGAGCCTAAAAATCTAATAGCAGTCTTTTCAGAGTTGACAATTGGGTCAAACTGAATTCAGGGTAGGGTCACAGTGATTCCTGGCCTTCTGGAGATGGGTATTGAGAATGGTCATCCCTGAGAGTTTTATTGATGGATTCCATAAGAAATTGGATAAATACATTCAGAGATACTGCTATCAGGAGTGGGGTTTGAACCACAAGGATATTGATCCATTGGCTCTTAAGTCCAACACCTTAACCACTCGGCCATCCTGGTATAGGCACGAGCCTGAAAATCTCGTTGCAGTCTTTTCAGAGTTGACCATCAGGTAAACAGCATGCAGGGTAGGGTCACAGTGATTCCTGGCCTTCTGGAGATGGGTATTGAGAATGGTCATCCCTGAGAGTTTTATTGATGGATTCCATAAGAAATTGGGTAAATACATTCAGAGATACTGTTACCAGAAGTGGGGTTTGAACCCACGAGGATATTGATCCATTGGATCTTAAGTCCAACGCCTTAACCACTCGGCCATCCTGGTACATGCATGAGCCTAAAAATCTCATAGCAGTCTTTCCAGAGTTGACCATTAGGGCAAACAGAATTCAGGGTAGAGTCACAGTGATTCCTGGCTTTCTGGAGACGGGTATTGAGAATGGTCATCCCTGAGAGTTTTATTGATGGATTCCATAAGAAATTGGGCAAATACATTCAGAGAAAGTGTTACCAGGAGTTAGGTTTGAACCCACGAGGATATTGATCCATTGGATCTTAAGTCCAACACCTTAACCACTCAGCCATCCTGGTACATGCATGAGCCTGAAAATCTAATAGCAGTCTTTTCAGAGTTTATCATCAGGGCAAACAGAATTCAGTGTAAAGTCACAGTTATTCACTTTACCTGCAATTACCATTTCTAACTTGAACACTTGAGTAGTGCTAAAGCCATGGTGACATGCACTAATTGTCGCTGAAATACAATACCTGAGTCACTCGGCCATTTTGTTACAGACCTATGGTTGTGAATTTATATCAATTCTTCAAGAGTTGGGCATCAGTTTCAACAGAAAACCGAGCAAGGTCCTGAGTCTGCTGCATTCAATACAGAAATAATCTGGAGCAGGGTATTGAGAATGGTCATCCTTGAGAGTTTGATTGATGGGTTCCATGAGAAGTTGGGCAACAACTTCAGAGAAAGTGCAACCAGGAGTGGGGTTTGAACCCAGAAGGACACTGAGCCATTTGTTCATAAGTCCAACCCTTTAACCACTCAGCCATCCGGGTACATGAGTTAGCCTGAAAATCTTGTAGCAGTCTTTTCAGAGTTGATCATCAGGTCCAACAGAACTCAGGGTAGGATCACAGTGATTCCTGGTCATCAGTTTCCACAGAAGCCGCTCCAGAGTCTTCTGTTCTTACAGTTGCATGACATTCAGAAATAATCTGGAGCCGGGTATTGAGAATGGTCATCCCTGAGAGTTTGATTGATGGGTTCCATAAGAAATTGAGCAAACACACTCAGAGAAAGTGTTATCAAGAGTGGTGTTTGAACCCATGAGGATAGTGATTCATTGGCTCTTAAGTCTAACACCATAACCGCTGGGCCCTACTGGTACATGTCCACTTCATCTTCTTTTCTGACAGCACACCTCACCACTGTCTTACATCTCTCATACATGTCCTGCACCACTCTAACACACTTCTCTGCCACTCCAGACTTCTTCATGCAATACCACAGTTCTTCTCTCGGCACCCTGTCATATGCTTTCTCCAGATCCACAAAGGCACAATGCAGCTCCCTCTGACCTCTGTACTTCTCCATTAACATCCTCAAGGCAAACATTGCATCTGTGGTGCTCTTTCTTGGCATGAAACCAAACTGTTGTTCACAAATGCTGACCTCTGCCCTTAGTCTAGCTTCCAATATTCTTTCCCATAACTTCATCGTATGGCTCATCAACTTTATCCCTCTGTAGTTGCCACAACTCTGCACGTCTCCCTTGTTCTTAAAAATGGGCACCAGCACACTTCTCCTCCATTCCTCTGGAAAAGTCCAGATTCTTCTGCTTTTACAGTTGCATTACATTCAGAAATAATCTGGAGCCGGGTATTGAGAATGGTCATCCTTGAGAGTTTGATTGATGGGTTCCATAAGAAATTGGGCAACTACTTCCGAGAAAGTGTTACAAGGAGTGGGGTTTTAACCCATGAGCATACTGATCCATTGGATCTTAAGTCTTTTAAGTAGTCTTTTAAGAGTTGGTCATCAGGTCCTACAGAAGACAGGTGAGGGTCCTGAGTCTTCTGGTTTTACAGTACTATGACATTCAGAAATAATCTGGAACCAAGAATGTTCATTCCTGTGAGTTTGATTGATGGATACCAAAATAAAATGGACAATAACATTATAATTCAGCCAGAAGGTTCACCAGGAGTTGGGCTCGAACCCATAAGGATAATTATTCATTGGATATTAAGTCCAAGATCTGAAACACTCAGCCATGCTGGTACACACAGTAGGCAGTAAGACTCATTGCAGTCTTTTAAGGGTTGGTCATCAGATCCTACAGAAGACAGGTCAGGATCCTGAGTCTTCTGCTTTTACAGTAAAATGACATTCGGAAGTTATCCGGAACCTGGCACCGAGAAAGGTCATCACATAGAGTTTGATTGATGGGCTTCATCAGAAATTGGACAATAAAATCAAAATTCAGCAAAAGGGTCAGCAGGAGAGGGGCTTTAACCCACAAAGAAACTCACATCCAATGCCTTAACCACTCAGCCATCCTAGTACAGTAGGCTTGAAGACTCATGGCAGTCTTTCAAGTATTGGTTACATGCTCAACAGAACCCAGGGCAGGGTCAGAGTGATTGCACTCAGTTTACAGTGTAACAGGATGGCTAAGTGGCTAAGGTCTCGTATTTAAGATCCAATGAGTGCATGTCCCTATGGGTTTGAGTCTCACTCCTGGTACTCAATTTGTAAAGTTTGAAATGGTACCAAGAATGAACCCACAAGGAAAGTCATCCATTCATAAGTCTTACATCCAACACCTTAACCATCCTGATACAAACAGGGATTGTAAAGTAGGCCATAAAACTAATAGCAGTCTTTCAAGAGTTGGTCATGAGGTCTTACAGGACACAGACTCAAACACAACTCAGGCTCAGGATGATTTCTGAGACTCATACTTTTACAGTAGCCTTGCATTAGTAAGTAATCTGGAGCTTAGTACTGAGTTTCTTCTTCTTTTCCTTTCGGCTGTCCCTTCAGGGGTCACCACAGCAAATGATCTGCCTCCATCTCACCCTATCCATTGCATCTTCTTCTTTTCCACCAACTGCCTTCATGTCCTGCTTCACCACATCCATGAATCGTCTCTTTGGTCTTCCTCTGGGTCTTCTGCCTGGTAGTTCCAACCTCAGCACCAATATGCTCACTATCCATCCTCTGTACATGTCCAAATGACATGTTGCTCTGGACTGTTGAGCCTAAGTACTTAAAATCCTCCACCTTCCTCATCTCTGTTCCCTTTAACCTCAGTGTTCCTCATGGGTCCTTGTCATTCACACACATGTATTCTGTCTTACTGAGGCTAACCTTCATTCCTCTCCTTTCCAGGGCATACCTCCACCTCTCTAGATTTTCCTGCACTTGTTCTCTGCTCTCACTACAGATCACAATGTCCTCTGCAAACATCATAGTCCATGGGGAATCTTGTCTAACCTCATCTGTCAGCCTGTCCATCACCATAGCAAACAAGAAGGGGCTCAGAGCTGACCCTTGATGCAGTCCAACCTCCACCTTGAACTCTTCTCTCTCACCAACAGCACACCTCACCACTGTCTTATATCTCTCATACATGTCCTGCACCACTCTAACATACTTCTCTGCCACTCCAGACTTCCTCATGCAATACCACAGTTCCTATCCCGGTTCCCTGTCATATGCTTTCTCCAGATTCCCAAAGGCACAGTGCAGCTCCTTCTGACTTTCTCTGTACTTCTCTATTAACATTCTCAAAACAAACACTGCATCTGTGGTGCTCTTTCTTGGCATGAAACCAAACTGTTCACAAATGCTGACCTCTACCCTTAGTCTAGCTTCCACTATTCTTTCCCATAACTTCATCGTATGGCTCATCAACTTTATCCCTCTGTAGTTGCCACAACTCTGCATGTCTCCCCTGTTCTTAAAAGTGGGCACCATCAAACTTCTCCTCCATTCATCTGGCATCCTCTCACTCTGTAACACCTTGTTGAATGTTCTTGTCAGAGAATCTACTGCTACCTCTCCTAGACACTTCCATACCTCCACTGCTAAGTCATCAGGACCAACTGCCTTTCCATTCTTCATCCTCATCAATGCCCTCCTCACTTCACGCTTACTAATCATTGCTACTTCCTGGTCCTCAATGGTCACCTCTTCTGCTCTTTTTTCTCTCACATTTTCCTCATTCATCAGCTCTTCAAAGTACTCTTTCCATCTTCCCAGCACACTTCTGTCATCAGTCAATACATTTCCCTCTCAGTCCTTAATCACTCTAACTTGCTGCACATCCTTCCCATCTCTATTTCTCTGCTGTGCCAACCTGTATAAATCATTTTCTCTCTGTTTACTGTCAAACCTATCATACAAGTCATCATACGCCTTCTGTTTTTGCCTTTGACACTGCTACCTTCACCTTACACTGTGTCTCCCTGTACTCCTGTTTATTCTCTTCAGTCCTTTCAATGTCCCACTTCTTAGCTAACCTCTTCCTTTGTACACACTCTTACACTTCCTCGTTCCACCACCAACTCTCCTTCCAGATGACATACCAAGTATTCTCCTACCTGTCTCCCTGATCACATTAGCTGTAGTTGTCTAGTCATCTGGAAGCACTTCCTGACCACCCAAAGCTTGTTTCAACTCCTCCTTGAAGACAACCCGACACTTCCTTTTTTAGCTTCCACCACTTTGTCTTCTGCTCTGCCTTTGCCTTCTTCACCTTCCTCACCATCAGTGCAACCTAAACACCACCATTCTATGCTGTTTGGCAACACTCTCACCCACTACTACTTTGCAGTCACTGACTTCCTTCAAATTACATCGCCTACACAAGATATAGTCTACCTGTGTGCTCCTACCTCCACTTTTTTACGTCACGCTATGCTCCTGTATCTTCAGGAAGAAAGTATTCACTACAGCCATTTCCATCCTTTTTGCAAAATCGATCAACATCTGTCCTTCTGGGTTCCTGTCCTAGATACCAAACCTGTCCATCACTTCCTTGTCCCATCTGTTTCCTGCACCAACATATCCATTGAAGTTTGCACCAATGACCACTCTTTCACCTCTGGGGGTATTCTGCATCACTTCATCTAATTCACTCCAGAATCTCTCCTTCTCTTCTAGCTCACATCCTGCCTTTGGGACATAAGCACTAACAACATTGAACATCACACCTTCAATTTCTAACTTGAGACTCATCACTCTGACACTCTTTTCACTTCCAGAACATTCCTGACCATCCCCTCCTTCAAGATGACTCCTACTCCATTTCTCTTCCCATCCACAACATGAAAAAACAGCTTAAACCCTACTCCTAAGCTTCAAGCCTTGCCACCTTTCCACCTGGTCTCCTGAACACACAGTATGTCCACCTTCCTCCTCTGCATCATGTCAGCCAGCTCTCTACCTTTTCCTGTCATAGTTCCAACTTTCAAAGTCCCTACTTTCAGTCCGAGACTCATGCCTTTCCTCTTCTGTCTGTGCCTACGGACATGCCTCCCACCTCTCCTTCTTCGACGTCTTCGACCAACAGCAGTCCAATTTCCACCAGCACCCTGTTGGTTAACAGCACTGATGGCGATCGTTGTTAACCCGGGCCTCGACTGATCCGGTATGAAATTCTTTGTTTTGACTCGCATATTTTATTTGGCATTGGTTTTACGCCGGATGCCCTTCCTGATGCAACCCTCTGCATTTATCCGGGCTTAGGACCAGCATGAGGGTGGACACTGGCTTGTGCACTGGCTGCATTTCGACAATTTTTACACGTTACTGTAAGTAAAACTTGACTTTAAATAAAGGTGATGTTATGTCTTTCTCATTATATTTTGCTGCTGGAACACCCATGTAGTACATTTGTATATTGTTATATTATGCAAGACTTGAACAGGTTTCTTCTTATACTCACAGCCTATCACTCAAAAAATCATTAAAAATGTAATACAATATTACATACCGGTATTAGTAGAATATTGGTTGTAATAACTAATACTGTATGTAGTTTGCAAGAAATTCAAAATAGCCCATGTAAAGTGGCTAAGGAAGCCCAATCAATAAAGTTTGTCACAAGATTGGTAAAAATATTCATAATTGACAACTAGACCCCCCCCAATGAGGGAATTACACCAGATACAACCTAACCCGTATAAACAATTGGTGGAACTTTTGCTGACCTTGAACTTGACCTTTGACCATTGACAACAACCTTTTCATAAACTCATTTAAGCCTATGGGCTTAAGTTTCCATCATAAAAATTTAAAGATGCTATGTCAAGCAGTTGGTGGCACAGCATGCAGTGGTTAGCACTTCTGCTTCACAGTAAGAAGACCTGTGTTTGAGTTCCAGGATTTGGGTTTTCTGGATGAAGTTTGCATGTTCTCCTCATATTTGTGTGGGTTTCCTCTAGTTTCCTCCCAACATCAAAAGCATGCACAGTAAGCAAATGGGCTGTTCCAAATCACCCTGAGGTGAGAGTGTGACTGTGAATGGTTGGATGTGTATTGGTTCTGCGATAGTCTGGGGAGCTGTCCAGCATGTACCCTGCAACCACCCAGAGCCAACTGAGACTTTGTGAGTTTGCGAACTTAACCTCATGAGAGTCCACTGTCCTTATAGGTAAAGTCTGTTTTTTATACCCGAGCAATAGTGGTTCATCAGGCCGGTGCTTATCCCCAGTTTGTGTTGCGTGAAGTAACGAGGAGTACAACTCCTCTTTGATGGGACGCGAGTCCATCACAGGTTACCTTCCCAGTATATTTTTACTGGTACCGATTTATACTGCTGGGTGAACAGAGGCACACTTGTGATTAAGACTTTGCCCAGAGGTCTTAGCACAGTGGGAGTCTAACTGGGATTTGTACACACAACCTCCTGATCATGAGCGCAGCACCCTAACCACTACACCACCGGGACCATTGCCACTGTCCTTATAGAAGGACAATATTTTCTGTAAACTGCATTGGAAATGAATGAATGAATGAATGTCAAGCAGTTATTGAGCTATAGGTGTGTCTGTCTTCCTTTCGGCTTTTTTCCCTTTTACTCAGGAGTCGCCACAGCGAATCATCTGATTCGCACGTTTGATTTGGCAGAGGTTTTTACGTCGGATAGGTGTGTGTAGTCACAAAAATATCAACAGGTAAATAAATAAAGCTCAAACCTTCTTTCGGTGATAACATAAGGCAGTTTAAAACAGAGAAGTTCAGAGATGATTTAAAAGGAGCTATCAGATGAGGAACTAGAACAAAAACTAAAACTTTTGCATTTGCACTGCAAATTGAGGGTTTCAATGGAAGATCGTTGCTGTGTTGCATGTTTTCCATGTGCTTCCCTGGGTTTCCCCCATGTACTCCGGTTTCCTCCCACAGTCCAAAGACATGCGCTTTAGGTTAATTTGCTGTTCCTTGGTGTGCATATTAATGTGAATGGCTGTGTGTGTTGTCCTGCGATGGTCTGGTGAGCTAGGCTATTCTCTGAGTGCACCACCTTCACCCAGTGTTGGCTGAGATAGAGATAGGTATCAGCCTATAACATTAGTGACTGGCATGTTACTACAGTAAAACAAAAATATAACTTTTTCTTCTGTCACGGAGTTTAGAAAAAATAATTTAAATGTTCATTATAACATTTAAAGACTACTACTGTAGAAAAAAAAACCCAAAAACAGTAATTTATTAAAGGGTCGCCACCTTTGTTTAGTATCTCGGCTACTGCACATCTTATGTTCTCAAGGTGCCAGAACTTATCTCGAGCTTGAACATATTCTATAAATAGTTAGAAAACAGTGTAGGAGGGAGGAGAGTGGATAAACCAACACAACACATCTGTTTCCTACTTTGTTGAAAGACATCCTCCTTCGCTGTCTCCGTTCCTCCCTGGCAAACGCGTTCTCCAGGTTTGCAGCCAGGAGCGAAGCAGCTGTTGTTTTCTACTCGACTGCGTCTCATCAGCCTTCTCTGGCCTCCATACTCACCGTCTTACATTCTTTCGGGCTACTTCTGTCTTTATTTACTAACTGTTTTCTTCTTTAAGCAAGTTTTCAGTAATCACATGGTAAATTAGCCTTGACTCTTAGTATTATTTGTTTGAATTCATGCAAGTTATTTGCTGTAGAAAGACGAACATATTCATATTTATCACACCCGAACGCAGCGACATGTGCTTGAGGTAACGATGAGTAATACTCAGGAAAAATAGTTCCAATAAGGTGGCACAGTGGTGTAGCGATTAGCAGATTCACCTCACATGACTGGAAGTTCCAAACTGTTCCTAGGTGTGAGCGTGAGTGTGGATGGTTGTGTGTGTTGCTCTGCTGTGGCCTGGTGAGCTTCAGGCTGTGTCTCATGTTTGCCCAAAGTCAGATGAGATGTGTTTCATTCTCTTCGCAGCCCGAGTAGAATTAAATGGTTCAGCGAATGATATGGTAGAATTTTGTGCTGGTAAAGTTCTTCTTTTCCTTTCAGCTGTTCCCTTCAGGGGTCGCCACAGCAAATCATCTGCCTTCATCTCACACTATCCTCTGCATCTTCTTCTCTTACACCAACTACCTTCATGTCCTTCTTCACCACATCCATAAATCTCTTTGGTCTTCCTCTAGGCCTTCTGCCTGGTAGTTCCAACCTCAGTATCCTACTACCAATATACTCACTATCCCTCCTCTGTACATGTCCAAACCATCTCAATCTAGCCTCTCTGACTTTGCCTCCAAAACATCTTACATGTGCTGTCCCTCTGATGTCCTCACTCCTGATCCTATCCATCCTCCCAAAGAGAATCTCAATATTTTCATCTCTTTGTGCTCGGAAAGTAATATCTGAAAATCTAAAATGTTTTATGGTACTAACTTGCTAATCTTCTTAATATACAAATAAAAATCAGTAGTGACATTTATAAACTGCAAAAGCAATAAAGTGCCTAATACTTTTGCACAGTATTGGCCAAGCTTATGTTTTATTATTGGCTGGATAGTAGCATAGTGGTTAGCACATCTGTTGGGCTAATTGGCTGCGTGTGTTTGTGTGTATGTGTGTGTGTTAGCTGTCCAGGGTATACCTCGTTTTCGCCCAGTCTTGGGTAAAAGCCATTCCGAGACTGGTTCAGCAAATAAGTGAAAGAATGAATGGTTTATTATATGTACGTTATAAACACATAACCACACTCACACTCAAACAAAGTGGCAATTTAAAGCAACCAATTACATCAATGTGCATGTTTTTGGATTGTGGGAGGAGACCAGACTACCTGAAGGAAACCCACGCAAGCATGGAGTGAACATGCAAACTCCACAAAGGAACACACTCACCAAGCCTAGGAGTTAAACCACTGTGCAACCATATTAGAACCAGTGCAGCAATTTGAAATAAATAAACAGCGTTGTGATTTGATTGGCTGTCAGAGCTGCTATTAATGAAAATTCATCTGCACTCTTGACCAATGAAAACGAGACTTTAACAATGCCATCATTTAATTTTCTTCTTTTCAGTCATAGAGCATTCGGGTTACCTGCATCATAAATAGAAAGTAAATTCAAGAGACACACACATACACACACACACACACACACACACACACACACACATACACACCCCTTCCCTTGTAACATGGCTCATCTGAGCCACTCTTATTTTCGATTCTAGCCTGTAAGAATTTATGACTGTATTAAAAATCAGGCGGGGTAATGCCAAAGACTGACCTTCTGCTGGAAAATAAATGATCAGGCACCTGGTGCATTTCATATCATTTTAATAGGAGGCATTGTGCCAAGTTGTTTTGTTGTATGAATTATAATGACTTTACAAGAAGGGTGATGAGGAGACTGCTTATTTCGAGCATGGAATGCGAACCAGAACCCGGAGCTATTATAGAAGACCCTAGCTCCTGAGTAGCGCATTGACAAGGTCTGTGACTATCAACCCGGAGACCGCAAGTTTGAATGCAGGTTGGTGAAACGGCCATCTGCAACCGGGAACCAAACGGGCGTTAATTGGCCAAGCTCTCATGGGAGGGATGGCATATACTCACTTCCCTGTCACTCACAGTGATCGCCAACCAATCCTTGGCACCTGTGTGCTCATTTATATGAGTGCTGGATAGCGCTTTCCCTTACAGTGTGTTAAACTGCAACCAAATACACACGGTTCGAAAAGAGGCCGATGGCTGGCATTGCATTTCACGGAGGTGGCGTGTACATGCTTTCGCATGTCTCTGTTTGGTGGTGATGATGTGAAGGGAAGGCAATATTTGATGGGTAAGGTAAGTCTGTTGGGTTTTTACACCCGAGCCTAGTGGCTTAGCCTCGTGGCTCATCAGGCCGGTACTTATCCCCGGTTTCCATAGCGTGAAGCTATGAGTTCAACTCCCCCTGGATGGGACGCTAGTCCATCACAGGTTACTTTCCCAGTATATTTTACTGGTAGCCATTAACACTGCTGGGTGAACAGAGGCACACTTGTGGTTGAGACCTTGCTCAGGGGTCTCTAGCACAGTGAGGGTCCCAGTGGGATTCAAACTCACAACCTCCTGATCATGAGCGCAGCACCCTAACCCCTACACCACCGGCCCCACTAATATTTGATTGGTGGGAATTGGATATGGCGAAAATTATGGCGAAAAATTAAGACTAACATCCAAATAGAAACAAAAGAAGCCCCTTTGGATGAAGATGGGTGCAAAAAACAAACAAACAAATAAACCCAAACAAATGGGAAGATTGTGATCATATTGTTTCTGTATTGAATTTTAGTGCTCAGTACTTCAGGAATGGAATTCTGTTTAAAGAGTAGCAGTATTGGTCGTCCCGACAGGGTAATTTGTGTGTACTGTAATAAGTTTAAGTGATACAGATCTTATCTTAACATACAGTAAATAATCATAAAAAGCACACTATTGGGTGATTTTATCCCAAAGTTTACTCGTCAAGAATGAACCAATGCGAAGCAAACATTTTTTCCCCACAAGTGATGTGAACTCATTGAGCCTGGTTGTCCAGCACAAGTCGACAAACAGCAAGTGACGTCATCAGTTCATTTTCTGTAACCACCAAATCCTGATTAGGGTCACAGGGAGGCTGGCACCCATCCCAGCTGGGTGAGGACAGAGTACACCAGGGACAGCTCGCCAGGCCATCACAGAGCGGAAACACACTGACAGCTTTGCAGCTACTCTCGTCGAAAGTCAGCAGTGGTTCTTTTACATCAACCTCTCACCATAGACAATGAGAGACATGGCCGGCCTTTGATAACCCAGTTAGCTGCACTGAGGGGGGTGGGGGGGGGGCAGTGACAACCTTGTGGATAGTGGGACTCGAACCCCCAACCTTAGGATCAGCGATCCAGCGCCCTATACCACTAGGCCACCACTGCCCTTGCAAGCGACATATGAGGTGATAATAGCCAATTAAGTGGAACAGCCAATGATGATGTCGCTATGAATGCCTATTAGTATTAGTAGAGTGGCAGCATTCACACATACTTCACAAGACCCCCCTCACGCTAACACTTCTGCCGGTATCTCGGCTGCTGACATCGATTTGCGGGACACAATTTGCTTCATTTTCACTAAAACACGAGCTGATTCCAGTCAATCTTATGAAATCCTGTTACAACAATAGCGGAAGGCAAGCACACGATGTAAGATGGTCAGCAATTGGCTGTAGGGTGCTGAGTCATAATAAGAGCTGACAGGTGTTTGAATGGCTGCTTTACCGGCTGCTCAATAATAAGATGGTCAGCGATTGGCTATGGGGAGGCAAGGCATGATAACAGCTGAGAGGTGTCTGAGCGGTCGCTTTCCTGGCTGCTGGATAATATGACGGTCAGCGATTGGCTGTAGGGTGCCGAGGCGTGATAAGAACTGACAGGTGTTTGAACGGCTGCTTTGCTGGATGCCACACTAACTAGCTGATGTTCAAAGGGTCAAGTGAGCCAGTGATGTCATACATGATCATTTTAAAGAGCTAGCAGTACCAGTTTACCATAGGTTGCTTTTAAGGCTGGGCCCTGTCAGAGTTTCTTCCTCAGGTCATCTCAGGGAGCTTTTACCATCACAGGCAACTCTGGAATGCTTAGTAGGGATGTATTCATGTAACTCACCGTGTTGCCTGAGATAAGCACCAGCTTTCTTCCGACCATAGGATTAAGCAGCTCAGGAAATGAGTGTGTGTGAGTGAAATTGGTTTTATGTGTGTGTGTGTGTGTGTGTGTGTGTGTGTGTGTGTGTGTGTGTGTGTGTGTGTGGGTGGGTGGGTAGGTGCATGTTGTCGTGCAGTTAACTGGAGAGCTGTTCCAGCTCGCCAGCCCATTGCCAGGTCAACAAACACACACACACACAACCATACACACTCACATCCACACCTGGGGGCAATTTGGCGCAGTATTGTTGTTGTGTGCATCTCTTTGGACTGTTTGAGGAAACTGGAGTACTTCACGGAAACTTATACAAGCAAGGAAATAACCTCATGCTAACCTCTACAACACCATTCCACCCAGGAAGTAAAACTTAAATATAAAATCATAGCATCTTGGCATTAATCTTTCTTGTGTGCATGACATAATGAATGATAATAATAAATAATTATTAGTGCAGATGCTTCAGGCAGACTTTTCGGTTTTTTTACTTTAAGACTTGCCACAGTTTCATTTTAAGGAACCCAGTTTTTTATTCGATTATAAAAATCGGTGCTAGTTTACAACACGGATGATATAAAAGTGATGGTCTAAAACCACAGTGAAATGTATAATAAATATACCAGCTGTTCGCTCAGTCTTCCAGTCTTCGATAGTGGAATAATTATCACTTCACTGCACCAGCTACAACACAGGAGTGGATTCAAACAGAAATGTTGGCAGTGATACAAAAACACCTCCAGTCTCAAGAAGATGCTTTTAACCCTGGTTTTCATGATATTATTCAGCGTATTTATGGATTATTTGGATAAAGAAAAAATAACTGAAGGACGAAAATATTGTTTCTTTGATTTAATTGACATATCTCAGGTGTAACACTGTTATTTGTAGTCACTGGAAGCCGATTTGGACGCTGTAGTTTTATTAAAGAAATTTAACGTGCCAGGTGTAAATTTAATTGAATCAGATACACATCTGTTCGTCAAAGGATTTTAGTTTTAATCTCGTCTTCATTACGCCTGTAGGCCCTTACTCTGTCGCTCAGGCTGTTTGTTTATCTAGAGGTCTATCTGTCTGTAATTCATTGTATCCTCTTGTGTATTATTATATTGTGTATCTAGCGTCGTCTAACATATATAATTAGTCATTAAAGGAGGTAAAAACACCAAAGGTGACTTTTTTTTTTTTTTTTTTTTTTTTTTGCTTTTCTTCCTCATACTTTATAGATTCTTAGGGAAAGTCTGTACCCCAAAGTACTCAGTAGCCCTTTGATTACAAAGCAAACACCAAAAGGTAATCTACTACATACGGTTTGGGACCAAGCAACATTCTGACATGTAATTTTCACAGTTCTATGCAAACAAGGAACAATAAGGCCCGCCCACCCACACTGCCTTTTCATCACAAAGCTGGACCTAATCCCAGTTTATTTTGGGCAAGACTTTGCGACACCCAGAATATGCAGCCAATCCATCACAAGACTGATATGATGAGGTAATGCTAAAAATTCAAACAATCAGCGTAAATCATTCCTCCGACCCATTCTAAGGTGAATCTGTTGAGAAAAAAACCCTCAGATTCAGAATTCACTCGGATCAGCTCCAGAATCAAATGGCGTCACCCTTGTATATAAAACTTGGGTTAAAACCTTGGTAGAATTTTTTTGAAAAATATAAATATAGTATTTTGTCTATTTCTGCACCCACAGAGCGCAAACCTCGGCCAAACTGAAGAAAAATTTTTTAAAATGTGTACAGCAAGAACGTCCTAGATTCAATTTCTGTGCTCGGGTGTTTCTGTATGGAGTTTACATATTCTCCCAGAGCTTGTGTGCTTGGGTTCCTCGGGATCCTCTGATTTCCTCCCACAGTTAAAAGACATGCACAATAGGCTAACTGGCAGTTCCAAATTACACCATGTGTGAGTGTGAATGCTTGCGTGTTGGCCCTGTAATAGCCTGGCAAGCTGTTCAGGGTGTGTCCTGCCCTTGGCCAGATTTGGCTGAGATAGAGGCCAGCCTCCCTCATTAAAAATAGTTGGCTTAGAAAATGAATGACTGAATTAAGTGTATAGCATCCCCTACTGGCCCTACTGTAATACAACACTTTCAAATTTTTCACAATGAATTCTTTTAAAAAAAATTCAGGATTTAGAATTTTGACTCAGATCATCACCAAAATCCATTGAAGTCTCCCTTGTTGAAAGCCCTGCCTCCAGTAGAAATCTTATACCATTTTGTCTAATCCTGTATTCCAAGTACAAACCTCTTGCAAGCTGGGGAAAAAAGAAAAAGACAAGAAAATATACAGCACCCCATGATAGGCCTGCTGTAATATAACACTTCCAAACTTTTGACAGTGGTAAAGAACCTTTTAAAAAATTCCACTTTTAATAATTTGATCCAGATCATCTCCAAATTCTAGAGACGTGTTACTGTGGCCATATGCCACCTCCCCAAATAAATTGAGCAAAATCCATTCGTGCATAACAAATAAATCCATGTGCTGTGCAAAACAAGAAAAACACTGTTAACAATAATTTTTTATTATTTTTTTTTTTTTTCACTCTTTCAACAGCTCTTTAATACTGAGCATTCTTGGATTATATCCCGAACTGAATATGACATCATCAGATTCATAATTACATGGGTCGGTCACATGAAAACACTAAATTCTGACAGATTGTCATGCAGCCTGATCTAAGTACTCACTCAATCACTTATTTGCTGAACCGCTTAATCCTGGATGCAAATAACTGGTCAAGGGCGGAGTTCACCCTGAACAGCTTGCCAGACCATCTCAACATCATCCCAACACCATCCCAACACACACACACTCACACACACACACACACACACACACACAGACAATCATTCATTTGGAACAGCCAGTTAGTATAATGTGCATATTTTGGGACTGTATGAGAAAACCGGTGCACCCAGAGGAAACCCACACAAGCACACAGAAATGCCATCACTAAGCCTTGGACTCCAACCCAGGACCTTTGTTCTGTAATCACTGCTTTACTGTGCCACCTGGACAGTTTCCAGTTATAAGTTTATGTTTATATGCTATTTTGAAAAATATATTCTATATGGATTATGGAAAGCGACTGAAGTATGCAGAGGAAACCAAACAGGGACTCGAGCCCAAGACCTTCTTTCTGTGAGGAGGACATGCTCACCCTAACATCACTGTACGGTCACGTGCAAAAAAAAAAAAATTCAATAAGCAAATAAGACATGATTACCCAGGCCTGTGTTTTTAAGGGGATAAATGGAAAAGTGTGAAAAAATTAATATTCCATAAAAAACACAGTTCGCTACACAAAGATTTTCATCACAAAATCAATCACTCACATACTCATAACCACACCTCATCTTTTTTTCCCCCTTGTCCTGCAAAGAAATGAGAGAAAGAATGAAAAGAGTGGACATATGTGATTTGAGACTGCATTGTGCATGACTAATGACGAAAACATCTTAAAATCACTGCCGCAATGTCCTTGGAAAGGCGAATGAATTTTCAGCAGAATAATTAACTTAATTAACAAATCTGCATGCATATTCATCAGGGCCATTGCCGTCTTTCTAGGCTCGCTCGATGAACGTGGCCATGTAATAGCGGCCTCATTTACATTCCCTCTCCCATTGTCATTTATGTGGCTCGGCATCTCAGGCGTGGGCTGGGGTGAGGGGAAACTAGGCCTTCGCGGATGTGCATATATCACACTGGGCTGTTATGCCAGGCTGGGGAATTGATATCAGTTGTACGGATCAGCTTGGAATCAGTGTAAGACCCTGTGAATGTGCCCTTCTGTGTGTGTGTGTGTGTGTGTGTGTGTGTGTGTGTGTGTGTGTGTGTGTGTGTGTGTGTGTGTGTGTGTGTGTGTGCACGCAAGTGTGTGTTGGGGGGTGCTGAGTGGCTGTCTGTGCCCTCTTTGCACTCACTCCCTCCCTGGTGGGCATTCCCTGGCACAGTTCCCACCCCGTAAAAGTCTCCCGGGTTGTGCTTCACTCTCTTGTGTCTCTGCAGGGCAATCTTTAAAAGCAGCAAGGTGTGACGGCACCGAGTGGCAGCTTGGCAGCCGTGCCCGAGGATACCAGTGCTCCTTCAACCGTGCCTGAACACCCACCACTGCTCTTATCGCCTCTATACGTTAATGCTTATGCCACATCATGCATTTTGTGTATATAATAGCTTTTTAATAATACGCACTTTGTACCACAGTGCTGGTAAATTATCAGTTCTTATTGGAAAGAAGGTGTTGATTCATTTTTCACTCCAGCAGCTCCGATTGTTCCATTATGTCGCTGTAATAACTTAACATTTCTCTGTGTTCGCAAGCACTTGCATTCCAGAAGGGCTACATACAGTAACCGACGTCTGTCAATAAACATATGAAAACATAATTACACACTCTCTCATTTGCCAATCCTAATATCACAGTCACAGGGAGGCTGGAGCCTATCTCAGCCGACACTGTCCGAAAGTGGGGCTCAATTTGAAAAGCTCACTAGACCATTGCAGGGCAATGCTTTCATACTCAATTCATACTCACATCCACACATCGGTTTAATTTGGAACAGCCAGTTAACCTCATGTACATGAAGGAAACCAAAGTAGTACCTGAAGGAAACCCATGCAATCATGGGGAGAACATGCAAACTGTACACAGAAACACCTGAGCACAGGACTTCAAACCAGGAGCTTCTTGCTGTGAGGAAGACATGCTAACTGCTATGCCACTTTACTGCCCAAATTTACAATTATGAGTTAGTGAAGCTTTCTGTAAAGAAATGATTACTGTATTATTATGGAAGGAGTCTCCAGTGTTAAAATTTTTCTGGCATGGAAAAATATTCACTAGAGAGCACTTTCCACTTCGTGGTTTCCCTGCATTCTAAAATTACTGTAGATCCCAACATTAAATGACGTGCGAATGTGTTTTATACCCCCATTTCACTGGAGCGTGGAATGACCGTGGCGGAAAGGTGCGGAACGCACTCTACAGAGGAGCTTCGGCATTTTTACATGGAAAATGGGACAAAAACCTACGGAAAATTGTACATTTGGAACATCTTCGGAACGTTCACGGAATGTGCAGAAAAGACAGGGAAAGAACGCAGTATAATGTCAGAATACATGCGTAAAAGCGCTCAGATTACCTTTGGAACCAGTGCGGATTGCACAGGAAGACCTTCAGATAATTCAGGGAATGTTCACGGAAAGCAAGGAACATTCGAGGAACGACTACGGCACTACTCCATTTTAGAAGGAAGAGTTACGGAATGATTGCGGAACAGGCGGAATGAAGGCGGGACATTCACGTTCAACACGGAATGACTAAGGAATGACTGAGGAATGACTGAGGAATATCCGGCATAACCACGTTTCAATGAGGAAAAATCGGCAAAGATCAAAGGATTCCGCCTATAAATACATGCATTCGACCAAGGAAGCTCATTCTCTCATTCATCCTATATGTTTATAATTTATAATGTGTTTATAATGTACAATACATTTAAAAATTAACATACGTTTGTAATTTACAATAAGTTTATAATTTACATGTTTATAATGCACTGTATGTTTATAATTTATAATATGTTTATTAAAGTTCTTTAGTAAAGTAAAGTATTTTAGTAAAGTTTATTAAAGTATAAAATTAAACATATTTTTGTAATGTGCAATATGTTTATAATTTACAAAAAACTTAAAATTAAACATATGTTAATGTTTAATATCAATAATGTAAATATGTTCCTTTTATTTTCACCTCAGTAAATCATTCCAGACTAAAAACCATGCACAAAGTCCAAACCACAGTGATTATAACTTCAAAACTTTATTACATGAACAGGAAAACAAAAAAAAATAATAAAGTGAATGAACTGGAATAATTTAGTATTCATTGTGGAAGTGACTTTGGTGACTGTTCCGCAAGTCTTCCTTGTTATCCGCAATCATTCCACAAACCTTCCGTGAGTATTCTGTGGGGATCCGTAGATGAATGCAAATGTTCCGTGGCCGCTTTTGACAATCCAGAAGAGGGGGAAGGCTCGCGGAATGATCAAGGAACACTGGCGGAATAAAAGGAATGATCATGGAAACGTTTGAGGAAATGATGGAGCGTTTGCGGAAGGACTGCAGAACCAAAGGGAACACTGTCGGAAGATTTTTCCGTGAACGTGCTTTTGAACATGTTCAAAAGCACATTCGAGGAAGATTTTGGCCTGCTGGAAGAGGAGAAATACATTCCGAATCATACAGAAGGACATGGAAGATGACGGAATGACTGAAGAACTTTGGAGGATGACGACATTTTTGCTTCCGCGAGTCTGCAGCGCTCCAGTGAAATGGGCGTACCTGTACTGTATTACTTTTTACCTTTTTTAGGCAGAAAAGTGAAAAATGTACACGCCCTTCAAGAAACACACGTCTATACACGAGTTATAACTAGAAAACCCCAATTGTTCTTTTACTGTGAAAAATACAAAAGCAAGAACTCAAAAAATGTATCTAAAGGGATGCGTCTACAATGCAGAATAGATAATGTATCTAATAAGTACTTTTTAGATGCTGGTTGTCAATCTGCTCATCTTATGATATGTATCATAGCACATGGATGTCACCAGCTTACAAAAATCCCTCATTTGAAAGATTTATAATATGGCTGGGATTTGACCTTTCAAGATCACTCAAAGAAAGCTGAAAGTCCATATGTGGTTTGCTATTAGTGTTCCATAGTAACGGCATGTCTATTGAAATTCTAAGCGCTCCAAATCTCCCAAAAATGTATGACCTTGCTCTGACCGTCACCTTTGATCACCTGTGATTGAGATCATGGCTAGGTGTGGGCATTTCTGTGTTGTGTCTGCATGTTCTACCCAAAATTGGGTGTGAGTGTGTATGGTTGTGTTTGTGCTGCTGTGCCATGGTCTGGTAAGCTATCCAGGGTGTATTCCATTTTCACACAGTGTCAGCTGAGATAGACCAGCTTCCCCATGAACTTCCTCCTTCCTAGTCTTTTCTAGGTCTTATTTTGGTGGTGGTGGTGGTGGGGGGGGGGCTACAAACTTTTGCTCAGCAGCATATCATTCAAACTAGGCATTTATTCCTGGTTTATGAGAAACAATAACACAGTACAGGGTGACGTCTGGGATTCAGCGCTCAGGCTCTTAGCATCATCACATTCTGACACACGACAACAAGCTGTCATTGTGCACAGTGCTGCAACAACAACTCAAAATAAAACAGGGGCGGGCTGGAGGGATTTGGGGGTGCAGACAACATTAACAAAGCAGATTTCTTTCGCACAGGTCTGGATGTACACAGCTTTATTATTCTGGATATCCAAGTGCTTGTCGAGTTGTGTTAAGCGTAATTAGCATGTTGATAATAGATTCAGGACTTGAAAAAGAAAGCACTGTTTCTGTTCAAACTTTCACATACCTTCCTGCTAATCTGTTTTCATCAGAAATTTTCACTTGCTCCAAATATACTCAGCCAGAAGACAAGTGAGAGGGTTGAGGTGTGCCTGTGTGTGTGTGTGTGTGTGTGTGTGTGTGTATGTGTGTGTGGGTGTGTGTGTGTGTGTGTGTGTGTGTGTGTGTGTGTGTGTGTGTAATAATAGATGTACAAAGTTAATTATGCCAGCAGCATTGTAAGACATGGGATGATTAGGTTTAATTTAAAAACATTAACAAAATTTCAAGTATCTGAAACTGTATGCTGTAATGTTACTGAGGAAGCCATTGTTCAATATCTGGACACCAAAAGGTCAAGTGTCATTAAAGATGCCCTCTTACCTGAGTCACTTATTCACTCAGTCATTTGCCGAACTTCTTAGGTTGAAGTTTGTCTCAGACAAGACTGACTAAAGGTGGGGTATACCCTGAACAGCTTGCCTAACCATCGCAGGGTCAATATCCATACAATAAATTGCACTCACTCTCACACTTAGGGCCAGTTTGGAAGAGCCAGTAATGTGCATGTCTCAAATTTCCCCTGGGTGTAAAAGTGAATGGTTGTCTGTGCGTATTTTCCCTATAATGGACTGGCAAACTTGTCAGGGTGTACCCTGCCTTTGCCCACAGTTGACTGAGATAGGCTCCAGTCTCTGCACAACCGTAATACGATTAAATTTTCTGCAAATAAATGAACAAAAGCTTAGCGCTCTGAACAAGGGCATCTGAAATGTTCCTCAGACGGGTTCCTCACACTGTTGGAAGGAAAGGGTTCCATGTACATTGGTGGATAGTGGAGGTTTACCAGCTTCCAAAAAAAAAAAAAAAAAGATTCTGCTGGTACGGTCACTCATTTGTCGAACAGCTTAATTAGGACTCAGGTTGCACCTGTCTCAGCCGACTTCATACCGCAGTCTTACAACATGTACATTAGGCACTACATGGCGGTTCCAAATTGCCCATAGGTGTGACCGTGAGCGTAAGTGTTAGCAGTGAACCGGAGAGCTGTTTTTTATGAAAGCGAAAGTTACAGGGAAAATCTCAGCCAACATTGGGTGAAGGCATAGTACTCCCTGAACGGCTCGTCCATCGTAGGACCACCAAACAGAAACACAACTATTCACCTAGACACAGTTTAGTAACTGCTAATTAACCTCATCTTTTGGACCGTCAGAGAAAACCAGAATACCAGGTGGAAACCCTACACAAGCTCAAGAAGAACATGCAAATACCATACAGAAACATCCTCAAACCCAGAAACTTCTTGCTGTGAGGCGGATGTGCCCAACCACTATGTCACCATGCTGCGCCATAAAGCTTTAAGTAGCTGAAGGTTTCTAGCTTTCTACAGAGGTTCTCTTTAGAACCCTTTCTGATAGCGAAACCTGATGTTACAGAACAGAAGATTTCAGGATGTTCTGTGGATCTCTAGCTTTGCAGTATGTATGTTAACTGTGAAGGCTGCAATATCTTTTCTTGACATGTTTTTTTTTTTGTTTGTTTTTCAATCAATGCGTTGTCATGCAAATTGCAATGTTTTCAGAACTCGCTCATCCATGGCGGTGTGTATTTTCAGATCCCTCCTAGGAAGAACCCATACGGTGTGATGACTAGAAAGACAACCATAAAAAAAGCTTTAGATTTCATCCTGCTCTGAACACACAGAAGCTCAATCAAGAAAGGAAGATGATATTTATGTGTGTGTGTGTGTGTGTGTGTGTATGTGTATGTGTGTGTGTTATTGTTGAGTTGTGTGTCGGCAGTGTTTGATGCCACTATTGATGACAAAGTTGTGCAGAAAGTCATGAAGCCACAGAGGAATTTGATTACCTTCATCCATTATCCGCACAGTGAGCGACAGAGAAGCTCGCCATCTGTCATCCGTTTCATTTGCATCGTCAACACCTGCCCTGCCTGTTTACGACTCTCACTCTCTCTTTCTCTCTCTCTCTCTCTCAGTCTCTCTATATGTCAGACGGGATTTCTTTTTTTTTTTTTTTAAACATGCTTTTAATGAAATAATTTATGTTTTTCATTGCCCTTATAAATATAGAATTATGCTATTTAAATAAACACAAGTGCTTTACATGTGATGAAACATTCACACCTTGAGCTCAGAGAATTGCAGTGATGGGAGGTGGGAATTGGAGACATTTTTTAATAATTCATGTCAAATTCACTAACTCTGGATGTGGTTTGTATTTTAAACAGTCATGTTGCACTGGTTTGTGTATAAACAGGATAAACTGGTGGTCAGAGACACAAGTCCAATGACAATGCATATCACGGCACACAGGAGGCTTGCGCCTATCTCAGCCACCACTGGGTGTAGGCAGGGTACAGCCTGATCAGTTTGCAAGAACATTGCAGGGCAATACACACACACACACACACACACACACACACACACACACACGACCGTTCACACTCACACCTAGGGGAAATCTGAAACAGCCAATTATCCTAATGTGCATGTCTTTGGCCTGGAGGAGGAAACCAGAGTACCTGGAGGAAAGCCAGACAAGCTCCACACAGAAACGCCCGATCCTGGGACTCGAACCCGGTACGTTCTTGCTCTGCGGTGGACGGGCTAACCACTAAGCTGCTATGTCACCCTTAATAATCCATAACGGATGAAATCAGGGATTATAGAATGAATGCTTGTCCTGTACTTTAAAAGTTGTATAAATGGATTGCTTAGGACTTTATTCATACAAAAAGCAAACAATTCTAACAAATATGCCAGTAAACAGTAAATAATGCACCTATGAATCTTACACCGAAATGATATTAGCAAGTAAACTTTGATTACAAGGGCTCTATTATAATACAAAATCTTTCCTTTAAGTTTCTCTAATTCCAGAAATTCTATCTTATAATAAATTCATATGTTGAGATCTGTAATATAGATGTTTCCAGAACTTGCTCTAATTATGTAATACCATAGTCTATAGATGCATTTTTAAGACTATAGCATACCCCTACAAGGGGCAGTGGTGGTCTAGTGGATAGGGCGCAGGATGTCTGATCCTAAGGTTGGGGGTTCGAGTCCCCACAAAGGCTGTCACTGTCCCCCCCCAGTACAGCTCACTGGGTTATCAAAGGCGGGTCAAGTCCCTCACTGTCTATGGTGAAAGAGCATGTAAAAGAACCATTGCTGACTTTTGTAAAGAGTAGCTGCAAAGTCGTCAGCGTGTTTCTGTCCCTTGCTGAAAGGGTTTTGACAGGAAGGACATCCGACGTAAAAACCTCTGCCAAATCAAACGTGCGAATCAGATGATTTGCTGTGGCGACTCCCGAGAAAAGGGGAAAAGCCGAAAGGAAAAGAAGAAGAAGAAGCACACCTCTACAAATATCCCGACATCTAAAATAGAGAACTTGATATAATAATACAACATTTCTTGCTGTTAAATAAATATTTCTCGATGTTTCTCTTGTACTTTAACGGAAGTTTCTAAAAGTTTCTATTACAATAATAGAACATTTCTCTAATACGCTCATACTTTTAGATGTTTCTTCAGTATTGTCTTATAGATATTTATAAAGGCCAATCTACATTTATAATACTACAGATATTTCTATAATACCTTTTTAAGATTTCTAAGTACTGTACACTAATATAGATATTTCTCTGACTCTATAATGTAGATATTTTGTTCATAACCCTAATACTAAAATATTTCTAGATATTTCTGTAATATTTTAATTATAAGATTATATTTCTAGATACGTTCTATATAATAATACATACATTTATTGAAAGTCTGGACATCGCTGGCCCTACAACCCGACGCCGGATCCCGCGGAAGAAGATGAAGACATTTATGGAAAGTTCTATAATACTATAATTTTCAATATAATATAGAAAGTCCCATATTATATTATATAATATTGTATTATATTGATAGTATACTGAAAGTAATTTATTTAGTACTATAGTATTTATATGTTTTGAGAATTTTTTCCAATTTATTCATTTTTAATGTAATAATTTAAAACAAGTATATTTGTATGCTACAGTGGTTTTTCAAATTTTGTAATTTATACATTTCAAGAAAATACTTTATAAAGAAGTGTTTATATATATGTATATATATATATATATATATATATATATATATATATACACACACACATATATATATATATATATATATATATATATATATATATATATATATATATATATATACACACACACATATATATATATATATATATATATATATATATATATATATATATATATATATATATATATATATATATATATATATATATATATGTGTGTGTGTGTGTGTGTGCACGTGCATGTGTGTTTGTATATATATATATATATATATATATATATATATATATATATATATATATATATATATAAATTTTCAAATTAAAAATTTCCATAATTAACCCTAGGATTTTTAATTAGGGATTAGTAAAATTCAAATAGGACTTCAAAGTTTTTAGATATTTTTTGAAAGTTACTGTAAAGATGGTAATTGGAACATTCTTTATTAGTGCAGTATAAAATGACCGATGATAAAATGTTTTCCATAAAGTTATACTCTTCTTCTATGAATAATAAAAAAAACAAATCATGTTGATGTCTCAGTAGCCTTTTCAGTAAAGGCCATTCTAGAGCGGTTAGCCGACCTCATGGCAAAAAAGTGGTGTGTTTAAGCCCAGTGGTCGGTCCATGTGCTTGTGTGGTCTCTGCGGTTTCTTCATACAGTCCATCTAAACACGTCCACATTAGCCTAATTGGCTTTTCCAAATTTTCCCTAAGTGTAAATGGATATTTGTCCCAGAGGAAAAGTTCTGCACGGGGCTTGCAATCTTCTGAAATAAAAACATTTCGTCAACCGAGAATTAACAAGGTCTCTCTGTCATTTGAATGAAGTGGCAGATAGACCTTGTTAATTCTCGGTTTACAATTTATATTGGAGACAACGCATATACCCTAGTGCATTATGAGTGCACAAATGGGACAACATTATATAGGAATTCTTATGGCATTGTGCCCATTTTCATAAAAATGTATTGCACTATGATTCATTGTTTATTAGCAATGTTTGTAACATACTTAAAAACACTTAAGTAATCATTGTGTGTTGTGCTAATAGTAAATAATAAACAGTATAATCGACTGTTTATTAAAAAATGTAATTCTGGGTTGAGTTTTATTGCAAGAAATATAATACTGTAATTTTTTCTTAAAATATCTACCTAATTTCCTAGATGTATTGTTATTCGTTGTCTTATATTTACACAACGCACTTTACTGTACGTATATCATGTGAATTTTATTCATTAGTAATAATGTAGCGCACATGCACATTGCGTTCTACGTGCATTGCAACACGGTTTAGTTGCATAAGTCAACTACTGTATATTGGAATTGAAACTAAGTTTTCCCCGAATGTTGCAACATAGAGGCCTCTAGAAGTTTCTCTAATGTTGTCATCTTAAAGTTTGTAGAAGTTTCTTAATCCAATATTGCAATAATGGACAAATTCTTCCTAAATGTCTTTCTTCTTCCTTTTTGTCGCTTTTTTTTAAACCTTGTCTGTATTTCTGCATCTGTTTTAAAAACATCTGCATTAATACATATCTTTCAAAGTCATCTCACCATCCATGACATGTCTGTGTCAACCCACTGACCCCCGACCGACTTGTTTTACGACGTGTATATTTTTAGCCCCCACATCCTGGAAGCATGTAAAAAAATTCGGTTTCATCCCACACCGATCCTTCCTTCCTCATTCCCTCCCCCCCCCCCCCTCAGATCCCCAGGTGGTGCAGGCGACTGTGGGGCCCATTAGCGCTTGAGTCGATGCCTCCAGCAGGCCATGCGTGTCCTGTCTGACGCATTTTTGGATCCAGACCAAGTTTTCTCCAATCCTCGAGAAGACAGCTCGGTCCTTTTCAATCCACCATTCCCAGAGGACGGGAAGGAGAGTAAAGCATCATGGGATTGTGGAGAAGGTGTGGTGATAGACGGGATGGGAGAGGAATATTAATGGCTGTTTAGAGAGATGAAGGGTTTTTACTGATGGACAAGAGCTCTTGGGAATGTTTGAGACTTAAAGTGGTTATGAAGGACAGGAAGGATGCTTGAATATGACACTAGTTCAGCTAATCAGTGCTAATGTTGCAAACGGTGAAGGAAATGTTAGCAATACTATATATATATATATATTTGTTTAGATTTATTTAAACATAAACTTGTATAGTAAGCTGTTCTAAATACTGTATATGAATGTCAATGATCAATTAAAACTGAATCTAGTGTGCAAAGATATGCAGTTTGGATGTCCCGGGAAATGGTCTCCTCTCTGTGACATCATCACAGAGTGTGTAGGTCATGTGGCACACTGGTGGGACATTGAGACAGCCCAGCCTTTGGTAAATAAACCGGTCCATTGCAATGGCAATTCCACACAGTCCCACACAGAAACAAATGCAAACTCCACACAGAGACATCCTCGCCCAGCCCGGGACTTCAACCCAGGACCTTCTTGGTGTGAAGCGAACATACTAGTTACTATGATACCATGCCAATCAACTGTTCGGTTCTATCTGATTCTAAGTGTTGTTATATTTAGTACATTACTCTGATAAATGCAAGGTTACATTCTTTAATTCATAGGTCTGTACCATTTCCGTGTAATATTTTTTCTTCCGTCTCATCCTTTCCACATAACAAATAACGCCATTGTGCTGTACATGGATGCAGGAGTAGCACATATGCTAATTCAGACTTCCTGCCTTCACTTTGCGACACTAAATGACTTTGACTTTGTTGCATTTGTTGCAGCAGCGCACGGCTCTGTGACTATTAGAATAAACACACACTCCCATCTGCCAGAGGTTTCAGGTCAAGAACACCTGAACCTTGAGAAACGCTGAAATCGACAGCCTAACACTAAAGGCAAATGTGTGTGTTGGGAGGAACTAAGAATCCCATCAGATCTCGAAAATCAAACTTTAACAGCCATTAAATGGATGTTTTTTCAGCATTACCATTATCTAGTGTGTAAAAGTAATAATATACAGTACTAGTGAAGATTTATTTGATCAATTCTGCTCTCTCTCTCTCTCTCTCTCTCTCTCTCTCTCTCTCTATCTATATATATATATATATATATATATATATATATATATATATATATATATATATATATATTTCCATGTCCTTTCTCATCTTCTGAACTGCTTAATCTTTTTTGGGTTGCAGGAAGGCTGAGGCCTACTTCAGCCAACTCTGGGAGGTCTGTGAATGGCTCCCCAGAGCAATACACTACGCACAACCTTTCACACTTACTCACTTGGAACAGTTTGAGGAAACCAATGAAAATACGCATAGAACATGCAAACTCAATACAAAAACACCCAAGCCTGAAAACACAGGGCCTTCTTGCCCTGAGGCAGACATGACAACTACGACACTTCACCACCCTGCCACGCCCGTGTTATTTTCTGAACCACGTTATCCTTTTTTATCAGGGTCACAGGAGGGAGCCCATCCATCCAAGCCAACTTTGGACAAAGGCAAGGGACACCGGTGTATGCCGACTAATCCTAGGTAGGGCACGGAGGGAACAGGCAGACTCGCCACAGAAATCCGTTTGCATGAGACAGGATTTGAACCCAGGACCTTCTTTCTGTGAGATGGGCATGCTAACCATGATGCCAGTGCACTGCCCCAAGAAACAGCTTCTTGGCCTCCTGCAATTATTTGAACAACATTTTAAAACAAGTTAAGACAATTATTGCCTAATTTTATTATTTATTACAATTTATTAATTTATTTCTTCGCGAGTGTTTTTAGGTGCAAAGGTTGAAATGAGCTGTTTTTCTAGCAATTGCAAATTGACGTTTCGTAGGAGGCTATGTGAACACCTTGTATCTCTACATTTCCCAGTTTGATCCCAAGTGTGGGTGATTATATATATATCGAGGGTTTTCCTTGTCTCTCTCTCTCCCAAGGGAAAACTCTTCATGTGTTTACATTCGGAACCCTTTGTCTGATGTGGGCTCATTTTGTCATGTTTCAACAGAATTTTCATATTTGCATCCCTCGGTCTTGCCACAGAATAATACTTTAAGATGAAAATCTCCACGCCCAATGAGCTTAAAGTATAGTAGTACATTTTAACTTTTAATTAACAACCATTTCAGATATTTCTGCAAGAAAGAAGAGCAATCAGTCATTCACTCATTTTACGTCAACTTTTTATAGATTGAAGTGGCAACTTGATGGAAAACGTCAACCCAGATGTCCCTATCCCTGGGCAACTGTGCCTGAGAGATTGTGAGATGTTCCCATGCCAACGATGAGATATATTTTCTCCAACAGGTCTTCGGTCTGGTGGGTCAGTGGTGGTATAGTGTGCTGGATCGCTGATCCTAAGATTGGGAGTTCAAGTCCCACTCTCCACAAGGTTGTCACTGCACCCCCACCCCACCTCCCCAGTGCAGCTAACTGGGTTATCAAAGGCCGGCCATGTCTCCCACTGTTTATGGTGAGAGGTTCATGTAAAAGAACCATTGCTGACTTTCATAAAGAGTAGCTGCAAAGCCGTCGGCGTGTTTCTGTCCCTTGCAAAAGGGTTGTGTCAGGAAGGGCATCCGACGTAAAAACCTATGCCAAATCAAACGTGCGAATCATTTGCTGTGGCGACCCCTGAGAAAGGGAAAAGGCTGAAAATCTAATCTCAACAGATCTGCAGTCTTCCTTGAGGTCTCGATTCCAGGGCGATGTACCTAATACGGCTCTGCTGAGAACAAACAACAAGAATATCTTTGCAATTTTTTTTCCTTTCAATTCGCATACACTTCGTTTTTTTAGCATAAACCAGTGCTTCTTAATTATTTTCTGTGGCGTCCCCTAGGAGGAAACCCCCCCACCAGACACCGCCCCGCGAGTGACTATAAATAGTATTATCTGTCTATAAAATTGTTATTAGTACACCTCTGCATAACATTGTATCTTTATTAACATTAAAAACAAAAAAGAAAGAAATATAGTTCAACTTACAATAAAGAATAACTTCATTAACATTGTTTTTTAATCTGTAATAGAAAAGATTTAAAGTGCACCGATGTGCCTGAAATTAAAAAATACATCCTTATTTAAACTCATTCAACTTTATTTATGTGTTAATATCTCCGTCTCTCTCCACCTTTCTCTTCGTTCTTTCTTAGAAAATTTTCCGTGTTGTTTCTTGAGGGGTTGTTTACTGCACTTCATATCATTTGCTCATGCAAAAAAACCGCTACAAAATAGCGCGACAATGAGAGCGTCACTGCCAACTAGTGGAGCGGATATGCAATTACACTTAATTCTCATACACAATTCCAGAAAAGCACGCGCCCCAGGGTCATATACGCTCTCCCCGGCATCAACCCCTCCCCTCCCCCCCGGCATCGCCCACTATTTGAGAAGCATTGGCATAAACAGATAATCTGTATTTACACAAACATTTACTCTTACGCAACTATAACACTCGGGTATATTAAGACTCTCTTCGAGTTTTGGAGAGTTAAAATCTTGAGCGTTGGTAGTATGAAAGCTTTGAAGTTTGGAAGTTAATACTACCAGGCTTTGTTCTTGATTATGCATAGTTTAGGGCCCAAGCATACAATGGTCACAGTTTCATGCAAAGTGGGGACTGCATAAGGTTGTCACTTAAAGTACCTCGATTTTCTTCTCAACAGTTTATTGGCAAAGCATGTGCACTGAAAGTGAGACAAATAAAACCACACAAGATATGCATACCCCTCGAGTAGAACAGACCAATATTATTTCATTTTTAATACTGGTGTTGAAAAGGAAAAAATGAGATATGAAGAAGAGAAAACTCTCTTTGATAAAGTGACTTCAAGTTAAGCGAAGTAACTGGACTGACAATCATTTATTAATCAAAAGCATAAAGAATTGCAATATTTTTCAGTCGACAGAGTAAGTATCACTTCAAGCACTCATCCAGTCATTTTCTGTAACCGCTTAATCCCAATTAGGATTGCAGGGAGGCTGGCGCCCATCCCAGCCAACTCCAGTCAAGGGCAGAGTACACCCTGGGCAGCTTGCCAGGCCATTGCAGGGCAGAAACACGCTGAAGGCTTTTCAGCTACTCTTGTTGAAAGTCAGCAATGGTTCTTTTACACCTCTCACCACGGACTTTGATAACCCAGTTCACTGCACTGGGGAGACAGTGACAACATGTTGAAAGTCAGGCTTGAACCCCATCCTTAGGATCAGTGATCCAGCACCTTTATCACCAGGCCACCATTGCCCCCTTCAGGCACGTTTTAATATAATGCAATAGTTGAATAAGTGACTGCAAACTGTCCAGTCCCCGAGGCAGCAAAGCAATCACAAAGTAGAACATTTCCACTGAGGTTTCCTCGCAGGAACTATGAGGTTGCTGTGGTCACCAAAACTCTATATTTGATTCGACTAATCAGAATATAGGCCTGGTATTTCCCTGTCTGTCTTCCTTTTGGCTTTTTCCCTTTTACTTGGGAGTCACCACAGTGAATCATCTTGATCCGCTCATTTGATTTGGCAGAGGGTTTTTTTTTTTACGTCGGATGCCCTTCCTGTCACAACCTTGCAGCCTACTCTTTACGAAAGTCAGCAATGGTTCTTTTACATGCCTCTCACCATAGACAGTGAGAGACATGGCCTGCCTTTGATAACCCAGTTAGCTGCACTGGGGGGACAGTGACAACCTTGGGGAAAGTGGGACTCGAACCCCCAACCTTTGGATCAGCGATCCAGCACCCTATACCACTAGACCACCACTGCCCCACCGGCCTGGTATTTCCCTATATACAACAAACTGTACTCTTACTTTAATTTCCATTTAGTGCAAGAAATACAGTTTCCTGACAAAGACTTTTTTTGCCTTCTTTGAGATGCGTACACTTTCATACTAACACAGTGGTTCTTAACCTTGTTGGCGGTACTGAACCCCACCAGTTTCATATGCTTATTCACCGAACCCTTCTTTAGTGAAAAATAAAATATGATTTTTTTCAAATTCAAGACAAAGGTATATGTTTTTACTGGGGCACCAAAATGAACCGTGCATTAACATCATTTTGTTGTTTGAATGCATGAACTCCGCCCATCACAACTACTTACATTTTTATGTGAAGTGCGTATCTGAGTGTGTGCATACGCGTGCGTCTGTATGTGTGTGTATTTGTTTTATTTACATCTTATGCATTATTTTTGAATGTTTAATCGTTATTATAAGCATTTATAGTATTGAATATGTATTTATTGATATTATATGTACATATACATGTACGTATACGTCAGTCAGCACAGAGTTGTTCCTACTTTGCAAATCATGCAGATAGGACGCCGACTAATATCACGTTCCGTTATATATGTGAATCCATGTTGTACATATTCGTCCGACCACTTTCTTTTTTTACTCAGTATAGTATGGATTAAAACATTAAGAAAGAAATCACACGATGTACCATCACAACAGTCACAATTCGACTACTGAGCACGCCAAATTTCCTGCAGCACAGATTGGCCAAGCAATGTAGCTGTGATCACCTGCAGCCAGTGATGGCCAAGTGGGGCTTGTCATCATGAATATGAGTTGGGTGTGTGTCTTGACCTCCGCCGAACCCCTGAGACTGACTCACCGAACCCCTAGGGTTCGATCGAACCCAGGTTAGGAACCACTGGCCTAACAGTTGCAAGATCCTTGCATAGGTTGCTCCTGGGATGAATTTGTTGGGTGGGACTTGTGCAAATTTTATATTATGGAGTCATTTGCTTCAGGTAAAAGTGTGATGCTTCGGTGGTCTCATTGGCATCCACTATTTTTTGTTTTGTTTTGTTTTGTTTATTTGTTTTTGAAGACCTTAGAAAGCTCTTTAGCTTTTGGCATGATGAACATCACACAGGTTAGTGAAATCTAAATCGAAAATACTGGACAAAAGTGACAAATTTGACAGGTTTCTGATTCTAATTTCATGGAGCTGTTATGCTAGTGGGGCTGGTGGTGTAGTAGTTGTGTGAGTGCTGGGCTGAGTGCTGGGCTCATGATCGGGTGGTTGTGAGTTCAAATCCCAGTTCATCCCCCACTGTGCTAAGATCCCTGGGCAAGGTTTTAACCACAAGTGTTCCTCTATTCATACAGCAGTATAAATGTGTACCAATAAAAATATACTGGGAAGGTAACCTGTGATGGACCAGCGTTCCAATCCAGGAGGTGTTGTTCTCCTCGTTGCTTCATGCTATGGAAACTGGGGATGAGCACTGGCCTGATGAACCACTATGGCTCAGGTGTAAAAAAGAAAGTCAATCGCATAAAACTCTGCTATTAATTCTGAAAAACTTTGGTTTTAACTGCATGACACTTTGGAGTTGATTGTGCATATTTTTTTTTTTTAATTGATTGTATGTATCTTTGTGTTTCCTTTGTTTAAAGCTTTAGAGTTTTTAATGAAGCCTTTGAGTTATTTATCTGAAGTAATGGAATTGTGCGTATAAAGCTTTAGAATGAATTGTGAAAGGTTTTGAATTTGACTACCAATAAATTGTGTATAGCTTTAAAGTTCTATATGAAGCTTTGGAGTTGACTGGGTATGGCTGCACCTTGGGTTTATACTGAGACATTGATGTCTGACAGCTCCACGATTTGAGAGAATTGTGAGGAGCATGGGTTGTCGTGGGACCATTGATCTTGTAGGACCTTGGTGGATTTGTGATAATTGCGCTCATCGTGGCAAAATGTGTCAAAAAGTTGATTGTATATACTTTTCGAGTTGGATATGAAGCTTTGGCGGTGACTTGGTAAAGCTTAAATGTTGTATATAAACCTTAACAGTTGTCTGTGTATAGCCTTGGAGTTGTATATAAATCTTTCGATGTTGATTAGCTATAGCCTTAGAGTTGTCTATTGAGTATTGGAGTTAAACATCTGAAGCTTTACAGTTGATGAACTGAGGCATTAGAGTGGCAGATTTAAATTTTGGCGTGAACTACGTGTCACTTTTGAGTTGTATATGATGCTTTAAAGTTAATTTTCTGAATCTTTGGATTTGACTCTAGAAAGATTTGGAGATTACCTTGGGATTTTTATTTGATCTCAAATGACTTCATATCCTGAAGACATTGATTACTTTCTCTCATAATATAATATCAGTCTCATGCAAATAAATAAATAAAAAAAAACCATATCTACACAAGTAGCTCGGATATCTACCTTTCTCCTCCCTTCCTCTGGGTATATACTGGCCCTGGAGCTGTGACTCTGGACGTTTCTTTGCTGTCCTCAGGCCCAATGCCAACCTGACCTCGCTCTGCCATGCAAATGAGTTCCTGGCTGCTAGTGTTGTGTCATCTCCTGGCTGTCACCTGCATCATCCCCTCCCACGATGCACTGTTTCCACACTTCTTAGGCTCCTTAAAGCCATCTAATTAAAACACCAATCCCCCCCTTGCTTCCCTTCCTCCCCTTACTCTCTCTCTCTCTCTCTCTCTCTCTCTCTCTCTTCTGCATTCACCCCTATTCCACAGGAGGAATCATTATTAGGAGTTTAATTGGTAGATTTTCCCAGCCCTGGCCATCTGTGGCCTGCACAGAGCAGGAAATTTTGGGAAGCGCCAACAATATGACGAAAACAACCCATTTTTTCTCTCCCTCATGCAATTATGCAGTTGAAGGAGGTTCAAAAGCACTAAATCTCCATTATGAGGCCAGAACATTTTTCACTTTTAATCACCCTGATTGATATTAACAGGCCTATTTATTTTAGCTGATGCATCCATGGGAATCTATTCTTGTTTCAGACCAAGAGTTTGCCCTGATAGCTTTTGATATGGTTTTGATTATGGATTGAATTCATTCATCAGTGTGTTCAGTTTTTTTTTTCAGTGATTGAGATTCGTTTAGAAGACACATTGTGACTGTTGTGTATTTTATTGGACTCAAATTAAACTGATTCATTGATTCCTTCATTTCCTGAGCCATTTAATCCTTGTTAAGGCTGTTGGGCGATGGGGCTGATGGTGTAGTGGTTAGGGTGCTGGGCTCATGATCAGGAGGTTGTGTGTTCAAATCCCAGCTAGACCCCCACTGTGCTAAGACCCCTGGGCAAGTTTTCCACCAAAGTGTGCCTCTGTCTACCCAGCAGTATAAATGGGTACCAGTAAAAATATAATGGGAAGGTAACCTGCAATGGACTAGCATCCAATCCAGGAGGAGTTGTACTCCTGATCGCTTCATGCTACGGAAACCAGGAATAAGCACCAGCCTGATGAACCACTAGGCTCAGGCGTAAAAAGCCCAAGGTTGTGGGGAGGCTGGTTCCCATCTCAGTCAACTCCTGGTGAAGGTGAGGTACACCTTGAAGAACTCACCAGGCCATTGTACAGCCAACATACATAAAACCTTTTACACTCACGCTCAAAACTAGAGGCAATTTGTAACAGCCATTGAGCCTACTGTGCTTGTTTTTGGACTGTGGAGGAAACTGGAGTACACACAGGAAACCCAAACATGCATGGAGAGAACAGGCAAGCTCCACATAGAAACACCAGAGCCTGGAAATCAAAACCAATGACTGGAGACCTGATCCTATGGGACGAACATCCTGACCACTAGATCACTGTGCCACCCTGCTATGATATGTGAACACATTAATAAATCCATATAGTATCTATGTGAGTAATGTGCAGCTATAGGAAAACAATCAACACCAGGCTGCTCCTCTGTATTTTTGTGAACTCTCAGAAATTGATTATGTTCCAATAACACCACATCCTGGATTGTGTTTTATTCCACTTGCACCACAAGCTATTTTAGTTTATGATTTGTTAATTAATTTAAGAGTAAGCAGCATGGTGCCTCAATGGTTAGCATGTCTGCCTCAATGTAAGAAGGTCCTGGGTTCAATTCCCAGGCTCAGGCATTTCTGAGAGGAGTTTGTGTGCTTTTGTTGGGATACTCCGGTTTCCACCCAAAGTCCAAAACCAAGCACAGTAGCCTAAGCGGCGGTTCCAATTTGCCTCTAGGTGTGAGAGGAAGTATGATCGGTTGTGTGAGTGTCGGCCCTGTGATGGCCAGGCCAGTTGTCCAGGGTTCACCCTGCCTTTCCCCATCCTTGGCCCGAGATGATAAGATAATGAATAATTCAGGAAAGTAACATCATGCATTTTTCTGCCAGAATTGAGAATTCAACAGCACTGTGAATTAATAGCTATTAAAAACATGTTATTTTGAAATATTCTATAGTTTCTTTCTCACAGCACACACTCCTACTCTAAAGAAAGCCATATGCTCTCGTACGCTTTTTGTTCTTCTAATGAGCAAGATAGAGAGACAGTCCATGCTTAACCTATGAACTATGTGAAAGGACCTGTGTGTGCCTGCCAACCACCCTCTCCACACACACACACACACACACACACACACACACAGAGAGAGAGAGAGAGAGAGAGAGAGAGAAAGAGACGACTCCTGTTACTAGTGCAGCTGTCACACTGCCTTGGCAATACAGATCTGAGAGAGTATGAGAGGGGAAGTGTGGTGTGAAAGGCCTCCAGGTTCTTCAGTCAGGACTCCAGAGACACACCTGCTGAACACACACACACACACACACACACACACACACACACACACACACACACACACACACACATACAGACACACACACACCTCCAGCAGGCAGGGCACACCTAGTCTTCACATCCTGTTCAAATGCATGGCATTGTGCCCAGAGTAGAGGATTAGACATCACTGATTCAATTCTCGACCTCCTTTACATCTTGCACGCGCCACGCGCCCGGACTGTCCTTATGAGCTCTCATTAAAACTTGAAAGTTGAACTTTTAGTACACTCGACTGATCTGCCAGAAGATTCTCGAAGGTGCGATCCAATCTGTATAGGGTAGCGTCGTCCTCCTCTGAAACAAGCAATTTTTGAATTCAGAGCACTGAAACATCCCATAATATTAAGGCAGAAGTAAAAAAAATCTAATGCTCTGAATGGCACAAATTTAGGTTTAGGGTTGATTTGGGTTGTTTATGTTTATTGGAGGAACATAGGCTTTCCATATAAGCTCATTCCACTCCAGTTTGATCTGATCCTTTACACTGACTCATTTCCCAAACCGCTTAATCCTATTAGGGTCGCAGGGAGGCTAGTGCTTATCTTACCCAACTCTGGGTGAAAGCAGGGTACACCCTGAACAGCTTGCCAGTCCACTGAATTTCCAATACACACCCAACCGTTCACACTCACACTTAAATCTAATGGACAATTTCAAATAACCAATGTAGTCTAATGTGCATAATGTACTGTGGGGAGAAACTGGAGTACCCGGAGGAAACCCTTGCAACTTCAAGTAGAAATGATGTACAGGAATTCCCACATCAAGCCCGGAACTCGAACCCAGAATCTTCTTGCTGTAATTCTTGAGTGGTATCCAGAACACCGCCATGATGTGCCAGTCTGAACATGACTGGTATATGTGGGAATGTATATTTAATGGTAGGTTGCATGGCACAGAACGAATATTCAACTCTCAATATTTGAGATATTTAAAATAAAGGATGAAGTAAATAAGTAAATAAATATTATTTTGTCTTCCTCTCCAACCCAGAGCCCTTCAAGTCAACGGAAAATATGTTATTTATATATATATATATATATATATATATATGTGTGTGTGTGTGTGTGTGTGTGTGTGTGTGTGTGTGTGTGTGTGTGTGTGTGTATACATACATACATATAAACATATACATATATATATATATATATATATATATATATATATATATATATATATATATATATATATATATGTGTGTGTGTGTGTGTGTGTGTGTGTATACATACATACATATAAACATATATATATATATATATATATATATATATATATATATATATATACATATATACACACACACACACACACATATTATATATATATATATATATATATATATGTGTGTGTGTGTATATACATACATATAAACATATACATATATATATATATATATATATATATATATATATATACATACACACACACACACACATATATATATATATATATATATATATATATATATATATATATATATATATATATATATATGTGTGTGTGTGTGTGTGTGTGTGTGTATACATACATATAAACATATACATATACACATACACATATATATACATACACACACACACACACATATTATATATATATATATATATATATATATATATATATATATATATATATATATATATATATATATATGTACATATATAGGATTTTTAGTTTTTTTTTGAAAGATCAGGAGACTGTTTTGTGATTACACTGTTTTGGCAAAGTAATTTATTTTTCCTTCTATAAATAAATGTGCGCTTTGGCTTGCTTTTCCCATATTATTCATAGAAGTGTGTGTGATTTCACTTTTGTTATCATTCAGTCTTGGAGGAAAATAAAAGAGCATACAAGTGGAGCTTGTTTTATTGATACGTTTAAACCATGTGATTAAAACAACTTAATGATTGGTTCTAGTATTTTTAATACAGATTGACATGAAAAGAAGGTCCTGGGTTCGACTCCCAGCTCAGGTGTTTCTGTGTGGAGTTTGCATGTTCTCCCCATGCTTGCGTGGGTTTCCTCGGGTTACTCCGGTGTCCTCCCACAGGCCACACACATGCGCAGTAGGTTCATTGGCTGTTCCAGATCTCCCCGAGGTGTGAGTCGGAGTATGAAGGCTTGTGTGAGTGTTGGCCCTGCGACGGCCTGGCGAGCTGTCCAGAGTGTACCACGCCCTCGCTCGGAGTTGGCTGAGATGGGTGCCATCCTCCCGGAGACCCTAATTAAGTGGCTATCAAAGAAAGTGCAAAAAAATCAGAAAATTTTGATTTTTCTAAACATTTGCTAGAAGAATAGATTATTTATTTATTTGTTTGTTTGTCTGTCTGTCTGTTTGTCTATAATCATGATACACGCAATTCAATTAAAATAGGTGTTAGTTTTAAAACAATTAAATTGTCAGAAAGGTTTAACAGTTAGCCACGCCCCTTTCCTTAAACTTCACTGAAATTTCAAGTTCATGTTGGCGTCTAAAGGCAACGTATGACAATTCCAATTAATAAAACACAGCTTATCAATCATTATATTAATTATATTTTAATACTCTTGACATTATTTTGTTGGTATTATTATTATTATTATTATTATTATTATTATTATTAATATCAACCTAAATTTTCACAAACTACGAGTCCAATGTGTAAACGTGTATTGAATTGTTTGTGAAGTGTTACATACATTTAAAAAATGTTATGATATATTAAAAAAATTGGATTATATATTATGGTTTCTAAATTTCCCAATTATGGAATCCTTCATATTCCCCGAAAAAAAAAAATTCACTTGATTGGTTTATTTATATAATATTCAATTATTTCACGGGCTCTATAATAAACGAAAGAAAAAACAAGGGCTTGTAATATAATATAATTCAATCTGTTTATAATGGATGGATTTAAACTACGGAGGCAAAATTATTAATATTGTTGGAGATTGTTGATGATTTCAGTTAAATAATGACGTCACTGTTGAGCGAAAAATCAGCTTTAATGTCGGGTGAGTGGAATCTGGTACAGTTAATAAAATTAATATTAATCTTGTACACAAGCCTGCAGAAATCTCTACTTGTACTAATAGAATTTTATAAACTCGGACACTGTTTAAGAAAAAAAAAATGGTTTATTATTTGTCCTTTAACAAACAACAAAAACTGTCGCAGTGCATCCACATGTTTAAGTACGTTTTTTTTTTTTTTTTTTTAGTGGTGCCTTTTTTAATTGTTTTACTAGACCCCCTGTCCCCCAGTGCAGCTAACCGGGCTATCACAGGCCGGCGATGTCTCTCTGTCCATGGCGAGGCTCATGTATAAGAACCATTACTGACTTTCATCAAGAACATCTGCATGGCGGTCAGCGTGTCTCTGTGATGGCCTGGCGAGCTGTCCAGGGTGGACTTTGCCCTCGCCCAGAGTCGGTTGAGATGGGCACCAGCCTCCCCGTGACCCTAAGTAGGATTTAAACAGATCAGAGAATGAATGAATGAAAGAATTGATTGATTAATGTTTTGCAGCTGTATTAGATTTGGCTTTAAACTCCAGCAGAAAACATCTGTGCGGCTATTCATAAATAAACACCAGTGAATAAATAGATAGAATAAATATTCATTAATTATATCGCCATACAATCCAGATTTATTTTGAGGTTTATTTTAATTACAAAGAGTTATTTTCACCTTCACAGATGTGTTACAGTTGGATCATAATTCCTGAAATGAACAAAATCAGAATCATATTTACAAACCACGTCAAACATATTTGTGTTTGTTTTGTACATAAACGTGACATTTGAACGGTGAAGTTTGCAGATGTGCACTGCTCACCTACATTACAAACATTTACCACAGTAAACACACACACACACACACACACACACGCGTTGCTTTTCGGAATCACTGAATTTACATTGCATTTAAAAATACGCAGATTCTCTCTCTCTCTCTCTCTCTCTCTCTCTCTCTCTCTCTCTCTCTCTCTCTCTCTCTCTCTTTTGCATAGTTGCATGTCTTTCCCCTTTTATTGCTTATATGCAGTTTCTGGTGAATATGTTTATTCGAACAGACTTGGATATTGATATTATTTGTTTGTGAAATACATAAAAAATAACTCGTGAATATAAACATTTCTCATGAGTTACTATATAATTAATAATAATAGCAATGCAGGCATTGTACAATATATAGAGAGTTCCTTCATAAATGGACAACAGCAAGAAAAAGAAGCAGTAATAATAATAATAATAATAATAATAATAATAATAATAATAATAATAATAATAATAGATTATATCTCATGAAGCACGTGTTTTTTTTTTTTTAAAGCACCTTAAAATTGTGATGAAGGTAATTACAAAATTCAAATAAAATTATAAATAAATAGAAATAAATTAAATAAATACGAGGTATTTAACCATAGGATATTTATTATAGTGGAATAAATAAGGTAGAACATTTAAAGTAGAACAACAAATAAACTATGCAGCAAAATCAGGCAATAAATAAATAATAATCAATATATTGAAGATACAATGTGAGACATATTATCAGGAAAATTAATTAATTTGCGTCTGGCCGTTTAGTGCTCTCAGCTTTGCTTTTTAATTATGATATACCGGGTTTAATTGTTCCTGGGTTTGGAAGGGCTGATTGCGCATGCGCAGCTCGTTTGTAAAGTGGTTGTCAGGGGACGCAGTGTAAGACGAAGGCCGGTTGATTGAAGCGCGTCCTGGTGCGCCGCAGCACGTCGCACCGTAACGGCAGCTCGCGGCGCACTCGGTCTGCTCGTCAGGTTTCTGAAACGAGAACACGCCGTTATAGTTCATGGATGGACTGAGCTGGCTGTCCGGAGACGCGCTGTTGTAATAGGAGTCATACATATTGCAGTAGGAGAAAGGACGGAAGTGTTTGGAGGCATCTGCACGGCTGGGTTCTGCATTTGTGTAGGGGTACGGGGTGTCGCACGGAGGTGAAACGTCACCAGGACTGCCCAGGAAGCGTCCGGCGTTGAGCTGCAGGCACCCCGCTACTAAGTTGGTGGTGGGTTGAGATAAACCTTTGCACAGGGTTCGAGCAAACGCCACAAGGTCAGGCCTTGTGCCAGCACTAAGCGTCTCGGATAAGGCCCGGATGTAGTTCTTGGCCAGACGCAGGGTTTCTATCTTGGAGAGCTTCTGTGCACTCGAGTAGCATGGCACGACCTTGCGCAGGCTCTCCAGCGCATTATTCAAACCATGCATTCGACTGCGCTCCCGTGCATTTGCTTCTTGGCGCCGAACCCGGGTCCTATCTGAGCACGTGGCACCTGACTGGCGTCGTCTTGGAGTGCGCCTTTTGCTTAGGCCGCTCTCATCCTGCTCTTCATCTTGGTCTTCGTCTCTCTCTTCTTCATCTCGATCTGAGCGTTCGTCACGTAGATCTAAATTATCAAACCGTTGTCTACGATGATCAAGCCGGTCCGATCTCAGACTGTCATGGATGCTTGAACGTGGGAAGCTTGCTCCGAACTGAGGCTCACGCATTGCGTCTGGCTCATCTGGTGGTGCGGTCAACATTGTCCCTGCAGAAAAGGACAAAATTAATTGAACACACTGACACCCCCCCTGACACTTTAAAAAACTGGAGCAGTTTGCTTGTGTCTTCTTGGGAATGATGTATATTAAGAATCGTCGGAAAGCCATATCGGCGATGTGACATCGTTCAGATTCCCATTCGGTGTTGATTGCTTTTTTCTTTCAGAGACAGATTTTAAAATGTAATACACAAGAACAAAAAAGTGTTGTAAGATTTAAAAAAATAGTGTGCACATATATATATATATATATATGTATGTGTGTGTGTGTGTGTGTGTGTGTGTGTATTACTGTTTTTGCTCCCATTTATTGTTTTTTTTTTTTCCCCCCAAGAATGAAAGCTAGGTTCTTTGTTGTACCAAATATTTGGCACCAGATAAAAATAACTTTATTTTTATTTTATTTTTAATCTAACAACAGTTTTTTTTTGTTTTGTTTTTTTTTGTATTCTTATATATTTTGCATACAGTGAGTTTGACTTAGTGTTAAAACTAATGTCCTGATGGTCCATTAATGGTGCTACTGGGAATCAAACTAAAGGCTTATCATAACCTTAAATTTCTTTAGGTATTATAGGGGTTAGATCAGCTCTGGGACTTCCACTATGCAGACATCCTGAAAAGGTCATGAGGGTTTATCCTTATCCATTCTCAAATGGTATTTATATTAAACACCAAAATCGCTGAATTTACAGATACACATTTAGTCCAGATGAATGCAGTAGAATTGAAAGTGTTAAGACAATACATATTGTAGTCATAGTAGTAGTAGTAGTAGTAGTAGTAATAATAATAATAATAATAATAATAATAATAATAATAATAATAATAATAATAATAATAAAACGTTCAGGGCATAAATATATTAGGAAAATAATAAAAAATTTGCTTACCTGATTTTTCCTCTTAATATTTAGTTTGCATGTTCCAAAATTCTACTCAGTCTCAGCACCATGCGCCTTCCATGTGTCTGCTGTGCGCCACTTAGAATTCCTTTAATCTCGTTTTCACCCTCCTCTCACTCTCTTTCTCTCCCTCTCTGTGAGAAAAGTGACACCCGTGCCAACTGCCAGCGCGAGTACCAGTGCCATCTGCCACTGACGTCTCGCGGCGGAGCTGGTCACGTGGCGCGTTCTCATGGGACTTCCATCCTGTACCAATCATCTGGCGTACCCGCTAATGGGCACCGTGAGGCTTTCATTTACCTACCGTCAAAAAAATCAAGGCAGATTCCAACATTGTCATGCTGTTCAGGACGTACCATGAGCTTTTTCTTTTTTTTTTTTTTGAGGTGGCATTTGTTTTTGTGTGGAAAGCTGTGCAGACTCTCCAAAAATGATGCGCTCACTACCTTCTTTGTCATATGCAAGAGAACCACCTCGACTGAGGTAATAGCCTACTAATCTCAGTGCTCGTCACTTGTCACAAGTGATCAGTCACATCTCAGGAGATTGTCAGGCTTGAGAGACACACGCTGGGAGACGAGATGCAGCTCCAGTACTGGATAGGATTTATAGATTAATAGAGACACATTGACTGTTCTATCTGATCAGACAGAAGTGATATTGATTGGCATCAATGCTGTTGTCCCGTATGACCGGAATTCAGAACAGTCTGGTGTAAGTGAAGAGTTAAATTATGCTTAAGAGAACCCAAACCACAAACTGCATAAAGTTCGAACCAGTGAATTTCTGAAGATTTAGGGATCCAAGCATCAGCTTAAAATCCTCATTGTTTTATTATTATTATTATTATTATTATTCCCCTACTTTCCAAAAAAAACCTCTCAGTGGCATCATCACATATTCCAATCCTTGAATATCATCTACTCTTCATCTTCACTCATCTTCACCACCACTCCTTTTCCTCTACATCACTCTCCTTTATCACCATTCGTACTCCACATGCATCATCTACCTTCTCAACCTTCCTCTTTATCATCACTCCTCTTCATCACCACTCATCTTTTCTCACTCCTCTTACTCTACATCATTCCCCTTTATCACCACTTGTTCACTGCATTCATCATCTTCCTCTTCAATACTTCTCTTTACCACTACGTGTTCTCTATATTCATCTTCCTCTTCAGTATTCCTCTTCCTGTTCATCACTCATTTTCATCATCACTCCGCTTGTTCTTACTTTTCATCACTTCATCACTTTCCATACAGTTCATTAGTTGCTTTGTTTCGAACCCAGACAATGCTTGCAGTTCATCATTTTCTGTAACTGCTTAATCCTAATTAGGGTCGTGGGGAGGCTGGCACCCATCCCAGCCAACTCCGGGCAAGGGAAGAGTACACCTGGACAGCTCACCAGGCCATCGCAGGGCGGAAACACGCTGATGGATATGCAGCTACTCTTGTCAAATGTCAGCAATGGTTCTTTTACATGAACCTCACACCATAGACAGTGAGAGACATGGCCGGCCTTTGATAACCCAGTTAGCTGCACTGGGGGGGACAGTGACAACCTTGTGGAGAGTGGGGCTTGAACCCCCAATCTTGGGATCAGTGATCCAGCACCCTGTACCACCAGGCCTCCACTGTTCGGTGCTTGGAGTGATATTTGATTATCCTTTATTTTGTTTTTTATAGGTATGAGCTGTCGGCTCATGGTGTTATTGTGGGTGTTTTTTCTTTTTATAACAATGATATTTTTGCAATGTTACATCTTGTCATATGTCCCCATTTGGAACTTTCAGCAGAGATGGAAGATCCTACCTTATATGTGGTTCGTGAAAAAATTACCAAACTGGATGTTAGCTAAAAAAGAAGTACATGCAATGTCCATGACGATTATAATGTCCAGTTAACTGGCATAGAAACCATCTCATCTATATACAGTAAATACTGATTTGCAGTTATAGTTAACTTTTTAATGGTATTTCTATAATCAGTTTTGCCAGTGAAAACAATAATGTTTGTTTTTTGCTCAACTCCCATTTTTTTGCATACACACATTTACATTTACAGCATTGAGCAGATGCTCTTATCCTGAGCGACTGTTCTTGTACTGGTTTGTTAGAACACAGACTAAGTATACCGTCAGTCACACTCAGATGGCAGGTGTTGTGTCTGTATTTTGTGTGTGTGTGTGTGTGTGTGTGTGTGTGTGTGTGTGTGTGTGTGTGTGTGTGTGTGTGTGTGTGTGTTTGTGTGTGGTGTATGTTTGTATATAGCATAGTGCCTAATATAAGTACTGCTGAAAAAGCTAAGTTTTCAGCCGTCATTTGAAGATGCCCAATGTCTCAGCTGTCCAGATGTTCAGAGGAAGTTCATTCCACCAGTTTTGAGCCAGAACAGAGAAGAGTTTAGATGCATTTTCAGTTGACCCTTGGTAGAGAGATGGATCAGTCTTGCAGTGCTCGAGGATCTAAGAGAATGGGATGCAGTGCGAGGTGTGGTGGCTTTGTAGGCAAGCATTAGTGTTTTAAATCAAGTGCGAGCAGCTACAGGAAGCCTGCACGCACACCTTTTCTAAATAGTTGAGATTTCATATTAATTTAAAATTACTATTATTTATAGTAAAAAAATAATAATAATAAGGGGGGTGTCATTGAAGTATACTACCAAATATTTATCCAGAACACGGGGGGCAGTGGTGGCCTGGTGGTAAGGTGCTGGATCACTGATCCTAAGGTTGGGGGTTTGAGTCCCACTCTCCACAGGTTGTCACTGTCCCCCCAGTGCAGCTAACTGGGTCACTGTCTATGATGTGAGGTTCATGTAAAAGAACTACGTATTGCTGACTTTCGACAGGAGTAGCTGCATCGCCATCAGCATGTTTCTGCTCTGCGATGGCCTGGTGAGCCGTCCAGGGTGTATTCTGACCTTGCCCAGAGTTGGCTAGGATGGGCACCAACCTCCCTGTGACCCTAATTAGGATTAAGTGGTTACAGAAAATGAATGAACACAAAAGGGTTTAGGGAATAATGCTTCTTAATCCAGGAGTTGAATACTTAATAGTAATTGTTCATTCATTGACATGGTTGGTTATTTTCTTAATTCTGTCATTAAGAAAACAGACCATTGCTATGGAGTGCATCATTAGTAGAAGCACTAAAATAATTTTAAAACCAATAAAGTATTTTTTTAAAAAGAGTAATAATGCGGTATAACATTCTTTATTCATTCAGTCATTTTCTGATCTGTGTCATCTAAACTAGGGTGATGGCAAATGCATATCTTTGGGCTGTGGAAGGAAACCAAACTATGAGAAGACAACCACAGACAGAAATGGCCCTTGCAGACCACGGGACTTTAACTGAGGACCTTCCTGCTGTGAGTTAATCAGTGAAAGGTCTTCTGATTATTTAAAATTAAATAAATGTAACAGTGGATTAATGAGGTTAGTACAGTGGTACCTCAACTTACGAAAGTCTCACCAAACGGAAAATTCAAATTACAAAATGCATTTTCCTAAAATTTTTGTCTCAGGATACAAAACAAGTTCACGTTAGAAAAGCATCATCTTAACAATTCAAACACACCATTCAAACATTAAAATGCGCCATTCAGACATTCAAACAATGCATGAGCTGCTCTCCCAACAATGACGTTCAAACATCCCGCCCCGCTGGCCTCCCATTGGCTAACAACTGGGCTGTCGTTCATGTCGCCTTCACTCAAGTGCCATCTTGGACAGGCCCAGCTGCCAGTTTAAGGTCAGTTTTGTTACAGTCTTTATCACACTCTGTAAAAAAAAAAGAAAGAAAGAAAGAAAGAAGGAAAGAAAGAAAGAAAGAACGAAAGTTTTAGAGCTTTTTTAGAGCAATTTAATGACATTTGGAGAGGAAAACCTTCTTTACCTATCTAGCTAATCTAAGGCTGCCTCCTGAGGTAAAATAAAAGTTTACAATGCCTGTACGTATGCAGTGTAATATACTAAAAATACACTTTTACACAGTTTGAAGGTGAAAATGGTTCCGATCGTAAAATGATTCTCGAAAATATATGCAGTTTTTACCTCAGGTTAAGCCCTACTTAGCTTAGCTTAGCTCTAAAGGGATCTTTAATGAAGAAATACCATTCCACTGCCATGGAAATGCAGTAAATCATGTTTTAAAGGACTTGAAAGTTGTAACTAATCTTCTTTTCCTTTCAGCTTTTCCCTTTTTCAGAGGTCGCCACAGCGAATCTTCTGATTCGCACATTTGATTTGGCATAGATTTTTAAGTCGGGTGCCAGTCCTGACACAACCATTTAGCAAGGGGCAGAAACACGCTGACGGCTTTGTAGCTACTCTTGTCGAAAGTCAGCCATGGTTCTTTTACATCAACCTCTCACCACAGACAGTGAGAGACATGGCCGGCCTTTGATAACCCAGTTAGCTGCACTGGGGGGGGGGCAACCTTGTGGAGAGTGGGACTCGAACCCCCAACCTAAGTTTCAGCAATCCAGCGCCCTATACCACCAGGCCACCACTGCTTGTAACTAATATTATACATAAAGCTTAAAGAATAACTGAATAATTCGTTCTGTATAAAGAAACAAACTTGAATTCTCAAGCTACTTAGTTTACTTGCTAGCTAATGAAGCTTCTAATGTACAGTACTAGCCTTACCACTGTTTACTCTTCTAAAAGGCCAACCATTCTCTCTTTCTTTGTTTAAAACCTCAGAGGAACTCCCAAATAATTAAATGATATAAGTAGTTATTGAATGTGGTGGTGAAGTTAAATTGGGTGTTTGTTAGTTGCACTTAGAAAACTAGTACACTTATGCAAAGCATGCTGAATGAGCTTTTTTTCTTTTACATTGATCTATTAGATGCTATTGTATTCTATTGTATAATGAATCTGAAGGGTAGTCCAGTCCATAATGTACTCAAACACATTCATACACACACTTTCCACCTGCCCTCCTCCTCCCACCCCGAAAAAAAAAAAATGCCTCAGCTGGCATCCCGCATGTTCCGGTCCACTACACACCCCGGCATCTGAGGAGTCCGACTCTGAGTTTCAGACTAATCAGTCTGCTGCGCTAATTAGAAATGCAAATATGCAAATTTATATAATTAATTACTCCACTAATTAGTTCTCCGTTCTTTTCAGGTAATAAATCATTGTGTGGTTCAAAAAGAGAGCGAGCATGAGAGGGGCAGGACACCAGATCCCCAAACACAAAAGATTCAAAGTTTTCAACGCCCTCCGAGTGTTGGAGTGAGGTTATCGTCACTGATGTCAAATAAGATAATTCTGGCAAAGCGAAGACATTTTTAAATGAGATGATGTGACTGAGTTAAAGTGAACCCGTTTTCCCGAACAATTTGGATGCATACAGAAAAACACTTAAGTGCTAATTTGTCAAATCATGAACCATGGAACAGGAAAGGAGGGGCCTGTTAATAGTCGCTCGGGAAACCATTGGTGACTTCTGTCGAAAAATGCCTTAGGTAGCGGGGGCGTATTGTATCATTGGTACATTTGAACCGGTACTACTTTTATATCTGGAGTAGGTGCATTCGCACTCCACTATCCACACTCACATCTGGAGCAAATTGAATGAAACAGTTCACCTAATGGGCATGTCTTTGGACTGTCGAAGGAAACTCCCACAAGCACGGGGAGAAGATGCAAACTCAACAAAGAAATGCCATCATCCTGCATGAGACTTGAAACCACGACCTTCTCACTGTTAGGTGGGCATGCTAATGACTACGCCACCGTGCCACACTCTCTACAAAACAATAGCATTTAATTCCAATTCAGTTTCATTTCTATGGTCCCTTTAGCTTCAGAAATTGGTAGAGAGGAACTGCAAGCAATGTAGATGTAGATTAACCTTAGCGAGCAAACCAAAGGGGACAGTGTCGAGAAACCAAGAAGCCACGAGGAAGTCAAAAAAGAATCCCATCGTTTTACATAGTATGGAATCATGTAGCATGCGTATTCACAACTACCAGCCAGTTACATGTGTACATGATAAAATGTGTATCTGTAGTTTGCTCTTCTGGTGCTCTGTTGATGATGAAGGCTGATCTCTGTGCTTTAATTGCCACATTATCAGGGTTAAAAGACAGCATGAGGAGCTCACCTGTATCAACACGCCAAAGCGATGCAGGAGAAGAACACAGGAGTGAAGGTTCGTTATGAGCTCAGAATACTGACCTAGATGCCAAATTTAAGGTTACACAATGATCTACCCCCCCACACACACACACACACACACTTAAAAGTTTTAAATTTCATGAATATAACATATACTAGTATCTGCATGGTGTGTGCTGTGTGTGTGTGTGTGTGTGTGTGTGTGTGTGTGTATATACATACAGGGATCCCTCGCTACTTTGCACTTCAATTCATGCAGCTTCAGTGCATCGCGGTTTTTTTTTTTTTTATAAATATTCATCGAATTACAAAATAAGAAAATTAAGGAAGAATAGGGGAAAAGGTTAAGGAAAATGCTGCAAAAACAAGACCAATTATGCAAAAAAAAAAAAAACCCTAAATCAACACAAAACAAAAAACAACCCAAAATCTCCCATCAAAACTACTTACATTGTTGAGAGGTGCGCATCTGTGTATGCATGCGCATCAGCACGCATGCATGTGCGTACACGTATGTATGTGTGTCGTCGTCTTCTCATGCAATACCATCTGTATGTGTGTGTATTTACATTTTATTTACATCTTATGTTATTTTTTTTAATGTTTAATTGTTATTATAAGCAGTTATAGCATCAAATATGTATTTATTGATATTATATACACTTATACATGTACGTATACGTCAGTTGGGGGGGCGATCCTACTTCGCGGATTTTGATGGTCGTATGGGGATCTCGGTCCCAATTAACCACGGAAAGTGAGGGATCACTGTACAGACACACACACACACACACACACACACACACACACACGTATATATATATATATATATATATATAAATATATATATGCTATGACTTCCAGATTTGGGTGCCTGCAGGGGGTGCGATAAGAACACTGATCGGTTAACTCCAATCTGTTTATGTGTATGCATGTATATCACCAACCACTGTAAATATGTAAACTACTCGCTCTCCAAAAAATTCATCTCCAAAACAACAGGCCTTGAGGTGTTTCTGGTATGCAGTGGAAAGTATCTACCAAGGATGGGAATGGAGGAAGGACAACCAGGCTCACTGATGCCCATAGGCTATTTAGTAGCAAACGCTAGTACGTCTTGTCTGATCGCACAGATGTGCTAGCATAGAAAGGAGTCGGCGCAAACAGTGCACACAGACAAATCAGGTGGTGCTTATGCTCTTGGTACGTAATGATTACAAGCTTCCCACAATGCCTTTCTATCTGCTAATAGTGGCACCACTGTGTTTAACCACTGCATGATTTCAACTTATAGAGTGAAATGAAGTGGTGCAAATCCAGGTCTCCTACCTCCTCATCTGTACTTTTATCCTAACTAGTCGGAATGTTCCTAATGTCATAAGTGGGTCTGATGATACTGGAAAATGGCACATTAGCAAAGATACTCATGATTTTTTTTTTGTTTTTATGAGCTAACAGTGATGCCATTTGATGGTCACCATATGATACCATTTCTGCTTTAGCGGTAACACTGCCAAGCTGCCTGACGCCGGTGTAGCACATAGCTGCTAACTTGTAGTTTTAGGGTTCTCATGCTTTTGTGTATCTTTGGACATCTTTACTGTGAGTGTGTGTATCATGTTCGCATTTGTGTGTGTATGTAGGGGTGATTGGGGAAGTCCTGTCCCAAGCGCCAGGTTCTACAGCTGTGCTGTTTTTACCAATTACCTCACCCAGATGCCCATATGCCACCAAACTCATACTGCACAGGTGGCTCCTCAGACAGAGGGAGAGCTATGTGGGGAAAATGACAATAGGCACTGTTCATTCACACACTCGCTCACACACGTTTTCGAGACACAAGGGAGGCGTATAAATGACACGCGGTCAAATTGACTTCATTTTGATTTAATAAAAATCTCCACCAGGAAAAGGAAGAAACACTCTCACACCGTGTTCACGCCAAAACCTCAGTGCTGTATTTTAATTCGATTAAAGATGATTATTGTATAACAATCACCTCCTGATGATGACCTGTTTTTGGGTTGGTTATCATATTTTTTTTTTTACTGAACGTACAGCCATGGGAAATGAAACAGACCGAATGCGCGTGATATCCAATAATCACGTACACACAGTCAACCACACAGATGGAGCTGACCAGTTATGCTAACGACAGTGAAGGATGAAATCATGAATAATTCAGATGTGTGTGTGTGTGTGTGTGTGTGTGTGTGTGTGTGTGTGTGTGTGTGTGTGTTTAAAATAAGATAAACATGTAAACATGTTGGTGGTTGTATCTCATGGAAGAGGAAGTGAAAGATGAAGTGAATCTGTACATCGAGATTCAGGCGAAATCACACACAAGAAGAACGAGGAACATCAGTGAGGAAACAAAAAAGAAATTTATTTTCTTCCTTAATTGAAACTGGTAGAATTTTAGGCAAAACTTTCACCACCCGCCTGCTAATTCTCTCTCTCTCTCTCTCTCTCTCTTTCTCTCTCTCTCTCTCTCTGGTATTTTTTTTCTTTCTTCATGGCAAAATTTTATTTAAAACAATTAAAATATTATTTAAACTCAAATTATAATGTTGTCATAAAATAAATTAAAATAATAATAATAATAATAATAATATTCAAATAATATGTCTGGTTTTGAGTTCCGTATCTGCTGATAGCGTTTCTGTGGAGTTTGCATGTTCTCCCATTACCTTGTATGGGTTTCCTCCGGGTACTCCTGTTTCCTCCCACAGCTCAAATACATGCACATTGACTGTTCCAAATTGCCCCTAGGTGATAATGTGAGTATGATGGATTAGTGTGGTTCTGCAATGGACTGGTGAGCTGTTCAGGATGTACTCCACCTTCACCCAAAGATAGACTTGAGTAACCGAGTAGAATTAAGTGGTTCAGAAAAATTAATTAAAATAATTAAAGTTTTAAAAATTTAACTTTCAGGGGAGGGCAGTGGTGGCCTAGTGGTCTTGGGCACTGGATCACTGATCCAAAGGTTGGGGGTTCGAGGCCCACTCTCCACAAGGTTGTCACTGCCCCCCCCCGCCAGTGCAGATAACTGGGTTATCAAAGGCCGGCCATGTCTCTCACTGTCTATGGTGAGAGGTTCATGTAAAAGAACCATTGTGACTTTCGTAAAGAGTAGCTGCAAAGCCATCAGTGTGTTTCCGCCCTGTGATGGCCTGGCGAACTGTCCAGGGTGTACTCTGCCCTTGCCTGGAGTCGGCTGGGATGGGCACCAGCCTCACTGCAACCCTAATTAGGATTAAGCAGTTACAGAAACTGGATTACTGATCCCAAGGTTGGGTTTTCAAGCCCCACCATCAAAGAGTCCCCATCTCAGCCGACTCTGGGTGAAGACAGAGTACACCCCAGACAGCTCTCCAGGCCATCGCAGTAAAAGTAATATAAAAAGTACATTTTGCATGAACTTGAAGCAGTATTTAAGAAAAGCTCTCTTAGGGAAAGGGTGCGCTCTAATAAAATGATTCCATTCATCTGCAAAATATTTGAAGCTAAGAAAAAATCCAGCACGTGATAACACACCTTCCTACTGACACTCATTTTAACACCTTCCTTTGTACACTGTTGTTCTGAGAATTCAGCATATGGTCTGCTGGTGGGTCACACACTTCACGCTAACAGCTCCTTTCTTGCCGAGCCAGCATTCACACTCTTGTCTGAAGATTGCAAGATGTACACTTACTTCTCACATTCAGCCCTCATTGTGTTCAGCCGAAACGTGTTAAAGAGAAACTACAATATAAGTCGGAGTAAATTGTACGGCGGCAGCCATGTTATGTTGTATGAATCCAAGCGAACTGAAAAAGGATATCCCACAGATTAGAGACTCCCACATCTCTGCAGATGTTGCACCTGAATCAGATATGAGATATTAGCTAGAAAATATGATGGTGCTGGCGGTTTAAGACGCACCCCCCGGCCATGCCCCCTGCCAGCACTGGCATCTGCGGATCTCGTGTTCTTCCCTGCGTGCGTGCGATGTATTAATTACTCTTATTGATGATGGGAGTCAGTGCCGAAAAGGCTCAAATAGACACACACGGGATAAATTAGAGAACTTCATCGAAACTTAACCTTAATTTATAATGAAGCTATCTGATGTTATGCATGCCAGTGGATTTTGTTCACAGTGGACTAATTTACTAAACTAATTCAATTCACATTGGTCCACAAGCTAGAATTTATACCTATTGAGCTTAAAATCTGCAACATGGGCCAAAGCCTGAAACATGAAATCTGTTCGAACAAACTTCTTAATAACATTTTTGTTACTTTTCCTACCATATATGCCGGTGTTCAGAGTGTAGATGTAGAATGCCTACACTGTTTAATACCAAGAGTAATCAGCAGAAAATTGGTTACCTAAAATAAACATAATTAAGAACAACACCATATCCAGATCTTCATTAGGAACAAAAGATCAACCTACAAGACAGCTTCAAATAAAATCGCTGCATGGTCCAAACAAGCTCAACCTTGCACAGCAAATGCTCACTCGCTTACTCATTTTCAGAACTGCTGAATCTCATTATGGTCATGGAGAGGCTGGAGCCTAACCCAGCCAACACTGGTTGAAAGCAGGGTACGCCCTGAACAGCTCCTCAGACCATCACAGGATTAACACACATGCGCGCACACACACACACACACACACACACACATAAAACCATTCAGACTCACATTCACACCTAGAGGTTATATAAAATACAGTGGTACCTCACTTTACAAAAGTCTCACCAAATGAAAAATGCAGGTTACGAAACGCATTTCCTTAAAATTTTTGTCTCCGTATACAAAACAAGTTCACGTTACGAAAGCGCCATCTTAAAAATTCAAACGCGCCATTCAAACATTCAAACAATGCACAAGCTGCTCTCCCATCAATGACGTTCAAACATCCCTCCCCGCTGGCCTCCCATTGGCTAGGAGGGATGACGCAGCTCCCTCCCATTCGCTATTATGGAGCTGCAGCTACCATGATGTTTTTCATGTAAAGGGCAGAGTTACTGTTGTTTCATGCTTTATTTCTTGACTCAGGCTTTTAACCTTCCATAAACATTTGTAAGATCATAACTCTGCTAAGAAGACATGGTCAACACACGCACACACACACACACACACACACACACACACACACGTGTGCGCGCACATGTGGTTTCCGGTGTGAGTGAGAAGAAGAAACGGGCTCGAGTGATATCGCAAAGGAATATGGCCAAACCCGTCTACCATCGGTTTGATATTGAAGCAGAAAGAGGCCTTAAAAGGTATGCTTTTATCATTTTTAAAGGGTTTATGGGGTAGTATTGGGAGTCTTGGAACAAATCACATGTTTTAGATGTAAAATGCGGGTAAAATGTGGTTCAATTTACGAAAAATGCAGGTTACGAAAAAGGCGCTGGAACGGATTAATTTCGCAAAGTGAGGTACCACTGTAGTCATTTAGGGTAATGTTTCTGGACTGTGGGAGGAAACAGGAGGAGATCCATGCAAGTATGGGGAGAACATGCAAACTCCATGAAGAAACACTCTCATCCCGCCCAGGACTTGAACCCAGGTCCTTCTCACAAGATTTACAAAGAAAAGACTAATTACAGCATTTCTGCCGTATTACCTCACTGTTGAAACCCGGCAAGCTTTCCACAACTCACTGTCTGAAGAAATAGAAAATATGAACATACACTGCCCACACGCTAATATTTTGTCAGACTGTCTTTAATCTGATTATGACGCATATTTTCCATAGTATTGTTGCCTCTGTTGGTCAGATTAAGGCTCAGCATCCTCATGTAATGCTGACGACCTAAAGGTACTGAATGTCCAGATTATCCCTTCAATGGACTTGTTCTTCCCTGAGAGCACAGATATAAAATTTGGCCTCAAAGAATGAAACAGTGGTTTTATGAGCATGAACAATAATTTTCACGCATGAAGTGCAGTCCAGGGTGCTGACCTGAACCCAGGGGAAGGTCTTTGGGAATTACAGGAGAAGACTTGGTGGATTGATTAGATTTTTTTCCATCACCAATTCAATATATCAGTGGAAAATGAATCCAACTCTGGATGGAAATGCTGCTGAAGTCTTTCAAATGAATGACGCAGTGATAACAAACTGAAATCAAGAAGAAAAGTGTCCAACACAAATATTAGAGCGTAGAATAAATCTTGGTAACTTGTCATTGGCAGACGTTAATGTTCTTTGCCAGTTCCTAATGAACCAGGTCAAGAGGGCGCCTATGGACATAAAAGACATAAGCCAGAGCCAAGATTCCCATAGCACTTTCAGGATGATGAAGAAGACTAAACATATTGAAAGCTCTCTTGTAGTAATGAGGGGGAGAGCGAGAAAAGGAACCCAGTACTCTCCTGGCAAGAGCATTGATCCCATAGAGATCAACTGATTTAAGCAAAGTTGTGATGCTAGCTGAATCCATTATCCCTTTGGTGCCGCGGTTAAACCTTCTGATGACATGGTGCGCGGTCATTTTCAAACAATTCCCAAAAACTGTGGCTTACCAGTGATGTGGTGTACCTGAAGTCTGAACAGAGCATCCAGATATAATTACTTCCGGCTGAAAAGAAGAGGTCAAACTTGAAGGCAAGCCAGTTAAT
>CM045743.1:12808939-12968939 GCA_024760905.1 Plotosus lineatus
CCGCGGTTAACTGGGGCCGAGAACCCCCCGCAACCATCGAATTCTGCGAAGTACGATCGACCTCCCTGACTGAGGTATACGTACATGTAAATGTGTATATAATATCAATAAATACATATTCAATGCTATAAAGGCTTATAACAATTACACATTCAAAAATAATGCATAAGATGTAAATAAAATATAAATACACGCATACACTTTTATGCACACACAGACGCGCACCTCACATAAAAATGTAAGTCGTTTTGATGAGGGATTTTGGGTTGTTGTTTGTTTGTTTGTTTGTTTGTTTGGGGTTTTTTCACAGCTGGCCTTGTTTTTGTGGCATTTTCCTTAACTTTTCCCTCTATCTTTCCTTAATTTCCTTATTTTTTTAATTTAATGAATATTAAAAAAAAAAAAAAAAAAAAAAAAAAAAGCGATGCACTGAAGCGGCAAGAATTGAAGCGTGAAGTAGCGAGGGATCCCTGAACAGTATATCAATCTCTCTCCCTAAAAACATTGCAGCAAGCATATTCGACGTTCCGGTAAAAAGCAATGTCAACAGTGCTGTTCGCATCGCAAGCTACTCACATCATCTCATCAGAATTTGTTCTTTGCTAATTGCATTCCGCTGAACTGTTCCTATTACATACGATTTGTGTTAAATGTGTTCACATCCATTCAGATTACAGACTTCAGGAGAAACACAAAACAGAATAATTTTCTGTTAAATTATAAAAAAAAAGGGATAATAAAACAGCTTTCACTGTCCACATCATGTGCAAACATTTTGTTCAACCAACTCAAAAAGAAAGAAAGAAAGAAAGAAAGAAGCATAATACACATACATTTAAGTTACACATGTGTACAGTATACAAATAAAAAAGAAAAAAACAACTAAACTATACATTTATTTACAGGTGCTATTTTGTGGCAAATAAATATAAGTACAGAAATAGAAATGTCACTTATAGACACACAGTGCATCTAATAAATTACAAACGTAAACAGAAATCACACTCTTGGTTATTGTGACAAAAAAGCTGTAGATCTTTTAAGATGCATAAAATGACTTGACAGTATCGTACAGCAGAAAGGATGGCAGGAGAGTCAGTAAGTCTAGCGGAAAACACGACCAGCACGATGAAAGGAGTGAAAAAAGACAGTAATGTATAAGAGGTATTTTACATAACAGATTATCAATAGCTAAAGTTCACTGCCTCACATTGTTGATATTGCGGACAATGCACAGTGGTATGGTTAGAATCTACACTTATTTACATTTATAATGTACATAGTCGTTGTTGCAAACAGTTTACGTATCTATATAATTGGACCAGAAAATGCTTTGCTATGGTGATGAACGATTGTTCTATGCTGACTGTTCTGATGTATGACTGAGTGCCCAGTCATACAGGTGAATGCCCTGCAGTGTGGCTGACTGTCCTGTGGTGTGACTCATACGGTGGACTGTCATGTGGTGTTACAGGCTGTCCTGCAATGTAACTGACTGCCATTGACATGGGTTTGGCTTATAGAGTGGAGCATTTATACCAGGGGTCGGGAACCTATGGCTCGCAAGACACATGTGGCTCTTTTGATGACTGCATCTGGCGTTCAGACAAATCAGGTGGTCTTTAATAACTAATACATAATTTTGCTGTCATTTAAATAAAAATACAGAAAAAGCCAACAAATAAAACAAAAACAGGTAAATAAAGCTCACGCATTTTAATCTATACATCTATTTTCATCGCCACTTCTCACTGTGGCGCACAGTGGACAGCCAATCCTTTCTGTACTCCAGTGTGTGGGCGGGTCCGATACCTTGAAAGTCAAATTTTATTGGATTATATGCAACACCTTGCGTGAGTTGTTTTTGGGTTAAAAGGTAAATTTCCCTCATTTTTGATCCAAGTAGAGCTGGCAAACAAACCAGACAGAAATGAAAACACTTCAACCCGCAGACCAGTCGATTGCCAAAACTCAGAACGCACTTCCTGTCACATACTGAACACTGCAGTGTGTGAGTTGTGCCGTATTGACCATGTTTGGCTCCACATGCGCACGCGAACAGTCCTCACACGTGAAAAACATCAAGACCAACCTGTGGTCACATTTAACAGAGGGAAGCCTAAACATCTGCATGAAATTTAACCTTACCACGTATCAACCAGACTACAAAGCCATCAGCAAAACCATGCAGCACCAGAAGGCGCATTAATAATAAAAAGTACTTTTCTTATTAATAAATAACTTCATTCTAACAATGTTGTTTGAAATAAATTCAGAGTCTTATTATACTCTAAAATTGTTGGTCTCAGTATTAAAAATATATTTGGCTCTCAGAGGATTATATTTTAAATTGTTGTGTGTTTTTTGGCTCTCTTAGTCAAAAAGGTTCCCGGCCCCTGATTTATGCCATAAAGCTGACTGTCATGTGGTGCAACTGAATGTCCTCCTCTGTGACTGATTTTCCTGCTGTGTGACTCAATATCTTGTGGTGTGACTGACCATCATGTAGTGTGATTAGCTGTCCTGTGGCATAGTCCACTCTCATTTGGTATGACTGACTGACTTGTGGTGTGGCGAAATGTCCTGTGGTAGAACTGCACTCTAGATGACTGTCATGCAACAAGATCAGTTGTCCTGTGGTGTGACCAATGCTTAGACGGTATGACTGGCTGTCCTGTGGTGTCACTGAGTGAACAATAACCACTTTTCAGGCACCCTTCTGTATCTGACCGCCCTGTGCTGAGACTGACTAGCTGAAAGGGGGATTAACTGAAAGACACGACGAATAAATGTCCTGTGGTGCAACTGAATGGCCTCCTTTGTGACCGACTGTCCTGTGGTTTGACTGACTGTCATGCAATGTGAATAGATGTGCTGAGGTGTGACCCACTCTCAGGTGGTATGAGTGACTTTCCTGTGGGCGACTGACTGCCGTGCAGTGTGATCAGCTGTCCTGTGCTGTGACCCACTCTCAACCAGTAATGACTGACTGTTCTGTGGTGTGACTGAGTGCTATGCAGTGTGAACAGCTGTTCTATGGTGCGAGCTACTCTCAAGCAGTGTGTCCTGAGTCAGTGTGTCCAACTGAGTGTCCTGTGGTGTGACTAACTGGCTTGTAGGAATAGTGTCATATGGTGTAACTGACTCATGTGGTGTAACTGCCATACTGTGAAACTGACTTTCCTAATATATAAAGAATAAACTACTGTTAAGTAACAGGTTGCCCTATGGTGCAAATGAATGTCCTCCTCTGTGACTGACCTTCCTGCTGTGTGGGTAGCTGTCCTGTGATGTGACTTGACATGCAATGCAACAATGACTATGGTGTCACCCACTCTCGGGCGATATGACTGAGTGTCCTGTAGTGTGACCGACCGTCCTGTGGTGCAACTAAGCTTTCATATGCTGTACATATGATGTGACTGGCTGTCCTGCTGTAGGATTGGCTGTCCTGTAGTGCAACCCCCTGTCATGAAGTGTGACTGACTGTCCTACGTTGTGACTGAATATAATACAGTGCGACTGATTGACGTGCTATGCAATAGCCTGCTCAGTTACAAACCCAGAAGGGGAATCAGTGAGTATGGTGTAAAATACTGTCACCTTTTATGAGCATTCTTTGTCAAGGCCATTTGATGTCCACCAATTTCCAGTTCATCACAAACTCATAGAGTGTGTTGGAATTTATTTTTTTTAATTGTAAAACATTGATAAACAGTAATGATGTAACCATTTGTGGGTTACGTGTTGTGAGCCAATGTGCTTCTCTCTCTCTCTCTCTCTCTCTCTCTCTCTCTCTCTCTATATATATATATATATATATACAAAAATAAAAAGCAGATATCTTAACACTCAATAGTCTAGAGCAGGGTCTCCAATCTTATCCACAAAGGGCCGGTGTGGGTGCAGGTTTTCACTTCAACCAAACAATAGCCACACCTTCCACCTGTTTCAATCACTGATCATCAAAAGAAAAGAAAAAAATAGATTGGATATGACTGTTTCAACTCTGAAGTGGAGCCCTCTTGGTGAGATCACCTTGCTGTAAGACTTAAAGCAAGGTGATCTCACCAAGATGACCCCACTCCAGAGTTGAAACATGTATGTGGAGTTTAGTTTTTTTTTTTTTTTTTTTTTTTCTTTTGATGACCGGTGATTGAAACAGGTGGAAGGTGTAGCTACTGTTTGGTCGAAGTGAAAATCTGCACCCACACCGGCCCTTTGTGGATAAGATTGGAGAGAGCCATGAAGCAGGGATACGTCTGAGTGCTTGTTGCAGATGTATATTATCATTAAATCTGATTCCACCTCCCTATCTTATCGGGACTACGTGAGATGCGCATGCACAGAATATCAGTTCGATTGAGTAGAATATCAGTGTTCAACAAACTTTGTATCTCTGCTACGTTTTTTGCAGTTTCGCTCGTTAGAAGTGGAAGTTTGAAGAACTTTTGGAGGACTGAGTGTGATTCTTTGTTTGAAATCCCTTTTGGAGATTTCTAGCTGGTTCGCTTGAACGACAGCTGTGAATTTGACCAAAACGTCAGTGGGTCGTGGTCAGCCTAAAGGGATAGAACAATGGCAACCCATGGTGTGTCCAGCAACAACCCCGAGGGGGTAGAGGCTCGTGAGGGAGCACTTTTCATTGTACAGAACATGCCGTCAACTTCCAGAAGTGAAAAGAGAAGGAAATCATCATGGGTAAGGAAAGAGCAGCCAAATGTCGAGCACATCGCTGCCTCAGACGGAGAAAATGAATCGGGTGGTCGGTGGAATTACAATTAAATATCAACTTACAGGTAAGTCTCATTTAATTGTGTAATTAAATATTAAGTGTCTTTTGGGGGGTTTTCTTTTTACATTACAAACAGTTCAAGGAGTTGAAAGCATCATAAGTATGTGCCCTGTCTCTGGATATGTAAAAGCGTGTATTTTCTGGATGGTTTCAATTAACCTAAAGTGCATGTCTTTGAACTGTCAAAGGACACCAGAGGACCTGGAGAAAACATGCAAACACAAGAAAAAAACATGCGAACTCCAAACAGAAGCACCCTCACCTTGCCCAGGACTCAAACCTCAGACCTTCTTGCTGAGACGCAGACATGCTAACCGCTACGCCGACATGCCAACTTACAGTTACTTTAAGTTCCTGTAGTGCTTTTGAAAGAAAATGAATCTCGGTCGTAAATCAGTTATATTTTATTTACTATTATTATTATTTTTGTTGTTGTTGTTGCTGTTGTTGTTGTGAAGCCATTCGCTTTTTATTTACGCGTTATTAGCAAATATAAAAAATGCAAATAAGATTCGAATGATAACAGAATTACAGTGAATATGGCAGATGAAAGAAAGTTCATTTTCTGTAACTGCTTCATCCTAATTAGGGTCGTGGGGAGGCTGGTGCCCATCCCAGCCAACTCAGGGCGAGGGCAGAGTACACCCTGGACAGCTCGCCAGGCCATCGCAGGGCGGAAACACGCTGACGGCTTTGCAGCTACTCTTGTCGAAAGTCAGTAATGGTTCTTTTACATGCCTCACACCATAGACAGTGAGAGACATGGCTGGCCTTTGATAACCCAGTTAGCTGCACCGGGGGGGGAGTGACAACCCTGTGGAGAGTGGGACTCGAACCCCCAACCTTTGGATTAGCGATCCGGCACCTTATACCACTAGACCACCACTGCCCCGATGAAAGAAAGTCTCAAACTTTTCACAAAACTTTCCGCATGGAAGTCTCCAACTTGTTGCTTTTCCTTGCGAACAAAAAGTGAATAATGTACGAGCGAGCGAAACAACAACATTCTTCTGCATGTGCAGACTTTTAAGAAGAGTTTGAGACTGCTCACAGCCTCATTTTGCAACAACAACAGAATTTTCAAACATGAGTTTACGAACCAGGCGACGAAAATGTGATGCCGCAAATGTTGCATAACAAGTTTGAGAATGAAAGATGGCAGCTGCGAATTGAGATTCATTTCCATTGCTTTTCCATTGTACCCCAGTGTGAACACCCACTCCCCACCCCTCCCCCCAGCTTCGCTTGACATCAGACCACATCACACCAATTTACTTGCTGTATTTCATTCCCATGACATCACTGGTTTCATTTGAAAACATTTTGCCTGCTTATGATACATAAATGGCATGCATGTTTATAGATTATTAACATACTGGAAAAATACTATTTGTTATTAAGGTAAAAATAAGAGTTACGCAGAATGTTGTTTGGTAAATTCATCTGATTAAATTTTATATAAATAACTTTATTCAAAATGCATGAATAAGTCTCTCAAATTGGGTTCCTGGTGTAATGTGGTGCCATATATTGTAAGCATCTGGCAAACTGGGAGAAAATCGCTGCTTTGTGGACGAGGTTGCTGAGCAGACAGAAAGTGGTAAATAAATAACGTTTAGAATGAAAGAGATCAAGCAAAGGCATTTAGAGCGTAGAAAAGACCTGAGTCAGCTTCTGCTTCTGAAACAAAGGACAAGCAACGATGCTGACACGTGCAAAAGGAAACGTAGAACATGGGAAGAAAGAAAGAAACATGGAAGTGGTGTATAAACTGAAAAATAGACAAAGGCACTCAATGTTTTCAATCTGTCAAAAAAAATAATAACAATCATAATACACAAGAAATCAAATCAAATCCGGTGAATGTCATAGCATGCTGTGTTTGTACTTCCCATCCAGTCCAAGCACTGAGACTGACAGACAAGGGTCTATGACAGGGCGTTACCAAGCGGCCAACCCCCAGCCACCATACACACCAACACTCTTGTCAATCTATCCACAGATCTGTCTTGTAGAAGAAGAAGAAGAAGAAGAAGACATCGAGGGCAATCAAGCATTCCAGATGAAGGAAGCAGAAGAAGCATTACATTGTAAGAGCAAGTTCATCCAGAGGAGGGTGCTGTGGAGCTTCAGAACACACATGCACGCACACGTACACAGCGCCAGGAGGCCACAAGCATAAAGCAAAGGTGGAGTACAGTCACACTTCATACAGCACCCACGCTACTCATTTTCAGTCCCTGTAAAGAGAAACAACAAATACAATAATACATACGGAGCATTTAGCACAGCTCTGACAGTAGTGATAGCGAAGAGAAATCACATGATTATACGTATTACTGCATTTTTTCTGATAAAATACAAAATATAACATTATGGTTTTATCCTCTGTGCTATGGCGATATCTGGCCTCATGTTTTATTTCTGGTTGTAAGACATGTTCAATCACAGACCACCATTCACTCTTACACCTAGGGGCAATCTGGAACAGCCAGTTAAACTAACGTGCATGTCTTTGGACTGTCTGAGGAAACCAGAGTACTCAGAGGAAGCCCAAGCAAGCATCGGGTGACCATGCAAATTCCACAAAGAAAACACCCTCACCAGGCCTTAGACTTCAACCCGTGATCTTCTTGCTGTGAGATGTACATGCAACACACTATGCTACCCTGTACGACATGCTAACACACTCTATCCCGCCAATTAATTTTGTTGACAATACTGGCCAGAATTTTCCTCAAAAAAAAAAAAATATATATATATATATATATTTTTTTTTTTTACACAGGTGGGTTGCCAAGTTTTCCGAACAAAACTCCCCATTAACCTACGCTTGGGAGAACCTGTGGTACCACAGTTTTGTCCCAGTGGGCTGTTCACATACATTTTTACTCCAGTTAGCTTGATGTGCTTGTCTATGGAATGTTGGAGGAAACCCACACCCTTGTCAACCACAGAGCTTGTACCCAGGGCCTTCTTGCTGTAAGGTAGACATGCTAATCACCACGCCACTGTTCCTCAATGACATGCTAAGTCTGTCTTCCTTTCGGCTATTTCCCTTTTCCTCGGGAGTCGCCACAGCGAATCATCTGATTCGTATGTTTGATTTGGCAGCGTTTTTTACGTCGGATGCCCTTCCTGTCACAACCCTTTTTTTTAAGCAAGGGACAGAAACACGCAGACGGCTTTGCAGCTACTCTTTACGAAAGTCAGCAATGGTTCTTTTACATGCCTCTCACCATAGACAGTGAGAGACATGGCCCGCCTTTGATAACCCAGTTAGCTGCACTGGGTGGGGTGGGGGGGGGCAGTGACAACCTTGTGGAGAGTGGGACTCGAACCCCCAACCTTTGGATCAGCGATCCAGCGCCCTATACCACTAGACCACCACTGCCCCCTCCCGATGACCCTTAAATGAAAATGAATGAAAAATATAGAACAAATACACACAGGAAACAAGGGGGGGCAGTGGTGGTCTAGTGGTATAGGGTGCTGGATCGCTGATCCAAAGGTTGGGGGTTCGAGTCCCACTCTCCACAAGGTTGTCACTGCCCCCCCCCCAACAGTACAGCTAACTGGGTTATCAAAGGCGGGCCATGTCTCTCACTGTCTATGGTGAGAGGCATGTAAAAGAACCATTGCTGACTTTCGTAAAGAGTAGCTGCAAAGTCGTCAGCATGTTTCTGTCCCTTGCTAAAAAGGGTTGTGACAGGAAGGGCATCCGACGTAAAAAAAAAAACCTCTGACAAATCAAACATGTGAATCAGATGATTCGCTGTGGCGACTCCCGGGTAAAAGGGGAAAAAAGCCAAAAGGAAGACAGACAGACAGACAGACAGACAGACACACAGAAAACAAGGTCTGTACAATAGTATTAGCAATGTAGAATACACTATGTATTCATGTACCTCTGATTGCTTTGTCTTCACCGTCCTCACTTCCTGGTGTTGCCACATCCTCTGACATATCACCTGTTTACGAAGGCAAACACAACAGCATTCAGATCAACATGTGTGCTGACTGAATTTGACTACAGAAGAGTAACAGGGATAAGAAGCAGCAGATAAATCCAAGAAAAACTCTCCCACATATCATGACTTCATATAAAATAATACATTTTTTAATCGGACTGTAAAGAACACAGGAATGTAATACTTAAAAGAATAAGTTCTCACTCAGTCACTCCTATGCTGAACCACTTAACACAATTAGAGTGGCAGGGAGGCTGGGAGCCTCTCTCATCCAGCACTGTTTGAAGGCACGATACACTTTGTATAGCTCCAAGGAGCATCGCAGGGCTAGCACACACACAGCATTTCACATCCACACTCACACCCAGAGGCAATCTGGACCAGCCAGCAATTTGGCACAACCAGTTAACCTAATGTGTATATCGTTGGACTATTGGAGGAAACCGGCGTACCCAGAGGAAACTCACGTAAGCACATAGAGAGAATGCTCCACACAGAAACACTCTTGCGGGAAAGTGGTGGCCTAATAGGGTGCTGACTTACTGATCTGAAAGTCGAGGGCTCAAGCTCCACTATCACTGAGTTCTCACTGCTGTGCCCTCAGTGCAGCTAACTGCTTTATCAAAATGGAAGCACTGTCTATGGTGAGAGGCATGTAAGAGATGGAAAAAGGAACGCTTGCTGAGAACCCAAAAACGCCTTGCTGTGGCTTCTATGGCACCATGTCGGCCACAAAGCAAGCTGGTTTGCATCATGTACTGTATAAAGCAGTCTGTATTTGAGTCTCGCTAACTAGAGTGTGAATACATGTGGTTGACATGATCTGATCAGACACGATCAGTGTTAGAAAACATACAGCAGACAGAGATATGAATAAAAAGTACTGCCTCTGTACAGTAAACCTGAGAGTACATGAATCATGTGATGTGGTTCTTTGCATTATTTTTAGGTTCACAACCGGCGTAGTGATCATAAAAAAAGTATAGGGGCTAAAAGCAAGTTTTAAAAACTGTTCTTCAGACACAGCAAAAAAGTGTGACAATCCACTGGTCTGAATGTGTGTGCTCACTTTGGATGGATCAAATTGGAGGAAATAATTTCCTTTGCAGGATTAATACAGTTTCGCAAAATGTCTGTCTTCCTTTCGGATTTTTCCCTTTTACTCAGGAGTCACCACAGCGAATCATCTGATTCGCACGTTTGATTTGGCAGAGGTTTTTTTTTTCGGATGCCCTTCCTGTCACAACCCTTTTTAGCAAGGGACAGAAACACGCTGACGACTTTGCAGCTACTCTTTACGAAAGTCAGCAATGGTTCTTTTACATGCCTCTCACCATAGACAGTGAGAGACATGGCCCGCCTTTGATAACCCAGTTAGCCGCACTGGGGGGACAGTGACAACCTTGAGCGCCCTATACCACACATATATATACATACATATACATACACTCAGTCTGTAGTTTGTAAACAATGAATGCAGCGTCATTACGTCAGCATACTACATAGGTACGTCTAAACTCAAAATTTGACTTTTTTTTTTAAAAAATACAAAAAACAAAAAAAAAAAAACGTAAAATCGAAAAAACGTATAACGGATGAACGTAAGCCGGGGATTGTCTGTATATAAATCTCGAGAATGTCTCTGCATACTAAATTTCCCCTTCACTTTATCTAAGAGGCCTGAACAAATCCCATACTGTAACGTGATCGTGACCCTCTGTATACAGACTCGGCTCCATAAAGAACTTTTAAGAGGTTAGAGTAGAAAATCTTGTGGGTCTTGGACAGAACTTTGATAGTTGAGGGCAGCTTCTCCATTAGAGAAGTGGAAATAGGGACTGAAAGGTTGCTGGTTCGATCCCTACACCAACAGGAAACATATGTACCATTGAAGATAATGAGTAGCACCTTCCCCTTCCTCAAACTCCACCCCTAAGCAAAGCACCTAACCCACAACTGCAGTCCCGTGTGTGTGTGTGTGTGTGTGTGTGTGTGTGTGTGTGTGTGTGTGTGTGTGTGTGTGTGTGTGTGCGTGTGTGCTCCCTATCGGTGGGTTAAATGCAGAGGCTAATTTCCCTTGCTGGATTAAAACAGCATATCAAAATCAAAATCTCAACCCCGCTGAAGATTTCTGGGATGTGTTCTTAAGTCTCACTTGGATTCGGCTGTAGTAGCACTTCTGTTTGCTTCAGAATCTTCTCCGTCCAGTGTTTGGTGCTTTCAGCTCTGGTGAGGAGATTTTACAAATGTGCATCAAGCTCCGTTTTCTCAGCCTGGCCCAATTTTCCCTCTGTAAACTGAACCGCCGACTCAGTATAGTACAGTATAGCAGTATACAGTAGAGCAAAATATATAGATATATATAGGGATGCCCCGCTACTTCGCGTTTCAATTCATGCATCTTCAGTGCATCACGGTTTTTAAATAAATAAATATTCATCGAATTAAAAAATAAGGAAATTAAGGAAGAATCGGGGAAAAGTTAAGGAAAATGCCATAAAAACAAGGCCAATTATGCAACAAAAAAAACCTTAAACAAACAAAACAAAAATTAACCCAAAATCTCCCATCAAAACTACAGTACTTACATTGTTGCATCTGTGTGTGTGCATGCATATCTGCCTGCGTGCGTGCCCATGTGTATGCATGTGTTTTCTTCTTCTCATGCAATACCATCTGTATGTGTGTGTATTTATATTACATCTTATATTATGCTTTTAATGTTTAATTGTTATTATAAGCATTTATAGCATTGAATATGTATTTATTGATATTATATACACATATACATGTACGTATACAATGCAGCCATGAGGGGGGGGGGGCACAAACAAGTGCCCGCCCTCATGCTGGTCCCAAGCCCGGATAAATGCAGAGGGTTGCGACAGGAAGGTCATCCGGCGTAAAACTTTTGCCACAATACAAAATGCAAACTGTAAAGACAAATTTCATACCGGATCGGTCGAGGCCCGGGTTAACAACGACCGCCATCAGTGCTGTTAACCAACAGGGTGCTGGTGGAAATTGGACTACTGTTGGTCGAAGAAGGAGAGGTGGGAGGCATGTCCGGGTGTAGAGAGAGACCAGGAAAAGCATGAGTTTAGGACTGAGCGTAGGGACTTTGAATGTTGGAACTATGACAGGAAAAGGTAGAGAGCTGGCTGACATGGTGCAGAAGAGGAAGGTGGACATACTGTGTGTTCAGGAGACCAGGTGGAAAGGTAGCAAGGCTAGAAGCTTAGGAGCAGGGTTTAATATGTTTTTTCATGGTGTGGATGGGAAGAGAAATGGAGTAGGAGTCACCTTGAAGGAGGGGATGGTCAGGAATGTTCTAGAAGTGAAAAGAGTGTCAGACAGAGTGATGAGTCTCAAGTTAGAAATTGAAGGTGTGATGTTCAATGTTGTTAGTGCTTATGCCCCACAGGCAGGATGTGAGCTAGAAGAGAAGGAGAGATTCTGGAGTGATTTAGATGAAGTGATGCAGAGTACCCCCAGAGGTGAAAGAGTGGTCATTGGGGCAGACTTCAATGGACATGGTGGTACAGGAAACAGAGGGAACGAGGAAGTGATGGGAAAGTTTGGTATCTAGGACAGGAACACAGAAGGACAGATGTTGATAGATTTTGAAAAAAAAAGGATAGAAATGGCTGTGGTGAATACTTTCTTCCAGAAGACAGGAGAATAGGGTGACTTATAAAAGTGGAGGTAGGAGCACACAGGTAGACTACATCTTGTGTAGGCGATGTAATTTGAAGGAAGTCAGTGACTGCAAAGTAGTAGTGGGTGAGAGTGTTTGCCAAACAGCATAGGATGGTGGTGTGCAGGATAATGCTGATGGTAAGAAAGGTGAAGAAGGCAAAAGCAGAAGATAAAGTTGTGGAAGTTGAAAAAGGAAGAGTGTCATGTTGTCTTCAAGGAGGAGTTGAAACAGGTTTTTGGTGGTCAGGAAGTGCTTCCAGATGACTGGACAACTACAGGTAATGTGATCAGGGAGACAGGTAGGAGAGTCCTTGGCGTGTCCTCTGGAAGGAGAGTAGATAAAGAACCATGGTGGTGGAATGAGGAAGTGCAGGAGTGTGTACAAAAGAAGAGGTTAGCTAAGATGAAATGGGACATAGAGAGGACCGAACAGAGTAAACAGCAGTACATGGAGACACAGCGTAAGGCGAAGGCAGCCAAACATAGGGCGTACGATGACTATGCTAGGTTGGACAGTAAAGAGGGAGAAAATTATTTATACACGTTGGCACAGCAGAGAAATAGAGATGGGAAGGACGTGCAGCAAGTTAGAGTGCTTAAGGACAGAGTGGGAAACGTGTTGTCTGATGACAGAAGTGTGCTGGGAAGATGGAAAGAGTACTTTAAAGAGCTGATGAATGAGGAAAATGAGAGAGAGAGAAAAAGAGTAGAAGAGGTGACTGTTGAGGACCGGGAAGTAGCAAAGTGAGGAGGGCATTGAAGAAAATGAAGAGTGGAAAGGCAGTTGGTCCTGATGATATACCAGTGGAGGTATGGAAGTGTCTAGGAGAGGTCGCAGTAGATTTTCTGACAAGAACATTGAACAAGGTCTTAGAGAGTGAGAGGATGCCGGAGGAATGGAGGAAAGTGTACTTGTGCCCATTTTTAAGAACATGGGAGATGTGCAGAATTGTGGCAATTACAGAGGGATAAAGTTGATGAGCCATATGATGAAGCTATGGGAATGAATAGTGGAAGCTAGACTAAGGGCAGAGGTCAGCATTTGTGAACAACACTTTGGTTTCATGCCAAGAAAGAGCACCAAAGATGCAGTGTTTGCCTTGAGGATGTTAAGAGAGAAGTACAGAGAAGGTCAGAAGGAGCTGCATTGTGTCTTTGTGGATCTGGAGAAAGCATATGACAGGGCGCCGAAAGAGGAACTGTGGTATTGCATGAGGAAGTCTGGAGTGGCAGAGAAGTATGTTAGAGTGGTGCAGGACATGTATGAGAGATGTAAGACAGTGGTGAGGTGTGCTGTCGGTGTGACAGAAGGGTTCAAGGTGGAGGTGGGACTGCATCAATGGTCAGCTCTGAGCCCCTTCTTGTTTGCTTTTGTGATGGACAGGCTGACAGATGAGGTTAGACAAGAATCTCCATGGACCTTGATGTTTGCAGATGACATTGTGATCTGTAGTGAGAGCAGAGAACAAGTGCAGGAAAATCTAGAGAGGTGGAGGTATGCCCTGGAAAGGAGAGGAATGAAGGTTAGCTTCAGTAAAACAGAATACATGTGTGTGAACGAAAGGACCCAAGAGGAACGGTGAGGTTACAGGGAGCAGAGATAAGGAAGGTGGAGGATTTTAAGTACTTAGGCTCAACAATCCAGACCAGTGGAGAGTGTGGAAAAGAGGTGAAGAAGCGTGTGCAGGCAGGTTGGAATGGTTGGAGAAAAGTGTCCGGTGTGATGTGTGATAGGAGGGTATCGGCAAGAATGAAAGGAAAAGGGTTGAGGGCAGCGATGTTGTATGGTTTAGAAACAGCGGCCCTGGGAAAAAGACAGGAGGCTTAGCTGGAGGTAGCAGAGATGAAAATGTTGAGGTTCTCTTTGGGAGTAACGAGGATGGATAGTATCAGGAATGAGCACATCAGAGGGACAGTACATTTAATTTATGTTTTATGTATTGATATGTTATTAAATTAATATATTAGAAAGGTAACTGTTAGATTTTTCAAATAAGAAGTTTTATATACTTTCCTTTAAGAAGTAAGTCTACTATTCTTGTAACAAATACTATTTTTAATAATATAAACTTTGAGTTTTATTTGCTTCTATCTTGTTTGATTTTCTCATAAATATGGGCCCAGAATGCACCACAAAGCACATGAATTTTAAAACTTTTCTCTGGGGGTGGCCCCCCCAGACCCCCCCCCCCATCCCCCATGGGAGGGGACACCCCTCCCGCACACTTCCCATGCTTGCCTCAAACAATTTCCACCCCTACTTATCATTATCGTCCTTCTACTCTAAAACTTAATGAATACCCTGTATATATATATATATATATATATATATATATATATATATATATATATATATATATATATATATATATATATATATATACACAATACATGTGAGAGAGAGAGAAAGAGAGAGAGAGAGAGATACATATATACAGTCGGCCCTCTACTTACAAAATTATTCCGTTCCAGAGCCTTTTTCGTAAGTAGAGGCACATTTTACATGTAAAACGCGTGATTCGTTCCAAGACTCCCAAGACTACCCCATAAACCCTTTAAAAATGATAAAAGTACACCAATTTTGTATGAAATATGTTCAGTTCATTTTCTGTAACCGCTTCATCCTAATTAGGGTCGCGGGGAGGCTGGTGCCCATCCCAGCCAACTCAGGGCGAGGGCAGAGTACACCCTGGACAGCTCGCCAGGCCATCGCAGAGCAGAAACACGCTGACGGCTTTGCAGCCTACTTTTTTTACGAAAGTCAGTAATGGTTCTTTTACATGCCTCTCACCAGAGACAGTGAGAGACATGGCCGGCCTTTGATAACCCAGTTAGCTGCACTGGGGGAGACAGTGACAACCTTGTGGAGAGTGGGACTCGAACCCCCAACCTTTGGATTAGCGATCCGGCGCCTTATACCACTAGACCACCACTGACCGTTGTAGGAAATATGTGTTAAAAGTAAAAGAAAATTAGTTTTTAAACCATTTAAACATTTTATTAACATATTAAACCATTTTATTAACTTATATTAATTAAGTCATTATTAAACATTTTTATTAACGCACATACACACACACACACACACACACACACACACACACACACAACATTGTCTCTCTCTGTCTCTCTCTCTCACACACGTGCGCACGCACAGGCGTGCACGCACGCACACGCACGCACGCACAAAACTCTCTCTCTCTGGTGTGTTTTGCCGAATGCGGGCTCCGACCACATGCAGTGCGCAGCTGACGAAGCATTTGGGATGGGATAATGTATTTAAAGCAGAATTACAGTACCTGTTTGAAAGATCAGAGGTCCTGATTCAATATTAACTTGCTTCCTTGCGAGATCGGTGGTCTTGTCTCACGGAGCACTGTGTTTTCATGCCTCCTTCTGCTTCAATATTGTTCCGAAATAATCGCCTCTATCACTGTATTTCCGCTTTTCTGTATTTTCCAGGTCCATGATGGATAACAAAATATAACGCTGCAACGATCAATCTCAAAAAACCCACGAGCCAACATTTCTGTTCAACTCTCCTTCACGCGTGTGACAAACAGGAAGTATGGGTACAGAAAGTATGGGAACAGTTCAGCTCCCTTCTGGCCAATGGGAGGCCAGCAGGGCAGGATGTTGGGAGACAGCCAGTGAGAGAGCAACTCTCATTTTTGAATGGTGAATTTTAATTTTTGAATGGTGCATTTGGCGCTTTTCGTAAAAAGAGGTTGTTTTCGTAAAAAGAGGACGAAAATTTCAGAAAATGCTTTTCGTAACCTGGATTTTTCATATTCAGAGGTTTTCATAAGCAGAGGGCTGACTGTATACTGTATATATATATATATATATATATATATATATATATATATATATATATATATATATTATAAAGTGTTCAGTAGATTTACAATATCCAATACAATTAAATTCCAGTGTTGAAGTCAACTGGACTGGCTTTGTGGCAACACAATCCATATTTAAATGTAGATTCTTGAATGATCTTTATGAGCATAAGTTAAACAATGTACTGTGTACATACCATTGTGTAACTGCTTGTCGCCCTCCATGTTTGGTGTATTTTCAACAGTTTCTCTTTCTCCCGGGTCACTTGTTGTCCCTCCAGGCTCTGGCTCTTGTACTGAGCCCTCACTGTTTGGTACTGCCGGCTCCGTCCCTGTCTCGGTTTGTCCCTCCTGGCCTGAATCCTGCTGAGCTTTCTCTTCAGCCTCACGTTTTGCCTTCTCCTCTGTTTCTATTTCAGGAAATGTTGACAGTCAACAGGGATTAGTTCTTTTAGCATCATAATAAATATCATCCCTTTTGAAATTATTACCACCAGATACAATATTGACGAGAAGAGAGAAATCAGATTGAAATTTAGGGTGGTATGGTGACATAGCGGTTAGCACGTCTACCTTACCGCAAGAGGGTCATGGGTTTGAGTCCTGAGCTCAGCAAGACCGTTTCTGTGCTTAGTCCGAATATTCTTCCCATACTTGTGTGGGTTTCCTCTAGGTACTCCAGTTTTCTTGCTCAGTCCAAAGTCATGCACATTAGGCAAATTTACTGTTTCAAATTATCCCTAGGTGTGAGTATGAGTGTGATTGCTGGTGTGTGTTGGCCGTGTAACGGTCTCACGAACTGTTCAGTGTATACCTCACCCAGGTCCAGAATTGGCTAAGAAAATGTTCACCACATTTACCTCCATTTTCAAAAATAGGTTTAGTGAGTGCCTCTGAGTGTTCGATCCTGATTTGTCAGTCATGGCATTCAGTGGTCTGCTATTTTTAAACAGACCATTACTATGTATAACAGACTATTGCTTGGGACTATGTAATTAGCGGAAACATTAAAATTGCTGTTAAATACTTTGTGTCAAATTAGTCATTTTGTAGTAGGTAGCTGTGTAATAAATAAAATAACAAGCAGCCAGACAGTATTTAGAAATAAACCCCTTTATGATTCAAGATTACCCCTTAATGCAGCCATGAGGTGGGGGGGCACTAATCAGTGTCTCTCCCCCTCATGCCGGTCCCAAGCCCGGAGAAATGCAGAGGGTTGTGTCAGGAAGGGCATCCGACGTAAAACCAATGCCAATTATTGATGATGCAAATCAAAAGTATTACCTCCATACCGGATCGGTCGAGGCCCGGGTTAACAACGACCGCCATCAGTGCTGTCAATCAACAGGGCGCTGATGGAAATTGGACTACTGTTGGTCGAAGACGTCGAAGAAGGAGAGGTGGGAGGCGTGTCCGTAGGCAGAGAGAGAAGAGGAAAGGCATGAGTCTAGGACTGAGAGTGGGGACTTTGAATGTTGGAACTATGCACAGAAAAGGTAGAGAGCTGGTTGACATGATGCAGAGGAGGAAGGTGGACATACTGTGTGTTCAGGAGACCAGGTGGAAAGGTAGCAAAGCTAAAAGCTTAGGAGCAGGGTTTAAGCTATTTTATCACGGTGTGGATGGGAAGAGAAATGGAGTCGGAGTCATCTTGAAGGAGGAGTTTGTCAGGAATGTTCTAAAAGTGAAAAGAGTGTCAGACAGAGTGATGAATCTCAAGTTAGAAATTGAAGGTGTAATGCTCAATGTTGTTAGTGCTTATGCCCCACAGGCAGGATGTGAGCTAGAAGAGAAGGAGAGATTCTGGAGTGACTTAGATGAAGTGATGCAGAGTACCCCAGAGATGAAAGAGTGGTCATTGGTGCAGACTTCAATGGACATGTTGGTGCAGGCAACAGAGGGGACGAGGAAGTGATGGGCAGGTTTGGTATCCAGGACAGGAACACAGAAGGACAGATGTTGATAGATTTTGCAAAAGGATGGAAATGGCTGTGGTGAATACTTTCTTCCAGAAGAAACAGGAGCATAGGGTGACTTATAAAAGCGGAGGTAGGCGCACACAGGTAGACTACATCTTGTGTAGGCGATGTAATTTGAAGGAAGTCAGTGACTGCAAAGTCATCGTGGGTGAGAGTGTTGCCAAACAGCATAGGATGGTGGTGTGCAGGATGACTCTGATGGTGAGAAAGGTGAAAAAGGCAAAGGCAGAGCAGAAGACAAAGTGGTGGAAGCTGAAAAAGGAAGAGTGTCATGTTGTCTTCAAGGAGAAGTTGAAACAGGCTTTGGGTGGCCAGGAAGTGCTTCCAAATGACTGGACAACCACAGCAAATGTGATCAGGGACACAGGTAGGAGAGTACTTGGTGTGTCCTCTGGAAGGAAAGTAGATAAGGAGACTTGGTGGTGGAATGAGGAAGTGCAGGAGTGTGTACAAAGGAAAAGGTTAGCCAAGAAGAAGTGGGACATTGAGAGGACCGAAGAGAGTAAACAGGAGTACAGGGAGACACAGCGTAAGGCGAAAGTAGCAGTGGCTAAGGCCAAACAGAGGGCGTATGATGACTTGTATGATAGGTTGGATAGTAAAGAGGGAGAAAATGATCTATACAGGTTGGCACAGCAGAGAAATAGAGATGGGAAGGATGTGCAGCAAGTTAGATTGATAAAGGACAGAGAGGGAACTGTATTGACTAATGACAGAAGTGTGCTGGGAAGATGGAAAGAGTACTTTGAAGAGCTGATGAATGAGGAAAATGAGAGAGAAAAAGAGTAGAAGAGGTAACCATTGAGGAGCAGGATGTAGCAAAGATCAGTAAGGGTGAAGTGAGAAGGGCATTGAAGAGGATGAAGAATGGAAAGGCAGTTGGTCCTGATAATATACCTGTGGAGGTATGGAAGTGTCTAGGAGAGGTAGCAGTAGATTTTCTGACAAGAACATTCAACAAGGTACTAGAGAGTGAGCAGATGCCGGAGGAGTGGAGGAGAAGTGTGCTGGTGCCCATTTTTAAGAACAAGGGAGACGTGCAGAGTTGCAGCAACTACAGAGGGATAAAGTTGATGAGCCATACGATGAAGTTATGGGAAAGAATAGTGGAAGCTAGACTAAGGGCAGAGGTCAGCATTTGTGAACAACAGTTTGGTTTCATGCCAAGAAAGAGCACCACAGATGCAATGTTTGCCTTGAGGATGTTAATAGAGAAGTACAGAGAAGGTCAGAGGGAGCTACATTGTGCCTTTGTGGATCTGGAAAAGCATATGACAGGGTGCCAAGAGAAGAACTGTGGTATTGCATGAGGAAGTCTGGAGTGGCAGAGAAGTATGTTAGAGTGGTGCAGGACATGTATGAGAGATGTAAGACAGTGGTGAGGTGTGCTGTCAGTGTGACCGACGAATTCAAGGTGGAGGTGGGACTGCATCAAGGGTCAGCTCTGAGCCCCTTCTTGTTTGCTATGGTGATGGACAGGCTGACAGACGAGGTGAGACAAGAATCTCCATGGACTATGATGTTTGCAGATGACATCGTGATCTGTAGTGAGAGCAGAGAACAAGTGCAGGAAAATCTAGAGAGGTGGAGGTATGCCCTGAAAAGGAGAGGAATGAAGGTTAGCCTCAGAAAATCAGAATACATGTGTGTGAATGAGAAGGACCCAGGAGGAACGGTGATGTTACAGGGAGCAGAGATAACGAAGGTGGAGGATTTTAAGTACTTAGGCTCAACAATCCAGAGCAATGGAGAGTGTGGAAAAGAGGTGAAGAAGCGTGTGCAGGCAGGCTGGAATGGTTGGAGAAAAGTATCCGGTGTGATGTGCGATAGGAGAGTGTCAGCAAGAATGAAGGGAAAAGTGTACAAGATGGTAGTGAGGCCAGCGATGTTGTATGGCTTAGAAACAGTGGCGCTGAGGAAAAGGCAGGAGGCAGAGCTGGAGGTAGCGGAGATGAAAATGTTGAGGTTCTCCCTGGGAGTAACGAGGATGGATAGGATCAGAAATGAGTATATCAGAGGGACAGCCCATGTAAGATGTTTTGGAGACAAAGTCAGAGAGGCTAGATTGAGATGGTTTGGACATGTACAGAGGAGGGATAGTGAGTATATTGACAGTAGGATGCTGAGGTTGGAACTACCAGGCAGAAGGCCTCGAGGAAGACCGAAGAAGAGATTTATGGATGTGGTGAAGGAAGACATGAAGGTCGTTGGAGTCAGAAAAGAAGATGCGGAGGACAGGGTGAGGTGGAGGCGGATGATTTGCTGTGGCGACCCCTGAAGGGAGCAGCCGAAAGTAAAAGAAGAAGAAGAAGAAGAAGAAGAAGATGATTCAAGATTACCCCTTACATGTATGTGACAGGGTACACACTGAACAGCTCACCAGGCCATTGCAGGGCCAATACTCACAAAACCATTCACTGACACTAACACCTTGGGGTGATTTGGCACAGCCAATTATCCTACTGTGCATATGTACTGTGTTTTGGACTGTGGTCGGAAACCAGAGTACCTGGAGGAAACCCATGGAAGCACAGAGAGAATATGCAAACTCCACACAGAAATGCCCAGGCTGGGAATTGAACCCAGGCCTTTTTACTGTGAGGTGGTCATGCACCACTGTGGTGCCTACTTAGAATTTCCTGGTATGTACTTTAATCTACTGTACAGTAGTGAAAGGTTTTCCCCAGCTTGTCCTGATACGTTAGATCCTTTCTGATACTTCTATACATTTTACTTGGGTTATTTATAGTTTGTTTGTTTTTTACCCTTGTATGTTTAATTTTTACTCTCAACCACCAATGCATAACCTGAAACGGTCAATTGGGCGGAGCTTAACAAGTGTCAATTGTTATTGAATCTTGTTTACCTTTAGTGGCACGAGCCTTCCACCTCTCACGGTTCTGAAGAACTTGCTCATTCCAAATAGCCTTGAAGTTCTTCAGGTCTACAGCTAGCAGTGAGCAGTTGTGGGACGCACTGCTCTCTGACGATGGACTGTTCACGTTTGCCTGCTTCGTTTCTGATGCTGTGGGAAGACTGCTGAGGCTAGAAGGATTAAAGAAAAGGTTTTTAAGCATTGGCTGTAAAAACTTCACAATAAGTGAGCTACTGACCCAATGTTTACCTAAATAATCCTCTGCCATTGTCAATGTCAATACAGATGGAATGTGCAAGCTTTATTTCCACAGATTTTGAGAAATAATCACAACAAACACTTAAAATAAAATACAGTAAAAGAAACTAATAATGTTTCTAAATCTAGATTGCCATGATTGTATCAGCTCAGTAGGACAAAAATCTATATTGAATATGTAAATGTGTGCTGAGCCATGAGGAATTGATGATAACACATCGCAGGCTGCCGCACTGATGGAAGAATTAATTTAATTCAGTGCAGAAATGAATGAACTGTTGAATGAACCAATAGAGTCAGACAATTCAGATGCTGACCTCGACCTACGGAAGCCAGCCAGGCCCGAATGTGCCGCCTCATCGATGAGTGGCGTCACGATCTTCTCCGTCATGTCTGTTAGGACAGTGAATGTAGGGATGACGATGAAGTCGATGAACCCTGTAGTCACAGAAAAGTTAGTTTGCTCAGAGGTTTGCAGGACTGAGGTTGAAATAGGAGAGCTTGCCTTTATAATTCTGATTTAATGACATTTATACATTCAGCTAAACAACAAGATGAAGGCTTCACAGTGCTTACCGATTTGCGACTGAGCCACCATGGTGGACTTGCGGTCACACAGTGGTGAGAAGGGCAATCCCAGTTCTGCCTCTTTATCTCCCTAAATATAAATGAAAAGCTCAGCTGAATAAGAATTCCACTGAATCATTATAAACTAGTTGTGCAGAAAAAATAAGTGATCACACCATTTAGCTGCTGTGATTATTGCTGTTAAATAGAAGTGTAAAGTTTCATATACAGGGATCCCTCACTTTCCTCGGTTAATTGGGACTGAGATCCCCACGCGACCATCGAAATCCGCGAAGTAGGATCACCCACCCCCGACTGACGTATACATACATGTACATGTGTATATAATATCAATAAATACATATTCAATGCTATAAATGCTTATAATAACAATTAAACATTCAAAAATAATGCATAAAATGTAAATAAAATATAAATACACACATACAGATGGTTTTGCATGAGAAGACGACATACATACATAGGCAGACAGGTGCAACAATGTAAGTAGTTTTGATGGGAGATTTTGGGTTGTTTAGGGATTTTTTTTTTTTTTTTTTTGCATAATTGGCCTTTTTTTGTGGCATTTTTCTTAACTTTTTTTCCCTATTCTTTCTTCATTTCCGTATTTTTAAATTTGATTTACATTTATTTATTCTTTTTTTTTAAACTGCGATGTACTAAAGCAGTATGAATTGAACTGCGAAGTAGTGAGGGATCACTGTATTTGAATGGGAGGCAAGAGTCATAATATATTTGATAGAACTGTGAAGATTTGGTATGTGCCTGTCAGTATAATAATGGAGGTGTGACCTATGAGCCTTTCAGTATAATGGAGAATGTGTGGCCTATGTGCCTGTCTATATTGTAAGAGATATGGCCTTTATGCCTGACAGTATCACAGACGAGGTGTGGCCTATGAGCCTTTAAGTGTAATCAGGAGGTGTGGTCTATGTACCTGTCAGTATGATAAAGATACGTGGCCTGTGTACCGGTTAGTATCATCAAGTAGGTGAGCGTGTCAGTATTGCAAAAAAGTGTTCCCTATGTGCCTATCAGTATCAGGGTAGAGGTGTGGCCGAGGTGTGGCATATGTGTCCATCCGTAACATAGTGCAAGAGTGGCCTATGTACATATTCGTATCTTGGTGAAGGTGTAGATCAGGGATCGGAAACCTATGGCTCGCGAGCCAGACGTGGCTCTTTTGATCACTGCATCTGGCGCTCAGATAAATCAGGTGGCCTTTCTTAACAGAATAACTAATGCATAATTTCGCTGTCCTTTAAATAAAAATACAGAAAAAAGCCATCAAATAAAACAAAAACATAAATAAATCTCACGCATTTCAATCCATACATCTATTTTCAATGACACTTGTCACTGTGGCGCGCAGCGGAGAGCCAATCCTTTCTGTACTCCAGTGTGTGGGCGGGGCTGATACCTTGAAACTCTAATTTTATTGGATTACTGTATATGCAACAGTCTACATAAGTTATTTTGGGGTAAAGAGGTAAATTTCCCATGTTTTGATCAGCTCATGTGCAGGAAGCCAAGCAGAGCTGGCAGGCAAAACACAAATGGACAGAATGAAAAAACTTCAACCCACAGACCAGCTGATTGCCAAAACTTGGGACAAGCTTCTTGTCACATAAACACTGCAGCGTGAGATTCCTGTCGTATTGACCATGTTTGGCTCCACATTCGCACACGAGCAGTCCTTCTCACACCTGAAAAGCATCAAGACCAACTGCGGTCACATTTAATAGATGGAAGCCTAAACGCCTGCATGAAGCTGAAGCTCAGCACGTATCAACCAGACTACAAAGCCATCAGTAACACACTGCACCAGAAGTCGCATTAATAGTAAGAAGTACTTTTCTTATTAATAAATAACTTGGTTATAACAATGTTGTTTAAAATAAATTCAGAGTCTTATTATACGTACTCTCAAATTGTTGGTCTCAGTATTAAAAAATATATTTGGCTCACTTAGTCAAAAAGGTTCCCGACCAATGGGGTAGATTATATTCCTATACCAGCACACACTATAATCTTTTATTCCTTACTTATTATTATGGTTTTAATTGAAGTCTCTGTACAGGTCAAATAATTTACAAATACTGAGCCTATAAATCATTAGTGAAGTATTGAATTGAAGACCTGGGTGCAAGGAGTACGTCAGTCACATTGTTGAAAAAAAATGAGCTAACACTACAACTATGAGTGTCCTGTGCATCATTTAAGAGAAAAAATATCCAAATATACTGTATGTACTCAAGTAATCAATACTGATTAAACGGCATTCCCTGAACCTACTCGAGTTTTGTGCAAGAAATACTCAAGTCTTTGCAGCAGTTTCAGAAATAAGACTGACCCAAAAGGGGATAAGGGGCAGTGGTGTCCTAGTGGTATAGGTGCTGGATCGCTGATCCTAAGGTTGGGGGTTCACGCCCCACTCACTACAGGTTGTCACTGTCCCCTCCAGTGCACCTCAGTTATCAATGGCCAGCCATGTCTCTCTCTCTCACTGTCTATGGTGCGAGGTTCATGTAAAAAAAACATTGCTGACTTTCGACAAGAGTAGCTGCAAAGCTGTTAACGTGTTTCTGCCCTGCAATGGCCTGGCGAGCCGTTCATGGTGTACTCTGCCCTCACCGGGAGTCGCCTGGGATGGCCACTAGCCTCCCCGCAGCCCTAATTAGGATTAAGCGGTTACAGAAAATGAACTGAACAAAAGGGGATATGTGGGGTAAAAGTACCGAAGTCATGCAATATTCTTGTACAGCGTAATTAATCAAATAATAAAATTCAAGGGAGCATAGCAACAAAAACGGTTTGGCAATCAGAAACTGAATGAGATGAGATTTCTGTGCTAAATGTACTGAAGTTCAGGCACTTTATGACAAGAAGTACCAAAGTCTCAGACAGATTTTCTTGGTGGGTTTTTTTTGTTGTTGTTGTTGTTTTCATAATAAAGCATTATTTTTTCCGCCCAAAAAAAAATGTGTCTGTCTATTTTATATAACCCCTGGGACTAGCAGCAGGCACCACTGAATGTTATCTTTTTGAAAAAATATCTCTAACGTGTTTTCAAAACTTTGACCCTTAATATCTCAAATACGTTATTTTATGACTAAAGTACTTCTTGCACCCTGGTCTTCAATTTATCTTCAGCTTGAGATTGATCAGGATGTGCTGCTGTGTTCATCTGGCCTGGTGTATAAATGGATTTTAAAACAGCCTATAGAGCTGTGCTATGATGCATCATTTATTACCCCTTCCTGTCGGTATAAGTGAAAGTGTGTGCAAAGCTGCATTGAAGTGGCAAGAACCTGCTTTCTGTAGACATTGCTCATTAACCTCCTGCACAGCATTTCTCTTTCACTGAACCACACACATGGTGCAGCTAATGCTCACACACGGTTTCTCGTACTCTCTCTGGCCTACACACACACACACACACGCACGCACACGCACACACACACACGCACACACACACACACACACACACACACACACACACACACACACACACACACACACACACAGTGTCAGCTATTTATTTTTTATTTCCTCTGCCAAAACACAGTGCTAACTGTATTGCTACATCATCGGTTCTTTCATTTCACTGAATAACTGCAGTTGAACTTAAATATGGCTGGAGAAACATATTGAGTTTCACTTGTACTTCCAAGTTGCTTTTATAGGGCAACCCAAAAAAACTCTGACATTTCAAAGGTAATTTAAAATAAAAGAGTAACGATAATCAAACTATTAAGTGCACACATGAAACTTCATTCTTCATTATTTACACATGTAGGGTCTGTTAATGACCCAAGTCCAACTTGAAGAACTTAAGCTTGAAGAACTCAGTGTCTGGTTTCGGAAAAATGGAGCCACAGCACACATACTCACAGCTTGGAGATCATTGGAAGTGTTGAGGAAAATATTTCCTGATTGGGTGATTTTGTTGTGTGGCGATATTGGGTTATTCTTCCCATTTCCCTGACCTCGTCCCTTGTTATTTGTTTCTGTGGACTACATTTAGTCACGAGTGTGTACTCATTGACCCCAAACTATTGAAGCGCCTTAAGGTTGCTATTCAGCAGAAGATAGATGCTGATCTAGATGACATAACCCAACAAGTCATGGCAGCCTTCAGAAATCACCTCCAAGAGTATATAGACAATGATGGCCACTGTTTGAGGATGATCATCTATAAAACATCACGCTGTATCAGACTCACTCAGATAACAACCATGAGGAAAAAACTGAAGCCGCATGAATTGAAGCGTGAAGTAACGAGGCATACCTGTATATATACTGGCACAAGCCAGTGTTTGTTATCACGCCGATCACAAGCCCAGATAAATGCAGAGGGTTGTGTTAGGAAGGGCATCCGACGTAAAACCTGTGCCAAATCTATGATGCAGATCATCAATTTGATTTCCAAACCGGATCGGTTGAGGCCCAAGTTAACAAAGATTGCCATCAGTGCTGTTATGCTCAACAGTAATGTGTAGTGAGTAGTGCAGAGCAATGAACAGTGTGGAAAAAAGGTGAAGAAGCTTGTGCGGACAGGTTGGAATGGTTGGAGAAAAGTGTCTGGTGTGATGTGTGATAAGAAGGTATTGGTAAGAATGAAAGGAAAAGTGTACAAGACGGTGATGAGGCCAGCGATGTTGTATGGTTTAGAAAATCAGTGGCACTGAGGAAACGACAGGAGGAAGAGCTGGAGGTAGCAGAGATGAAAATGTTGAGGTTCTCTTTGGGAGTAACGAGGATGGATGGGATCAGGAATGAGTTCATAAGAGGGACAGCACATGTAAGAGGTTATGGAGACAAAGTCAGAGAGGCTAGATTGAGATGGTTTCAACAGGTACAGAGCACGTATAATGAATATATTGGTAGTAGGATGCTGAGGTTGGAACTGCCAGGCAGAAGGCCTAGAAGAAGACCAAAGAGGAGATTTATGGATGTGGTGAAGAAGGATTCAGTATAAGATAATGCTCCTTGTGTTCAAGTGCATGAAAGGCCTTGCTCCCAACTACCTCGCCAATCTTCTTCGAGAGTACCAGCCAGTCAGATCTCTCTGATCAAATTCAAAGAATCTCCTGGAGATACCAGCCACCCGAACGCACACATTTGGTGACCGTTCATTTGAGAAAGCGGGTCCAATATTGTGGAACAATCTACTGATCCATGTCAGATCTCAAGTGAACATAAACACGTTCAAGTCACAACTTAAAACACATCTGTTCACACTTGCCTACCATGCCTATCAATAAGTTCTCAGACTCACCCCCAGCGCTTTTGAGTGGCATGTGCCAGAATTAGCGCTATATAAATATTTGTATGTATGTATGTATGTATGTATGTAAGGACATGAAGGTAGTTGGTGTAAGAGGAGACGATGCACAGGATAGGGTGACATGGAAGCAATATATATATATATATATATATATATATATATATATATATATATATACATATATTATGTGGTGTGTGTGGGTTTTTTTGTTGCTGTTTTTTTTTTAAATCTACTAATCATAGTACGTTCACTCCTTCGGCTACCAAAGCCTTGTTCGCTAAAGACCGAAGCTATAGCATTTTTAGTCTGTGGTTACAATATGGACAACATTAATGCCTAGTGACAGGAGAAACAGACACAAGATATGGTCATCATTAATATCAACATTTACCTCAGATTTATTGCTAAATTACTAAAATAAGTATCCATGACTAGCATTACGCTGAAGTTGCAGTTAGCATCAGCTGATAAACAAAACTCCATGGCTACAGCCGTCCACTACAACAAAACCATTTACCTCAGAGTTAAACTTTTTTGTTCATTGTTTATATCTGACCGACAAAATTGTAAATTCAACAAGAGTGGGGCATTCCTGAGAACTAACAGACAGTAGGAAGCTAGAAAAAAGAAGGGTTGTGGTAGTCAGCTAAGCTTTGCTAGCTAACTGAAATATTCTTCTGATGAAATCTTCAAACATTATTTATCCTGCAAATGCTAATCTAATATATAAGAATGATAGCGTCTGGTTTCGTGGGGTGAAGCAGCAGCTGTTAGCTAAATTAAAGAAGTGATTTTTGTTTTGATGAGAAAGGAAGCACACAATGTTTTCACTTTTCAGGTGACTAAAGTAAAAGATTTTTTCTTGCCCATTCAGAAAAACGTTTACTAAAGACTGAAGGGAAAGGTTTTACTTCTTGTCTTATAGCCAGACAGTGTTTTAAATATGGATAATTTAAATGCATAATGACTGTAACAACAGGATATACATGTCATAAAGCTGCGACATTTACCTCAGATGTGTTGTTAAATATCTTCAATAATGGTCCATATAGCTAGAATAATGCTGCAGTTGCACTTAAATAAACATCCATAATTCAATACTGCATCAAAAGTAGGACTGACAACATCTTAAGATTGTAGAAAGTTAACAACAACAACAAAATCTAAGAGTTGTCAGCTAAGCTTTGCTAACTAACTGAATATTCATTTGATAAAAGCCAAAATGGCAGCATTGTGGTAGGTACATTTGCCTCACAGTAGGAAGGTCCTGGACTCTAGTCTCAGGCTTAGGCATTCCTGTGTAGAGTTTGTTCTCCCTGGGTTTCCTCTGGGTACACTCGTTTCCTCCAACAGTCCAAAGACATCCACATTAGGCTAACTGACTGTTCCAAATTCCAATTTTCCCCTGGGTGTAAGTGTGAGTGTAAATGTGTAAATAGTTGTATGTGTATGTTGGCCTTGCTATGGTCTGGCAAGCTGTTCAAGGTGTATCCTGCCTTTGCCCAGTGTCAGGTGAGATACATTTCAGTCTCCAGTCGACCCTAGTAGGATTAAGTTGTTCGGCAATTAAATAAGTGTTTCCCAATATATCAGGTATCGGGAGCCTATGGCTCGTGAGCCAGATGTGGCTGTTTTGATAACTGTATCTGGCTCTCCGATAAATCAGGTGGCCTTTCTTAACAGAATAACAAATACATAATTTCACTGTCATTTAAATAAAAATACAAAAAAAGCCATCAAATAAAACAAAAACAGATTAATAAATCTTGTGCATTTAAATCTATACATCTATTTTCAATGCCACGTCACTGTGGCGCGCATCGGAGACCCAATCTTTCTGTACACCAGTATGTGGGCGGGTTTGATACCGTCAAACTCTAATTTTATTGGATTATAACAACAGCCACAGACAGTGCATGTTGTTTTTGAGTAAAGAGGTAAATTTCCCTCGTTTTTGATCAGCTCATTTGCACGAAGCCAAGCACAGCTGGCAAGCAAACACAAATGGACAGACATGGAAAAACTTCAACCCACAGACCAGCTGATTGCCAAAACTTGGGACGCGCTTCCTGTCACATAAACACTACAGCGTGTGAGTCTTACAAAAGTCGCATTAATAGTAAGAAGTACTTTTCTTATTCATAAATAACTTCGTTATGACAATGGTACCCATTTCGGCTTTTTTCCTTTCATCGGGAGTCGCCACAGCAAATAATCTGATTCGCACATTTGATTTGTCATAGGTTTTACGTCGGATGCCCTTCCTGTCACAACCCCTTTTGCAAGGGACAGAAACACGCTGATGGCTTGCAGCTACTCTTTACAAAAGTCAGCAATGTTTTTTTTTTACATGCGTCTCACCATAGACAGTCAGAGACATGGCCCACCTTTGATAACCCAGTTAGCCGCACTGGGGAAACTTCGTTATGACAATGTTGTTTAAAATAAATTCAGAGTCTTATTATACTCTCAAATTGTTGGCCTTGTTTTTCAATTTAGTTGTATTCAGTATATATATATGGCTCTCAGAGGATTAGATTTTAAAATCTGTCTTTTTTTGCCCTCTTAGTCAAAAAGGTTCCTGAACCCTGCAATATATAATATGGTAAGTGACACTGCAAGTAACAATGACAATATCCATGTAAAGGTTTCACCGGCAATGACCAAATGTGGTAAATGCAACACATCAGCATCACACCAATTTTGTAAACATATGTATCCAGCTCTGTTTGAACTCATGTAAAACTGACTGGAGAACTAACAAGGAAAGACAGGGTGGAAAGACTCTAAATTAACCATCGTTGCATCCTGTCTCTGCAATTTGACCTGAGCTGGTCTCTGAGTGTCACTGCTTGGTTTCTGGTCTCATGCGACATGCCTTCTCCCCTAGCTATCACAACTTTGATAAATGCTTGTTTCTTGATACGCTGAGAGAAAACCACAAGGCCATGGTTTAGTTTGCAAGATCATTTGAAAATTTTCAGTGTTTAATGCTTTATCATTGTCTATTATTGCTAACTACCAAATGCAATGAAACTGAAGGGCAATGAAATATAAAAAGAGAAATCTTTGCATAACAACTTGCTTGCAGATCTTCATGTGACTCTAAATGCATGCCTTGCAACTCCAAATAAAACAGATTACACGTAAACTATATCCATACATCATTCACAATAGAATATAAAAAAAAAAAAACATCAAATGTTGAAAGTGGAACATTGTACTATTTTATGAAAAAGAAACATCTGAGAAAGTTTGGTGGGACAAAAAAGGCTGGAAAAATAAGTGGTACCAAAAAGAACTGGAGGACAATTTTGCAACTAATTTGGCTGATTGGCAACACATCAGTCATATGGTCCATATCTATCCTTTAACCAATAGCGATAAATCAGAATTTAATAGGACCCACTCATAAAACTGGTCACACACTAGATTCAATATTAACTTTGGATTAAATATTGAAAATATAGTTGCAGTTCCACAGTCAAAGTAGTAGGCCCTTCCGGGCCCTCCCACGAATTGAGTTACATTAAAACGTAAAGTTTGGTGTCCCACAAGTTTCTGGTATAGACACATTGCTTTTCTCTTTATACATGCTCCCTTTGGGTAATATCATGATATTTGCTTTCATTGTTATGCTGATGATACACAGTTATGTATTTCAGCAAAGTCAGATGAGAGACTTTAACTTAATTAAGCTGAGAAATGTGTAAAGGACATCAGACACTGGATATTTATTAACTTCTTATTAAACTCTGATAAAACAGAAGTACAGTGATCGCTCGCTACTTAGTGCTTCAGTTTCTGCGGCTTCAGTGCATTGCGGTTTTACAAAAATATTCATCGAAAAATTAAAAAAATAAGGAAATAAAGGAAAAATAGGGGAAAAATTCAGGAAAATGCTGTAAAACAAGGCCACGTATGCAAAAAAACCCAAACAGACAAAAACAAAAAACACCCCAACAAAACTACTTACATTTTTATGCAAGGTGCGCATCGGAGTGTGTGCACGCACCTATGCGTGTGCGTGTGTGTGTGTGTGTGTGTGTGTGTGTGTGTGTGTGTGTGTGTGTGTGTGTGTGTGTGTGTGTGTGCGTTTGTATGTGTGTATTTATATTTTATTTACATTTTATGCATTATTTTTGAATGTTTAATTATTATAAGCATTTATAGCATTGATTGTGTATTTATTAATATTATATACACATATACTGTACATGTATGTATATGTCAGTCAGTCAGGGGGGTCGATCCTATTTCGCGGAAATTGTTGGTCATGGGGTGGTCTCGGTCCCCATTAACTGCGGAAAGTGAGGGATCCCTGTACTTGTTCTTGGATCTCAGGTAGTTGGAATTATTATTTTTTTTTTATTCTGTATTAAGCTTAAATGGCATTTCAGTTTCATGTGTAGCAGTAGAGGACCTTGGAGTGATTGTTGATCCCGGTCTTTCAGTTGAAGCTCATATACTAGTATGTAAATAATATTACTCGGTTAGATTTCATCTCAGGAATTTTGCTAAAATAAGACATTACTACTAGAACTAGAAGCATAATCACCCAGATCTTTATTACACTGTACTAGCTTCCAATTACTTTTCAAATCGAATATAAAATACTAATTTTAAGCTATAAAGCACTTAATGGTCTCGCATCACATTATCTTAGTAAACGTCTTGTTGTTTGTAATCCAGTATTCCCCCATAGATCAAAAGTTGCAGGCGGCATAGTGATACCTCGAATAATGAAGACTACTGCGGGGCAGAGCTTTCTCTTACAGAGCCTCACAGTTATGGAATAACCTTCTAGTTAATGTATGGGACTCAGCAACAGTCTCGATTTTTAAAATGAGGCTGAAAGCTTACTTGTTGAGACAAACATTTTGTTAATAGCATTTTCTTAGGTCACGGATCAGATCTGGAGGTCTCAGACGTAGAGAGTTTTGATAAACTGTGATGTTGGGATGCTGTCACTCCTCCACTCTACATGCTCACCCAGGTCCATTGACAGTGGAGTGGCTGATTGCCCAACATCACAGGGTGTCCTCATGTCTGTCTTTCTTCTGGTTCTCTAGCTTTCAGTGCTGATTTGCAGATAGTATATCAACATATATACAACATCTCGCTCTGTCTCTCTCTCTCTCTCTCTCTCTCTCTCTCTCTCTCTCTCTCTCTCTCTCTCTCTCTCTCTCTCTCTCTCTCTCTCTCAGCGGTTTTTCTGAGGTACACATTCTTCTTCTGGGATGTCGGTGATCCTGATCCTTTTTCTTTGTGAGACCTATGGTCTGTCCTGGTGTGTTGATGCTGACTGGAGTTCTCATCTTGGAAGTTCTTCCCTCGTATTGATGAAAATCTATACGGACTTAGATATGCATTCAGACTGTGTAGATGACTTTTCACTGCTGATGATATAAACTCTTTTCCCACAATTTTTAAAAACGTACCGTTGTTGTATAAGCAACCGAACTGCATGTTGGACTGTAATTAAATTTCTTATATATGTTTTTTTTTTTTGTCTTTCTGGTTGCACCTAAATGAGGATGGATTTCCCTTTTGGACCTGGTTCTTCTCAAAGTTTCGTCCTCACATCAACTGAGGGAATTTTTCCTTGCCACCGTAGCTGTGGGATTGCTCATGAGGGATGTGTAGGGGTTTTACAAAATATTTTAACTCTTTTATAATTTGTAAACTAGTACTTTTACTGTGTAAAGCTGCTTTGTGACAGTGTCAATTGTAAAAAGTGCTATTTAAATACAACTGAATTGAATTGAATATGATTGTCTATAAAAAGAAAATCTGGGCTGAGGTTCACCAATCTGCAAAACAAAACAAAAACATGCAGCTACAAATTGTGGAACAATTTTACAATGTTTGCTTTTGTAAACATGTGAAGACTTTCAATAAATTATCATCTATATTACATAATATTATCAGGGGCAGTGGTGGTCTAGTGGAGGTCTAGTGGATAAGGCGCAGGATCACTGATCCTAAAGTTGGGGGTTCTAGTCCCCACAGGGTTGTCACTGTCCCCCCAGTGCAGCTAACTGGGTTATTAAAGGCGGGCCATGTCTCTCACTGTCTATGGTGAGAGGCATTTAAAAAAAAACATTGCTGACTTTCGTAAAGAGTAGCTGTAAAGTCGTTAGCGTGTTTCTGTCCCTTGCTAAAGGGTTGTGACAGGAAGGGCATCCAACGTAAAAACCTCTGCCAAATCAAATGTGCGAATCAGATGATTTACTGTGGCAACTCCCGAGAAAGGAAAAAAGCCGAAAGGAAAAGAAGAAGATTACATAATATTAGCAAAAATTTCACAGAATCTGGAGAAATCACAAGGGACAAAGTCAAAAATCATCATGCTTTAGGCCCTGAGGTAGTGATATATTAAAAACAGTCATGATTCTGTCCTGGAAATCACTGCATGGGCTCAGGAACATGTCTAGAAAATCCCTAAAGAATACAAACTGCATGTTAAACAGCTCTAGTATTCACTGTAAAACGTAAATGTTTGATGTGCGTATCTCAGCCAACATTGTGTGAGGGCAGGGTACATCCTGAACAGCTTACCAGGCCATTGCAGGGCCAATGCTAAAATGTTCACAGTCACACCTAAGGGCAATTTACAACAACCAGTTAGCCTAATGTGCATATTTGTACTGTGAGAAATCAAAGCTCATAGTGGAAACCCACACAAGCACAGCGAGAACATGCAAACGCCACTCAGATATGCCTGAGCCTAGGACTCAAACCTACGACATCCTGCAGTAAGGCATATGTGCTTACCACTACACCACCACGGAACCAGACTAATATTTAACTCGTAGCATTTTATGTCATGGTTTTAAGTAACGAACAATGTAGGACAAGCTAGATAATATCACAAAATAAACCACGACAGAGTGATCCCGAGCCCGACATTAAGTGGAACGCTTATTACATAGATAAATATTCTAAAAATAATAATAATAATAATGACAATTCAACAAAAATGCTAATGTAAAAATATTTTTTTAATTATGCATTTTAGATAAATAATATACATTTTTTACATTCATATTTTAGATAAATAATATTAATTAGTAATGCTGTGTGTTATAGAAGTGGTCAGTTCTACTTAACAGCAGTGTGTTATAAATTAATCATTAAAAGCCCACTGAATCCCGGTATTGACCAATCAGAATTTAAACATGTTCCATTTAAAAGTAATTTATACATAAATAAAAGTTATTTTCATATGGAAAGAAATGTTAAAATGTAGAAATTTCAAGCCTTTTGACTGAATCAGTAAGTTGAAAATGACTAATGGAAGGAATGCTGCCTGTTCATATAGATAAGGGAAAACACAACAATAATAAACAGAGAGAACATTTAACACTTTCAGTTGAAGTGAAAATTAATTTGCATAACATCACCATTCACAAATAAATTATTAAAAAATCCCAGAACTCTTATCATTTCATTAATTTGCAGAGCAGCTCAATCCCATTATTAGGATTGCTGGGGGGAGGGAGCCTATCTCAGCCAACACAGGCCAAAGTAGGGATATACCTTAAACAGCTTGCCAGGCAGTCACAGGGCACACAATCATTTACACTCACATATACATCCAGTGACAATTTGAAATAGCCAGTTAGCATAATACGCATGACTTTGGACTGGAGGAAACTCGAGTACCTAATACCCCCCCATTTCACTGGAGCGTGGAATACAATGATCGTGGCGAAAAGGCACGGAACGCACTCTACGGAGGAGCTTTGGCATTTTTACACGGACAACCTACGGAAAATTGTACCCTCGGCAACACTCTCGGAACGTTCACGGAATGTGCGGAATAGTCACGGAAAGACTGCGGTACAATATCGGAATACATGCATAAAAGTGCTCGGATTAGCCTGGGAAACAGTGCGGATTGCAAAGGAAGACTTTCGAATAATTCACGGAACGTTCACGGAAAGCAACTCAAGGAATGACTACGGCACTATTCCAAGGAAGAGCTACGGAATGATTGCGAAACAGACGGCATGAGGTTGGAACGTTCACGTTCAACACGGAATGACTGAGGAATGACTGAGGAATGACTGAGGAATGCCTGGCATAACCATGTTTCAATGAGGAAAAATAGGCAAAGATCAAAGAATTTGCTCCTGATTCCACCTATAAATACACGGATTCGACCAAGGAAGCTCATTCTCTCATTCATACTATATTTTTATAATGTACAATAAATTTAAAATTTAACATATGTTTGTAATTTACCATATATTTCTAATGTGCAATATGTTTATAATTTACAATAAATTTAACATTTAACATATGTTAATATGTTTAATATCAATAATGTCTATTTTCTCTCTTTCTTTTTGGCTTTTTCTTTTTGACCACCCGGAAGAGGGGGGAAGGCTCGCGGAACGATCAAGGAACGCTGGCGTTATAAAAGGAATGATCAAGGAACGTTTGAGGAAATGACGGAACGTTTGCGGAACAACTGAGGAACCTAAGGGAACACTGTCGGAAAATTTTGCTGTGAACGTGCCATTGAACATGTTCAAAAACACGTTTGCGGAAGATTTTGGCCTGCCGGAAGCGGAGGAATACATTCAGAATCATACGGAAGGACACGGAAGATGACGGAACGACTGAGGCACGTTGTAGGATGACGTCATTTTTGCTTCCGCAAGTCTTCCGCGCTACAGTGAAATGGGAGTATAAAAGAAACCCATGCAAGCACAGAGAGAACATGCAAATCCTGCACAAACACCCTTCCTGCTGTGAGGCGGACGTGCTACCAACTATACCACCACGCAGCCCTAAATCCGAGAAATATTAAGGTAATTTAAATTTGATTGACTTTTTTTTATTGTTATCGGTTTGTCATACTCTCTAAATTTTATCACTTGCAATTACTTCAGATCTTTTTTGTTCAGTAAGTTTCTGTCACTGTGAGCGTTGTAAACAGATTCATCCACTTAACATAGCATGGCGGATAAAAGATGACAAGCTTTGGTGAAACAAGGAAGCTTAAACAGCAGACAAACAGCAAATGCTAAGAGAACTTGTGGGTATAGACCAAAAAACACCCAAAACAAAACACGTTTTTAAACAACCCACTTAAACCATTCTCATCTCTGAAGTGCTAATTGCTGTTTCCTACAACAGTTACACATCACAATGAATAAAATAGAATATATATCTATGTATGCATGAAAATCTTTGTTCAAGCCTCTTTTGTGAGTCTCATCATGCTTATCAAAGTCCCTGCAAGTGTTTTGACAGTAGTTCTTTAAAAGTGCTAAAACTGGCTCTCCAGTGACAGAACTCAAGATTTTTCAGGGGTCAAGAATGGATGGAGGGAAACTGTCTCTGCTTATATTCTTTCACATATCAATCATAGCATGTATTCATTCATTTTTCTAAGCCGTTTACTTCTAATCAAGTTTGCAGGGAGGCTGGCACACATCTCAGCTGGCACTGGGTGAAGGTGGGGTACAACCTGAACAGCTCACCAGACCAACACACATGCAGCCATTCATGCTTACACCTAGAGGCAATTTGGAACCACCAATCAGCCTACTGTGCATGTTTCTGGGCTATAGGAGGAAACGGGAGTACCCAGAGGAAACCCAAGCAAGCATTGGAAAACATGCAAACTCTACCTAGAAACAGCCCAGAAACAGCCCAAGCCCAGGAATCGATCCTGGGACCTGTGCCACTGTGCCACCATTAATTATAACAATATTAGTAAAGCTCTGTGAGGCGTATGCAGAAGAGGGGAGATACATTGATTTCATTTTCACATTGATTATGATACATTATGCTGTGATCGAGCATGAGCAGTAAATTTTGCCTGTTCGGGGTGGGGGTGTCAAAATACTAAAAGTCAATGTGGCTCTATCCACAGGTCATGTTGAGGAATATTCTAGACATTGTATTTGGCCTCCGGAAAGTAAACCCACACCTACCCACATACCTACCCACACACCCACCCACCCATCTACACACACACACACACATACACCCACCCACCCATCTACACGCGCGCACACACACACACACATGCACGCACGCACACACACACGCACACACACACACACACACACACACACACACACACGCACACACACACACACACACACACACACACACACACACACACACACACACACCTGTCTGAAGAACTCCTCCAGTAGTGAGCTGGTCCAGTGGTGATGGAGGTCCCAATTTTTGGCTGGATGACTGATATCAGCAGTGTGTAACACCAGAGAAAGTGCTTTTGGTTTGTCAATTCTGGAATTGCAGCGCACACACACACACACACACACACACACACACACACACACACACACACACACACACACACACACACACACAGCTTCCTGTAATTGTACACATATTTGCACTCGAATAACCATTTATTATCGTGTAACTGAAAACCAGCAGCGCGTTTTGAAAACACCTCCGCTATTTGTTACATGTCTGAATGTTATGGCCCTTGGCTTTTACAATTTTACGTCTGTCTCCATTTCCTTCTACTTGTTTCATTTTTCTCTAACTGTATTACTTATTTAGTAGTTGATGTATGTGTGTGTTGTGGCAGTAATGAAGAGAAATAGATGCAGGTTAATCAATAGAAATCCCATTCCACATAGACCAGAGGAAAGAACAGAGAACAGAACTGAGTGGGTGAACAAAGTCGGCTGAGATGGGCACCAGCCTACCCGCATGTGTATGTTTCCCTGTGTTTGTGTGGGTTTCCTCTGCATACTCCAGTTTCCTCCCACGGACCAAAGATATCTACATTAGGCTAATTGGTTGTTGTGAGAGTGTCAATGCTTAAGTGTGTGTGTGTGTGTGTGTGTGTGTGTGTGTGTGTGTGTGTGTGTATGTTGGCCCTGCAATTCACTGGTGGGAGGTTCAGGGTGTATCCAATATTGCCAAGTATCGGTTGAGATAGGTTCCAGTCTCAACGGAGGTGAGTGTATAGAATCATAGTAGAGATAAGCGGTTCAGCAAATGGATTGGTGGAAAAAAGAAGTAAAAAGAAAAGTAGAAAAGAGAAGAAAACAGACAATAAAAAATGCAGTAGATAACAATACATGTATTTTTCTCACCCCTCTGGTTGCTGTAAGAAGTTCTTCATGGCTTTGACCTGCTGGAAATGACATGACATGTCTGTAGCCAACACCATCTCCACCACCAGTGCCCTGAACTCCCTAAGGAAAAAAAAAAAAAACACTTTGAATTCTCTCTCTCTCGCTCTCTTTCTCTTTCTCTCTCTCTCTCTCTCGTCAATTCTTTCCAGGTTTGTCTCTGTAAACGATGCATGCGGAGGTGTAAAGGCGTTGTACCTCCAGTCGTCTTTCGACAGGTTGTAGAGGATGTTCATCTCGTCGTCATCCTGTAGGAGGCGATATGCGGCGCTGACATGGTGGCTCTCCAGCACTGACCGGTCATTGTATAGGATCGCAGTGTCTGACCTGGACAACAGAGACAGGCAGAGATGTTGAAGAAATGCAGCTAAACCTGTCCTTTATATGCACAATCGTCACATAACAGGTATATAACTGACCCATGATTAAAAAAAAAAAAGTTAGATGAATTACTTGGATGGTAGTGGGCATCTTGTACGAAACCCACCCGTTATGTGGCAGTAGTTCACTTTGGTCAGTGTGTGCTGTTTTCGAGTAAAGCACGGATTGATTTCCTTGAAATACTTCTCTCATTAGGCACATGGTGGCACAGTGGGAAGCACATTGGCCTCACAGCAAGCAGGCTTGGGTTTGATTCCCAGATTCAGGGTGTTTCTGTATTATTATGGGCGTGTATATAAATGTGACTGTGTGAACGATATACATAATTAGATGCAGAGTGTGCTGGAACTAGTGTCACATGGTATGACTCAGCTGTAAAGGGGTCTGGAAACTTCGAGATGGACCTATTTGGGCATGCGCCCTGGTGGCGGGTCAGGTGATTCAGAAACTTTGAGAATGGAACTTTCTGGAACTTTGGGGAAGTTATATTAAGGACCTGGTGCTGACTGGCTCCAGCCTCTTCCCGTCTCGTCCAGCCTCTTCCAGTGTCTTTGGGTCTCTTCGGCAAGCAGTTCCCCTAAGGAAACTCATCGCGGCGGCTCATCTCATCCAAGACGGATCATGGAAACGTCACCCAAGTTTCGTCGTTCGGGACTTCATCGCCAAAGTCCATCGTCCATGCTCAATCACAGCCAACGCGAGGATTTTAATCATTCGTTTCTGTCTAACGCGGGATTACAAGCCTTTCCCCACCAGCGTGCACACCACTTCTAAATTTACCTTGCTGCAGGTGCTTGATGACTATGGGACTCTTTGTTTAATTTGTATTTTGTTTAACTTTAAGCCGTAAGTATTATTTTGCCTTACCTTGTTTATATTATTAAAATGTATATTATGTCATGCTTTACTGGTTTCACGGGCAATTTACTTCTGAATTCCATACGTAACAAAATCGGGGGCTCGTCCGGGATGGAATTCATGTGGCATACGTAACAGTATGGAGTGTACATGTTCTCCCAGTGTTTGTGCGGGTTTCCTCGGGGTAGTCTGGTGTCCTCCCACAGCTCAAAAACATGCAAAGTTGGCTAACTGGCTGTTCAAATTCACCCGAGGTGTGAGTGTGAATGGATGTGTGGCTGTGTCACTCTGTGATGGCCTGGCGAGCTGTCCAGGGTGTGCCCTACTCTCGCCTAGAGTCAGCTGAGATGGGCACCAGCTTCCTGGGTCAGTGAGTTTGCTGTCAATCCACCACCCAACCACAAAGCTTCTTTTATTTCAACGCCAGCCAATAATTAGTTTATACTTCACGTTTAGTCAACCCCCCATTCTGTCTCTCACTTCTCCGCTGTATATTTACCTTATCTATTTGACTCTGCCTCTGGTCAAATTTTTATTGAAAAGGCATGACCCCCCCCCCCGAGTCCCTCTGTAGGATTCTTCCGCATTTCAGTGATTGTTCATTAATCCTGCGCTCAGTATAACCATCCGCAGGCCCTGTGCATGTCACGGCTTATCTGACTGACTGTACTGATGACCCACAGACCCCCTGCATGGCCGTGAACACTGCACGTCTTTGTTATCATCGAGGTTTTTTCTTTACCTGGTCTGGATGTGGAAGTTGTTTGTAGTTCCAGTGTGCTCATAGTCATGTACTGCTGCAGCAAAGATCAAGGCGAAGATCTCCAACTCTGTCATCCAGTGCTGTGAGAAAACAGGCCAGATGATGGGAGAAGGTAAGAAATATGTCTAAATATCAAAAGAATATCAAGATGATTAAAAAAATAATAGTAATCGTAAAAATAAATACAAAAATTCCAATTAATAGTATTTTTTAATATCAGTATATTTGACCTTTGACCTCTAAATAAAAAAATAAATGCTGAACACACATGGACAAAAGACTGGAGCAGAATTTAATAATAATGTTCTAAACCGCTTAATCATAATTCACTATCAGTGAAGTTGCGGAGAAGCTGGTGCCCATCTCAACCGACTCTGAGCGAGGACAGCTTGTTAGGTCATAACAGGAGCAGAATTTATTTACTTTTAATGCAATTTTAAATCTTTTTTTCATATAATTTTTTGCAACATCAAAATATGTTCAGATTTTTTTTACACGTTTTCAAGAGTAATTAGTTTTTCTGGTGAATCAACACTGAATATATTTTGTTGCTGTGAAAAATTATATTAAAAAAAATATTTAAAATTGTATTAAAAGTAAATAAATTTTGCCCCTGATCCCATTTAGGTCGTAGGGGACTTGTGCATAACTCAGCCAACACTTGGTGAAGGTGGGGTACACCATGACAATCAGGGGCCAGACCACTGCAAGGTAACACACACACACACACACACACACACACACACACACACACACACACACACAAAAAAAAAAAAAAAAACATTCACACTTTCACTCACATCCCGGAGCAATTTGGAACAGTCAGTTAGCCTAACGTGCATGTTGTTGGAGTGTTGGACGAAACCGGAGTTCCTGGAGGAAACCCATGCAGGCATGGAAAGAAAATACAAATTCTGTATGGAAACGTCCTCACTTAGCCTGGGAAACAGACCCAGGACCTTCTTGCTGTGAGGCGAATGTGCTTAGCCTGAATTAGAGTCAAAATTTTAAATATATATACAGGGTCCATCCACCCATTTTCTGAACCACGTAATTCTAATTAAGGTTAGCCGACTCCGGAAGAGGGGAGAGTACAACCTGGCCAGCTTACCAGGCCATCAGAGGGCAGAAACACGCTGACAGCTATGCAGCTCCTCTTGTTGAAAGTCAGTAATGGTTCTTTTACAGCCTCTCACCATAGACAGTGAGAGACATGGCCGGCCTTTGGTAACCCAGTTAGCTGCACTGTGGGGACAGTGACAACCTGTTGAGAGTGGAGCTTGAACCCCCCCAACCTTGAGATAAATGATCCAGCACCTTACCACCAAGCCGCCACTGGGTATGGACATAAAATTACAGTTACTGGTCTTTAACTTCACCTTCCCTTGTTATTAGGTGTCTTATACTGAGCGCTTGAAGGTAAGTCAGACTTGGAAGGTGACAAACTTGCAGAGGAATTAAAAATCAAATCAAATTTACTTTATATTTTCATTATTAATACTTTACATCAGTGGTCCCCACTGAGGGCAGTGGTGGCCTTGTGGTATAGGGCACTGGATCACTGATCCCAGGTTTGTGGGTTTGAGTCCCACTCTCCACAATGTTGGTGCAGCTAACTGGGTTATCAAAGGCGGGCCAAGTCTCTCACTGTCTATGGTGAGATGTTCATGTAAAAGAACCATTACTGGCTTTCGTAAAGAGTAGCTGCAAATCCGTCTGCGTGTTTCTGCCCCTTGATAAAGGGTTGTGTCAGGAAGCGCATCCGATGTAAAAACTTATGCCAAATCAAATGTGCGAATCAGATGATTTGCTGTGGTCACTCCTGAAAAAGGGGAAAAGCCGAAAGGAAAAGAAGAAGAAGATCAGTGGTCCCCAGACTAAGGCCCGCGGGCCGGATACGGCCCCCTCCACATTTGGCCCGGCCCCCTTAACAATACCAGAGACACATGATTTATTTTTTTTGTCTCTATCTGAACACTCCTCCCAGAAACAAAAATCTTAGACTCTCCCCTGTCAAATAAAACAGAAAAATTGAGAAAAGGTTATGGAAGAGAAAATTTTATTCAGAATGCAGGGTATTTAACCTGCAGTGGAAAAACGGTTATTTTTAAAAAAATTTTTGGTCAATGCAAACAAAAATTTGTTTGTATCATGTCAAGAGGCGGTGGCGGTATTCAAAGAATACAATCTTCGCCGACACTCTGAATCCCATCACAAAGACGAGTCTGATCACTTGCAAGGCCAAATGCGAGTACACAAACTCTCAGTGCTAAATTGGAGTGTTAGCTCAGGAGAATACATTCGTACGACAGGCTCGGCTGAACCGGCCGTCTGTTCGTGTTGCTCAACTGACAGCAAGCAGCATTTTTGTTATCTTTATAATTCATTTCCTGACTTTTTTCTGTGAAGATCCCAGAAAAGATGACTAATATTTGGTTATGCATGGCTTACTGGAAAACAATAAATGTTTACTTTTATGCAGCCCTGCGATCCTCATACTTTTTCTGTTACAAACTGACCTCGGGCCCCCATCAGAGAAGGGAAAAGTTATGTGGCCCTCGCAGGAAAAAGTTTGGGGACCCCTGCTTTACATGAATGATGCAACCATACGATCCCGATCATGATCCCGATTTCCTCCGATTATATTCAAATGTTACAGTGGAAGAAGTTTGAGAAGATCAATATATATCGGAAGATATCAAAGAGCATTGAGGAATTTCAGGGAAAACTTTGTGGGAAGAGTGAATTATTTTGAATGTGTTGAATCATTACAGATCAAAGTGCCATCAGAACCGGAATCTCATCGGGCTACGATCTGAAAACAGCCAGATGACGTCTGTCTAAAACCATTTAATGTATGTGAGTGGCAATGACCCCTGCACAGGGCTTGAAGATATTTGTAAATATTGTTATTATGTGGCGAGTGTGTGAGAACGCAGTACAGTCAGACCTTCTGCTTACTACAAATAGCGCCCGTGCAAAATCATTCCTTTGGTCACAAGCAGTGCTGTAGTGGTGGGTACACGTCGGTACACGCTGTATATCCACTTGTTTTAGTGGCTGGGTTCTGTGTACTCAATTAATTTGGTCTACTTTATAGTTGAGCAACGTAAATTTCCACGACTGTGTCAATAAAAAGCGGAGATGAAGTGCTAAATAGTTTCAAAGCCAAAGCCCCCCACATTGGCTATTCACTACTGAATGTGCGCCTATGAAACCGGCATGATGTTTTTTAATCCATGGCTGTATATTATGGCCTGAGCTTCCTAGACCAGTTTAATGCGTCCCTTAACAAAAGCACACGAAAATATTTATATTCAAAGAACTATAAACGTCACTTGTTGGGTGGTATTGTAGTTCGATTGACCGGGTGGGTAATAAGCAAGGGTGTGCTTTTAAGAATCAATAAACAGTGTAAAGACAAAGCACTTTCTAAATACAGTCTAAGGAATGAACTTTGGATTCCAAAAACAAGCCTGAGGCCTCCGTTTGCGTGTGTGTGTGTGTGTGTGTGTGTGTGTGTGTGTGTGTGTGAGAGAGAGAGAGAGAGAGAGAGAGAGAGAGAGAGATAAATGATCCTTCTGCTGGGACTCTGTGTAATTGAGTTTTAAGCTATGAGCCCATGAAGCACATGCTGTTGACAAGCTGTCATTGAAAAATTATGAGCTTGAACAAGAACTGGAGGAGAGGGTGTGGGATGTCAACACACCATCCAATAAACCATTACTAGGTACTTTTCTGTGGTCAGACTCACTAGTTTAAGTTATGACGTAAACATATAGTAGAATTACTGACAGTAGCCCAGCTTTTATTACAGATGGTGTATTAGCTGTGTTTCAGTGTTGTTGAAGCTGATCATTGGTGGTCTTGAGCATGGTAGGCCTTTTTCTTTAATGGATGTGCTGACAAACTGGTTGTAACAACACATAGGCTAAAATGACGAAATATATACTTCGAATGTGATGTATAACACCAGGTGTGGCTGAAAATAATCTTATTTACAGACGCTCCCCAACTTACGTTTTAGTTCGGTTCCGAACAGCCGAACATAAGGTGAAAAGAAACGTAAGTTGTTACTGTATATTCCAGTGACGTATGACGTTCATACTGTACTATACATCCATAAGTACCATTACCGTATCGGTAATAATAATCCCCCTAAATCAATTATTATAAACATAACATTGTAAAATAATATCAAATATATCAAATAATATCAACATTAATTTCAAATAAATTAAATTCAAGCAAAATAATTTCAAATAGATACATTTTAATCAAATTCACTCATCAAATATCAAATACAGTATCAAATATAACCATTAACATTCTCTGTGATGCGATCTTTCTGCTTGTAAATGATTCCGATGGTCAATGGAGCCATTTGGAAGAAACGTGCAACATTCACATGTTTTTCATCAGCATCAATTTTCATTTCATATCATCTTCGTTACTAACAAGATGGCTTGCTGCTTTTTCTGATTCCCACTATCACTAGTAGGCTTAAACTTCTGACCAACAATATTTGCTTAGGGTTACAAAAGTCCGCAAAACAGTGTAAACACAAAGATCACAGAGACGACGTCTTAACACAAGGGTAACACGCGTTGAACTGGGAAGAAGGAGGGGCACGTTCAGTCTGTCGTTTGTAAACAATGGACGCAGCGTCATGCGGAAATAGCGTATTACGTCAGCGTACTACGTAGGTACGTCTCGTACTACAGAGAGCATGCTAAACTCAAAATTTGACATTTTTTTTAAACGTAAAATCGAAAAATACATAAAACGAATGAACGTAAAGCGGGGAGTGTCTGTATTTATTTGTTGTTATTGCTTGTTTAGATTTAATCTAAAATCCCTTTCACACATTTATGTTTGGTCGTGGATTTGATTGTACATTTCCTGTATGCAATTCATCATTTCCTGTATGTAATATTCATTGTACTCTCAATACACTTGTGTAATGCATGTTAACTGTCTCCAATACTTTTGACAAACCTCTAGATGTCACCCAAAGTATACAATCCATGTACGATCTTAGTTCATCCACAATGCCCAATATGTGTTATTCTAATACTGTTAATACGCTCACAGTGAACACTTTACGCAATATAATGTCCATAAATCACAGAAAAACTGTCATAAAGGGCAAGTGATCTTGATGACCCGCCGAAGACCTCTGGAGACCGCTGCATGTTCAATGACCACAAAGATCATTATGTTCTCAGTAGAATATCCATGCCTGAAAACCGTTTTAGGAATGAACCAAATAAGGCACAAGACCACACCTCCCATCAGCCACTATGGGTCCCATGGTCATGAATTGGACATCAAATGACTCTTGCCACCTGATTCATGGTTATGTTGCTATTGTAGAAAATTCATTGACACCTTCTGACCAATCGGATTGAAGATATTATTTATTATAATAGTAAATACCCTGGGTGTGGCAGCAGTGGTCTAGTGGTATAGGTGCTGGATCAGTGATCCTAAGGCCCTGCAATGGCCTGGAGAGCTGTTCAGAGTGTACTCTGCCCTCACCCGGAGTTGGCTGGGATGGGAGCCAGCCTTCCCACGACCCTAATTTGGATTAAGGAGTTACAGACAATGAACTGAAGTAAATACCCTGTGTGTGTGTGTGTGTGTGTGTGTACATACCACCATGCCAGTCTTGAGCATTAGGTAGTGTACAGTCTGTGTGATATCTGCTGCATGGATGAGGTTGTGATAGGGATTTTTATGCTTGGTGTATCCAACTTCCAAAGCCTCCACGAATGACACCAGAGCTGAGATGGGAATCTGACAGAGAGACAAAAATGAAAAGCAATTCATCACAAGTTCTCATCATCCCTCAGAGCCTGGAGAGAGTCAGAAACCCCACAGTGTACATAGCGTGTGAAGGGTGCTGACACTTTAATTTCTCGCCTCTTGATCGTGCCTTGTTCGGACCAGTTCGAGCAAGTTGGAGAATCACACATGCTGGCGTTTCACTGTGAACAACAAAAATCTCAATGGATCCTTTCAGCATCCAATAAAATAACTAAAGCAAAATTGGACGGGCTGATAGATAATAACATGTTTGTGGGAAAAGTAGGATGTATTTGCTGAATCAAATCCAATTAATCTTACTTAGAGTCACAGGGAGATTGGATCCTATCTCAGTCAACACTGGGCAAAGGTGAGGTACAGCCCGAACTTCATGGACCAATATGTTTTTTTGGAAGCTAAAAATCGTCAACTCACAAAGGTGTGCACACACACAGATTTACATACGTAATCTACTGCATTTGTATACATGCGTAACCTACTTACGTATGTAATGTGTACAAAAAAGACACCTTTAAATTAAAAGATAAGATGTTTTAATCCACGCCTGAGGCAACCTTTTTGCTAAATATCCTGACACAGGCCGGCCAAGGACAGCAAAAGGACTGGATGTCGTGCAGAAGCTATGTGTTGCCCGAAGCTGATCTTGACAAACAGGACCAACACACAAACACCCACGCACACTCACACCTAGGGGCAATCTGGAGCAGTCTGTTAGCCTAATGTGTATTTCACTGGACTGTTGGAGGAAACCCACACAAACATTGAAAGAACATACAAACTCTAAACCGAAACGTTGAGCAGAGCCCAAGACCCGCACCCAGGACCTTCTTGTTCTATGGCGCACATGTGCCACCGAGCCACCCTGATTGTCATTGTTACATCTGAATCTGATTAAAAGCAGGACTATGTTTACCTTGAACCGGCTGATGAGGTCATATCTGGTGAGAAGTTCATAGAAGATAAATTTCAGTGCGTGGTCACCACTTGATTCATTTAAAGCAAAGACATCAAAACTCCACTTGTCTACATGCTGAGAGAGAAAAAAGTCAACAAAACTACAAAATTAGGTCTCTTCAGCTGCAAGAGTGGTTTGTGTAAGGTTTCAGCATGTGTGTGTGTGTGTGTGTGTGTGTGTGTGTGTTACCTTGAGGACTGTTATGACAGATGCTGGGTAACTTAAGCCCACCATGTTGGACGTTCGCCGGTACATTCTGTTTGAAAGAGATAAAAATAATGAATGAGCATTATGGAGCAAACCCGAGACATAAATACACCTTCAGACCTGCTGAGCTTTTACACACAGCAATGGAAATATCTTCTTAATGGAAAATTTCTACATTTTTTCTCGCCTAATTTAGCCAATATATCAATTCCCTCCCTGTCACATACAACCACCACCAATCAGGGAGGGTCATAAGCATGCACATGACTCCTCCACTGCATGAGATGTGGCCACCCTACTCTTTATGAACTGCTGCGCATGCACATTTGGAGGTAGAAATATGCTATCTTCCCTCTTTGTACGAATGAGCTCACTTGGCTGCTGATTCATGTAAATGACATGGAAGCATCCACCATCTCTTCATCTTGTAAGAGTTTGGTCAATTAGATCCCATGGACTCCTTGTTGTGCATGGATACAGTATAAACCTGAATTCAAACTTGTGATCCCCAGGCTGATAGTCACGCATCTTGCTGATGGGCTCCTCGGCAGCTCTTTATAGGAGAGTTTAAAGCAAAATGGACTAAGTAGTTTAGGCAGAGTGGAGGCTGTAGTATCTCAAGCCCTAATGCGGAAAGGACCATTTCAGAGTATGCCTGAATATGCCGATATAGAACAAACATAGCAAATTTGAAAGCCCCAGCTTCAGCGTGCAGCAAGTAAATTTTTAGAAACCTAATGTAAAGTTTTTCCTCTGTGACCTTGAATAGAAGGTCAAGGTCACTCACAGACAAACTCAGCTTTGGATTCGTAGTAGTGAACAAGCGTACCAGGTTTGAAAGCTCCATCCTCAGCACAAAATCTAAACTGTGGCATGTGGCTGGATGGAACAAATTCATATACTGTATCCCTCAAGCCACTTTGTGCGCGGGAGCGAATGAAATGATGAAAAAAAAAAAAGGACAAATTGTTCCTGTTAGTCCTTTTTTTTTTTTTTTTTACACTGATTGTATTTCTCACCCCGTTTTTGCAGAGGCTCTTTAAACATACAAGAAAGTGTGTGGTGTAGGTTGACTTCGAACTCCACTCAAAGATTTATCCAGCCGCAGCCGAAACTTTTCAGCTGCCAGGAGACAAATGTTTCTTCCACCATGTCCTCCTGAGGCTTCCTCTTAATCTAAAACTCTGAGCTGACTGTCAAGAGCTTATATTTATTGCTTCTAGTTACATTAATCATGCCACATTATTTATTAATATATCATTAAATCTGACTCAGAATTGCACACTAAGATGAGATAAAACATTTAATGTAGACTTGGCACGAAAGAAACGTGTATTAATGGCAAAATAAGCGAGAAAATACAGAAAGATGTAAAATCTTTAGTCTTAAGTGTCCGTGATGAGGGATATAATGAACAAATATACAGAATTAAGCATGTAATACAAAATTCATCCATTTATAAATGAAATTAAATTTACCAGTCCATCTACCGGTATGTTTCAAACCTATGGCTATGGTATTAGTGAACGGTAGTAATTGAAAGAACTAGATTGTGGACACAAGCAGCCTGATTAGTTTCCCTTGGAGCATGCCTGGGATCAGCCTCATGTATAGGATGAGGAGCTCAGACATCCGGGGAGAACGCAGGGTAGTGCTGCTATACCTCTGCATTGAAAGCAGTCACCTGAGGTGGCTGGCCTCCTGGTTGCTTCCCTTTAAAGATGTCCCAAGTGCATTTAAACTAAGAGGAGGACTTGGGGTAGACCCAGAACTTTGGAGAGATTATAATACCCTGCCTGGCCTAGGAATGCCGCAGGATCCCCAGGGAGAGCTTGAGAGTGTGGATGGCGCAATGGATTTCCCTCCTAGACTTGTTGCCTCTGCAGTCCAACCTTGGATGTGTGGGTATATAATCACTATTCGAGTTATAATGTACACGAGTTACGACCACCCGCACTTACGACCACGTCTACTGTAGCAGATGCCTATTATGAGTTTACTGTATATTGTCTGGCAGCGCATAAGGCAGCGCATAAGATAGTTGTGGCAGCACAGCATCCCAGCATCTCACACCCACAGCATTCTACCACTACACTCAGTGACTAGATACTACCGCAGTAACATCTCTTTTACGGTACTATTTTACTTTGATTTACTGTACACCGTTACCATGGCCCCCAAGAGGAAGGCCGATTCATCAGATGGCAATTCTACCAAGAAAGCAAGGAAGGCGCTGTCGTCAGAGACGAAGATGAAAGTGCGAGTGAGACCTCCATCTCTCACACTGCACGGTGTTTACAATCTGGCTGTTACCCGCAGGCGAAATCCAGAGAGTGCACCTGAATTCACTCAGACATCAGTGTGCATTAAATAGTTCCGCACTCGACCAGTTTCCGTGTTGATACTCTCCCAGTGATTTTGTTTTTTATTTTTCCCTCACCACTATGGTGAACACGATTTTTTCCCACACCTCAGTGCTTCCCCTGAGCTCAATAAAAGTCATTGTTTCATGAGGGAGGAAAGGTGTGTTGGATGCTCGGAAATATAATCTCGACCAATCAGCTTGCTGGATTCAGAGCCAATCAGAGAACACTCAAGTCAAGCAGGAGAACATAGCATGTTGGGTAGCGTAGTTGAATGTAGTGCACGTGAATTTTGAATAATCTTTAATTTTTTAATTTCCCGATGGGAAATCCCGCGATATTGCAGGGACCCGAAGTAGGAAACGTGAAGTGGCAGGGGATTACTGTATACTGTATATATATACTGTATATAGCCAAAAAGAAATGACAGAAAGTACACAGCACCCCCTGCTGTTCTTGTTGCATTACAACACAAAATATTATTCTGTTTCACAATGTTTAAAAATCCTGTAAAAAAAATCCAAAGTGCGAATCATCTCCAAAATCAAATGGAGTTTCCCTAGAATAGAAGTTTTGATGTAAGTGATCACGGAAAGTTGTTTATGGGATAGAAAGTCATTATAAATTGAAAAAAACTGTCATGACTTTGATGTCACTTGGTACTAAAAGCTATAATTTTGTTCTTGTGCTGCATTTTTCAGACTCACTGTATTCAACTTGGTGTCCAATAGAATATATTTTTTCCACAAAAATATAATTCAAACAGGAGAATATTTTCAGTATTATGAAATTATATTGCCCATGACCTCACCTCTCGACAAATATCCCAGCCTGCACGGCATGTACAATGCTACGAAATCGTGGCTTCTCTTCTGTACGTCTCAGCATCAGCCCCATCTGACGTGTGAAGGTGGAGGCCAGCCAATCACGCACCTCTGATGGCACCGAATCAGACTGGATATCGCTGAGCTCATCTTCTGTGTCCACCAGCCGCCTGACCACGACAGAGAGAGAAAGAGAGCGAGACAGAGGTAAAAGAAATGAAAATTAGTCAGCCACCAATAATAGTGACTAATGCCAACTAAAGTGGGGTCTCCGATCCATTCACCTCGTGTCACTATGGCTACCGTTATAATTATAGTAATCCCGGAATTTCTGCATTTGTAGCAAATCATCATTCATTCATTCATTTTCTGAACCCCTTAATTCTAATTACGCTTGCAGGGAGGCTGGTGCCCATCTCAGCTGATTCTGGATGAGGGCAGAGTACACTCTGGACAGCTCGCCAGGCCATCACAGAGTAGAAACACGCTGATGGTTATGCAGCTACTCTCGTCAAAAGTCAGCAATGGTTCTTTTACATGGACCTCACATCATGGACAGTGAGAGACATGGCCGGCCTTTGATAAAACAGTTAGCTGCCCTTGGGGGGGGGGACAGTGACAACTCATTGAGAGTGGGGCGTGAACCCCTAACCTTGGGATCTGTGATCCAGCACCTTACCACCAGGCCACTACTGCTCTAGCAAACCATTATTAAAACCCATATTGAAAACATCCAAACGATTTCATGCCCCTGGTGCTACTGGAATTCCCATATATTGGTCATTTCTACCTGCTAATTAATCATTTCCTGAATGTAATATTCATTCATTCATTTATTTTCTGAACCACTAGTCCTAATTAGGGTCGCGGGAAGGCTGGCGCCCATCTCAGCTAAATCTGCGCGAGGGAAGAGTACACCCTGGATAGCTCTGTATGTTATACTCTAACTTTTTTAGCCATACACAGTATTACAGAGAAGCGCTTACTTTTAAATAATAAATTACATAACATCTTGACATACCTGCATGGGTTGGCATGCTTGTCTGATGGTGACCAGAAAACAAGGCTATGCTGTATGCTATACACTCGAAACAATTTTGTTTAAAATAACCCAACATCTTTTTTTTTTTTTTTACCAATTAGCACATCTCGCTAACAACGATACTTTTTTTTTTTTTTTTTTTGCTGCTTGCTGCTTTTTGATTGACAGAGTGTTGGCGTAGTTTTCATCCAAATGCATTCCGCAATGTGATTGGACATTAATTTAACATGTGTTGTTTTGTAATTAGAACGGCACTGGGGCATAGTGGTTAGCATATCCACCCTCACAGCAAGAAGGTCCTGGGCTCAGCTTGGGCATTTCTGTGGGGAGTTTGCATGTTCTCTCTTGGCTTGCATGCCTGCTTATTTAACTGTAAAAGCAAGTGAACCATAATTAATTGTACATTTCAGACTTTTGGCAAATAAAGTAATAAGATTCAAAAGGCTTTCACACCCCTATAAAAAGCAGAGGTGTACAAAAGTGTGACTCTGACGACCTCCCAGGATCAAACTATTGTAATATGACTTCAGCTGCAGAGCAGGAATCCATCACCTACAGAATATCTCTGTGATAAATGATCAGCTGATATAAGAGCAAATTCCACAATAAATGCCTCAATATATCTTTGCTTGGCCGTGACCATGTTTTAGAACCATTTGAAGGGAGTTGGGGGATTTTTAGTGTTTCAGGAAGAAAAAAAATACAAAAAATATTCATATTTTGTTAAGGCACAAAATAATTTCAGAGCATTTGTAGTCACCCTGAGTTTTTTTAGTACGAACTTCTATCTATCGATGTCTACACCCAGTCAACATCGATCCCTGAAACTTGAATGAAGCTCATACAGGGATTTTCATGGCTGTGATCACAATGGTCTACAGTATGGTTCATCAGGCCACATACAGACTCACTCACACCTTCGGGCAATTTGGAACAGCCAGTTTAACCTACTGTGCATGTTTTTGGACTGTGGGAGGAAACCAGAGTACTTGGAGGAAACCCATACAAACGCACACGAGCCCAGAATCGAACCCAAGCCTTCTTGCTGTGAGGTGAACATGCTAACCACTACGCCACCGTGCCACCAAGTACAAGTGTTGTTTTATTATAGTTGGAGGTAGACAGCAGTCTATGTCCAACAACACTAGGAAAAGGCAGGATGCACCCTAAACATATCATAGACCGTCACAGGGCAACACACACAACCACTGACCTGGAGCAAACCCAGGTAGGCAAGGGGAGAAAAAGCTAACTTCACACAAAAACCCCTGAGCCCAGGAACTTGCTATGAGGAATACATGCTCCGCACTATGCCATGATACCACTTAGTGCAATTTTTGTTTGGGATCTTTATTTAATAATGTTTATTTTATTGAGAAAAAAGGTTAAATGTTACAGTATAAATTTGTATATGAATAAATTAAGCTGCATATCATGTATTAGTATATACTGCAATGTAATGGCATGATTAGATTCCTACCTTTCACAATAATCAACCTTATCCAGCCCCCAAATCCAGACTAATGCTTAAATCAATTAAAATCTGTTTGACTTTTTTTTTTTTTCTATTTTCCCGTGTATAGTATACAATAACACAGTTTATGTACTTTGGGGGCTCAGTGGTTGTCACTGAATAATCACCTCGGCATTCAGTTTCAGGAACTATTTAGCAATATTCACCTCGCTTTTGATGAATAATTGTAATTTCTGGTTTTCCTGCAATAGTAAGAATTAAGTTCAGCAGTTAAAACCTCAAAAAGAACTGTGGCTCATTCTGCAGTTTGTACCTGAGATTAAGATTACATCTGTATTATTTATATCCTTTCAGGCTGTATCAGTGGCATCACTTTTTTTTTTTTTTTTTTTTTTTTTGCCCCCGTGCATTGTGTCTTATTAAGAAGCAATGAAAAATTAATCTTCAGAAAGAAAGAACCCTGACTATCAAAAGTACATCTGTTTGAAAACCTGTAATGTTCTTCACATCATCCAATTTACATATTTTTCTACTAGTTCAGCTCATTTGGCTTCATTGCGTTGAATACTAACTAGCCTCAAGCTGAGCAATCTGCAGCAATGATGAATTACTGAACATAAATCTCACCTTTACTTCCATAAACTCATCGTAACAAACATTCTCATCCTCACTGAAGAAAATAATTGCACGTGGTTGTGTAGTAAACGCTACCAGATGGCTTTTGATAGTATTCATTAAGTTGAAAATGCATGTAGCATCTTTTCAGATGCTATTATACCTCGTCTCTTCGATGTAAACGGATTCGAGCACTGAGGCTGCATATTCAAGGTTCTTCTTAAGGTCAATCAGGGACGCTTCTCCTCGCTCCAGCTGCTTCACCAAACACCGCAATCTGAAAACAAAATACAAGAAATGTGAACTTCAGCTGGAATAGCCAGTGATCCATACTAGCTAGAAATCAAAGGGGTAAAATAGTACAAATTACACTCCTATGTGAGCATCCATTTATCCATTTGTGTGTGTGTGTGTGTGTGTGTGTGTGTGTGTGTGTGTGTGTGTGTGTGTGTGTGTGTGTGTGTGTGTGTGTGGGTGGGTGGGTGGGTGTTTTTCTGTGGGTGGGGGGATGGGGTGTACCGATGGATGGACTCCGCCAAGCTCAGGAATCCTCTATATGTACCACAATGCCTGAATCTCACACTGTTATAAATCGTTCAATAAATTACTCAATCCAGAATTTCACCCAGAACATTTCCAAAATCGAATGGAAACTTTCTTATACAAAGACCCGCCTCTGGTAAAAATTTAATGAAAATCTACATTTTTGGCAATCAGAATAACAAACGAATGGAAAGTGAAACATAGCCTCCCTGGTGAAGATAACAAACTTCAGTTCAGTTCATTTTCTTCAACTGCTTCATCCTAATTAGGGTCGCGGGGAGGCTGGTGCCTAGCCCAGCCAACTCCAAGCAAGGGCAGAGTACACCCTGGACAGCTCGCCAGGCCATCGCAGGGCGGAAGCACGCTGACGGCTTTGCAGCCTACTCTTGTCGAAAGTCAGCAATAGTTCTTTTGCATGAACCTCTCACCATAGACCATGAGAGACATGGCCGGCCTTTGATAACCCAGTTAGGTGCACTGGGTAGGACAGTGACAACTTTGTGGAGAGTGGGACTCAAACCCCCAACCCTTTGATCAGTGACCCAGTGCCCTATACCAATAGGCCACCACTGCCCTGGTAACAAACTTAACATAGACAAATCATCATTATTATTTTGCTAGACCAGAGTGCTGATAAATTCTCAAATCTGATTGGTTAGAAAGTGTTTTGTTCTGTATAACACCAACCTGACAATAGTATAAAATTGTGATATGAATATTTCAATATGGGGCATATGCTGGCCTGGTGGAAACGTGCTGGATTACCGATCCTACGGTTGGGGATTCAAGCCCCACTATCACTGGATTGTTGCTACTGTCTGCCCAGTGCAGCCAACTGGGTTATCAAAGACCAGCCATGTCTCTCACTGTCTGTGGTGAGAGGCTGTAAAAGAACCATTGCTGACCTTCGATATAGTCGCTACATAGCCGTCAGTGTGTTTCTACCCTGTGATGGCCTGGCGAGCCATCCAAGGTGTACTCTGCCCTCACCCAGACACGTCTGAGATGGGCGCCAGCCTTCCTGTGACCCTAATTAGGATTAAGCTGTTCAGAAAATAAATAAATATTTCATCATATACAGTATATGTTAAAAGATTCCACGAATCAGAACAAAAACAAAATTCATATCGGATGTTAGTGATCTTCCAACCCTGCAGGTGGCACTAAATACACTGCATTACAAACAGGCATGAATCATTCCTGAAAATCACTGCATGGGCTCAGGAACACTTCCAGAATTTTTTTCATAGCAAATTAATTTGTTTCACAGACGTTATAAATTTACAAGTAACACTTAATGGATAAAAAGTATAGTTAAATGTTTTCACTAATCAAATTAAAATAAGTATTGACAAATTTCTATCATATAATAGAATTATAAATGGAATCAAGTTCAGATCTGTGCCACACTCTTACTGGTTATGTTTTAAGTATGCTTGATGTATACCCATAATGCATTGCTAGCATATGTCAGAATTATGAGATTTAAAAATAATGATAGTATAAATGTATACAGAAAATGTAAAAAGAAAAGTTTATGAAAATGCAGAAACATTCCGTACTTCAACTAAGCATTTAAACCAGACCGGATGATGTGAGTCCCCGTGTCATTAAAGCCTGAGTCTACAGAGGGTCCCAGTGCAGTAGAAAACGTCATGCCTCGTTCCTATATCAAAGACCCCATGTCCCAGTAGCCCCCAGGATTACTGACCCATGGTACTGACTTCACAAGTCATGAAGACCCTTGAGAAGCTAACCCTGGACCAACTCTGACCCATGGTAAGGAAGCTTATGGACCCTCTTCAGTTTGCATACCAGACTCGTCTCAGAGTCGAGGACGCCATCATCTAGCTGATTAACCATATTTACACCCACCTGGACCAGCCAGAAGTACTGTGAGGGTCATGTTTTTTTTTACTTTTCCAGTGTATTCAACACGATCAGACCAACCCTCTTGGGTGAGAAGCTGTTCTCTTGTGTCCTGGATCGTGAACTCCCTGACTGGAAGACCACAATATGTGTGCCTGCAGCATTGCGTGTGGTACACAGTGGTCAGTAACGCTGGAGCACCACAGGGGACCATCTTCTCCCATATCTTCTTCACCTTCTACACAACAGACTTCAGCTAGTGCACAGAGAACTGCCATCTTCAGACGTTTTGTGATGACGCTGATGTAGTCCGATGTATCAGTGGAGGTGATGAGACAGCGTATCTTGCTGCGGTGGATTCATTCATCATATGGTGGGGGAACAATCGTCTGCAGCTTAATGTAACAAAGATCAAGAAACTGATTGTGGATTTTAGGAGATTCAAAACACCAGTGACTCCAGTTTCCATCCTGGGTGGAAATGAGGAAACCATGGAGCATTACAAATACCTTGGAGTTCATATTGACAGTAAACTGGACTGGGTTAAGAACAAGGGCCCGAGCCATCTTTATTTTTTGAGGAAGCTGTCTGACACTATTCAGCATATTTTATGAGTCTGTTGTGACCAGCGCTGTTGCATGCTGGGACAGCAGTCTGAGGGTCACCGATGCAAACAGACTGAACAAACTGATTCGGCAAGTCCAGTAACGTTGTTGGGATGTAGCTGGACGCTCTGCCGGTGGTGTCAGAGATGTCATGGTTGTCCAAAATAAAGACAATATTGAACAATATCTCCCACCCACTTCACAACCTGCTGATCAGTCGTAGGATCAGGTTCAGTGAGAGGCTGATACCACTGAAATACACCACTGAATGACACAGGAAATCATTCATACCAGTGAACATTAAACTGTACAAACGCCACCATATAGCACCAACATCCACTGTTATATATTTACACTCTACTGTTTATCATACTGATAATACCATACATATCTCTCACTGACTCCATTCATTCTCTATCTGTTTATATACATATTAGTAACCTCTACTTGCAGACTCACACACCTACACACACCTACACACACACACACACACACACACACACACACACACACACACACACACACACACACACACACACACACCAACTGAAATATTTCAGGTCTTTTATTGTTTTAATTCTGATGATTTTGGCATACAGCTCATGAAAACCCAAAATTCCTATCTCAAAAAATTAGCATATCATGTTCAGGGAGTCTAAACGAGCTATTAACCTAATCATCTGAATCAACCAATTAACTCTAAACACCTGCAAAAGATTCCTGAGGCTTTTAAAAACTCCCAGCCTGGTTCATTACTCAAAACCGCAATCATGGGGAAGACTGCCGACCTGACTGCTGTCCAGAAGGTCATCATTGACACCCTCAAGCAAGAGGGTAAGACACAGAAAGAAATCTCTGAGCGAATAGGCTGTTCCCAGAGTGCTCTATCAAGCCACCTCAGTGGGACGTCTGTGGGAAGGAAAAAAGTGAAAGAAGGGCCGATTCCAGACCTTGGGGGACCTGTGGAAGCAGTGGACTGAGTCTGCAGTACAAACATCCAGAGCCACCGTGCACAGGCGTGTGCAGGAAATGGGCTACAGGTGCCGCATTCGACAGGTCAAGCCACTTTTGAACCAGAAACAGCGGCAGAAGCGGCTGACCTGGGTGACAGAGAAGCAGCACTGGACTGTTGCTCAGTGGTCCAAAGTACTTTTTTCGGATGAAAGCAAATTTTGCATGTCATTCGGAAATCAAGGTGCCAGAGTCTGGAGGAAGACTGGGGAGAAGGAAATGCCAAAATGCCTGAAGTCCAGTGTCAAGTCCCCACAGTCAGTGATGGTCTGGGGTGCCATGTCAGCTGCTGGTGTTGGTCCACTGTGTTTTATCAAGGGCAGGGTCAATGCAGCTAGCTATCAAGAGATTTTGGAGCACTTCATGCTTCCATCTGCTGAAAAGCTTTATGGAGATGAAGATTTCATTTTTCAGCACGACCTGGCACCTGCTCACAGTGCCAAAACCACTGCTAAATGGTTTACTGACCATGGTATTACTGTACTCAATTGGCCTGCCAACTCTCCTGACCTGAAGCCCATAGAGAATCTGTGGGATATTGTGAAGAGAAAGTTGAGAGACACCAGACCCAACACTGTGGATGAGCTTAAGGCCGCTATCGAAGCATCCTGGGTCTCCGTAACACCTCAGCAGTGCCACAGGCTGATTGGCTCCATGCCACGCCGCATTGAAGCAGTCATTTCTGCAAAAGGATTCCCGACCAAGTATTGAGTGCATAACTGAACATAATTATTTGAAGGTTTACTTTTTTGTATTAAAAACACTTTTTATTTTTATTGGGTAGATAAATATGCTAATCTTTTGAGACAGAGATTTTTGGTTTTTCTTTACTTTTTTGCCAAAATGATCAATATTAAAAGAATAAAAGGCTTGAACTACTTCAGTTGTGTGTAATGAATCTAAAATATATGAAAGTTTAACGTTTATCATTACAGAAAATAATGAACTTTATCACAAAATGCTAATTTTTTTAGAAGTCCTTGTCATTTTCTTAAATTTTCTTTATCAAGCCTTTACCTTACTCTTACTTGTATGGAGGAACTGTGTGCACACAGTTTCCTCTGGGATCAATAAAGTATTCTGATTCTGATTAAAGCTTAATCTTTAATTTGATTTCAGATATGATTATATACTCCTTGTGACTTAGGCATGCTGCTGGTTTTGATGATGGTGGTTCATTTGACACATGATCAAACATCTGCTCCTTTTTCCCCCAAAGCCCTATCGCATCATTATCCTGTATCCCAGGCAACAGTCCAACAATAATAACAGGGTTAAAAACGGAATCATTGGTCGCTCAGTTTGTTTACAGCCACTGAGCAAGACATTGACTCGAATTAATGTGGTGCATGAATCACTACGTAGTTTAGAAATTATAATGGAATGCAACTGGAAAAAGCAGGAAGTAAAAACAAAAAGTTTGCAGAGGCTTGGAATGGATCTGCCAAATCAATGAATCTATAACTATTACTAATGTATGCCGCTAAACGTTTTGAATGAGTCTCTAAATCATTTTCATATTCATTTTGGTTATGACTAACAAGAAGTGTTTGTGGGTTCAAGCAGAGGCCGTCACGGCCACGAAATACATATCCAAGAGTACTTATGTATAACTTATACAGGTGTGTGTGTGTGTGTGTGTGTGTGTGTGTGTGTGTGTGTGTATTATATATATATATATATATATATATATATATATATATATATATATATATATATATATATATATATATATATATATATATATAAATATAATGGGGCAGTGGTGGCCTGGTGCTAAAAGGTGCTGGATTGCTGATCCTAACGTTGGGGGTTTGAGTCCCACTCTCCACAAGGTTGTCAACTGTCTCGCAGTGCAGCTAACTGGGTTATCAAAAGCCGGCCATGTCGCTCACTGTCTATGGTGAGAGGCATGTAAAAGAACCATTGCTGACTTTCGACAAGAGTAGGCTGCATAACTCTCAGCTTGTTTCTGCGATGATTTGCTGTGGCGACCCTTGAGAAAAAGTGTACTGTATTTTATATATATATATATATATATATATATATATATATATATATATATATATATATATATATATACACACACACACACACACACATGTAGGCCAACTAGGCAGTTCGGCAGTACATAACAGGTATATGTATACAGTGATACCTCAGCTCACAAACATAATTGGTTCCCAGAAAGTGTGTGTAAGGCGAAAAGTTCGTCTTCCGAACATTTATTTCACATAAGAACCCATTAAAATGAGACTAATCCGTTCCCAGGTCCCCATAAAACATAATTTTCTACTAAATAAGCCTTAAAACTACACAAAAATATACCTTATTTTATGTATAATAAATGTGCTATTGTATTGTAATTAAAGAAATAAACTGTACTGTATAATAAAGTCGTTTTATTTATCTTTGTGATGGTAGTTGATGGCTTGATGGAATGGAGTGGGAGGAGGAGGGAGGGAGGGACTTACTGTTTGGAAGGAGAGTTTGGAAACGCCTACTGTTTGAAAACACCTTTAGCCACACACGCACCCTTAATAGCTTCCTTGTTCTTAAGGATGGTGGTAGACTTAACGTACTGGTACTGGGACGCTGAGTCACACAAACGCACACCTCGTTCGTGTTTTTCAATGATCTCCGCCTGTGGTGGGGTCTTTTTCGGTCCCATAATAGCAAAAGTACACTCAATATGGTCCAAAATGTCTAGCAAACACAAACCACATCCGCACTCAAAGAAAGGGGGTGACGAACTGGGACGCCGTGAGCGTGCGTCAGCTTCCCGTGGCTGCCACCTGTTCCACGTGGCTGTTCGACCGCGTGGTTTGGTTCGTCCGCCGAAAACTAGTTCGTCAGCAGAGACTATATGCTCGCAAATTTAATGTTCTTGAGGCGAAAAGTTCGTGAGCTTAAGCGTTCGTCAGCGGAGGTTTTACTGTATATGAGAATGTCCTTGCTGTTGGTTAAAATGACTTGATTTTTCCATGATAAGATAAATAAACCAAGTCATTGGTGGGATTCGAGTTATGTTTTGAGTAAACTATGTACTCTGGAACCCTTTGAATTGACCTGATTCTTTCTTCTTTGTAAAAACTGTCAAGTCACTGGAGGCTGTCCATTGCCAAAGGATCAAGGTCAACCTCTTAGAGCTTTCTCCCACACTTATAACCAAATTTAGTTTTTACGATACATATTTTTAACTTTTGATGCTGCTGACACTCTAAACAACAAGTTTTCATTATGACATCCGTTCCTCACTGAAACAGTCACACTGACAGACATCATAAAAATTATGTAGTTCCAATTCTGTAACACAAAACAATTATGGAGTGGCATGATGGCCTGGCAGCATGGTACTTAGCATGTTCGCCTAAAGACATGGGATTAATAATCATATCAGTTTTACAATCCAATAATAAAAACTATTTTATACCAATTTGGGTAAGGGGTAAACACTCTGAACAACACCCCAGAAAATCCTCATAGAAACACCATCACTAAGCCTGGGACTTCAACATAGGTCCCGCTTACTGTAAGGTTGATGAGCTAACTATTACACCTCCTGAAAAATGATTAATTTATAATTATTATTAGTGAAACTGAATCAGAAAAATAAAGGCTCATACATCACTACTCAGACTTACACAGAATAAAAAAAAAACACAATTGAGCAAAACAAAATCAAACATTTATGGGAAAACGGAAAATGATGAACTTGTAAAATGAATAATTAAACTAAAGACAGGAGGAGTCATACAAGACTTCAGTGTACCAGTTAGCAAAGGCAGTGAAAATAAAAAGCAGATTTAATACTAAGAAGAGATGTGTGGTGAGGCAGCAGCCAGCCAAGCCTCTTCATGGATTGCGCAATGACTCATCTAACTGTGCTGCATGCTGTCATGAGACCGTATGTATGTTGCCAGTAAAATGTTCAAACACTTTTACTATATGAACTAAATTCCCATATGATGTATATATAATGTACAGTGTTTTTAACCAACAACTGCAAACATGTTTCTTGTGTTGAGCAATCATAAAAAGCCTGCCAAGAGGCACTAGGTGAGGCACACAGCTCTCTTGTCTCATGCTGGGGCACTTGTTATCCCAAGGCTTCTTCTTACAACATCTCAGCTGCAGAATAATAGAATATAGTAGAATTAGTGACAGCAAGCTACAGTAAACAGTTAGCAAGTCAAGTGCAGCCATCCAGTTATTTTTTCCGATTGCTTAAAGTGAAGACTTTATTTTCAAAAAGGAGTATTACATATTTAAAATGAAAAAAAATGCATGGACTTCATAAGTAATGGTGAGACATTAATAACGTTTTGTGTTTTTTTTTGTTGTTGTTTTTTTTAAATGTGCTTTTTTTCTACGCTACAGTTTGTATATGTAAAGAATGCTGATATGGAAATTTAAACAAAACACATTAGCTGTTGCCAATTAAATGGTGAATAAGTTACTGTGTAGAGTTCATATGTTTGTAAATCTGACTGATGACGTCAGTGCCTCACCAGCCACGAACCTCATCGCACGTCATTGATTTTTTTTTTTATACTACCAATAAAACTCCCAATGGCTTTTTTGACTTTATTGGTATAAGTCACATATCGTTCAAATCATCCCAGTTATTCTGATACGTTTTCACTTCTGGAGGGAATTGCTGTAGATGATTCATCATTCTGAGCACTCAGAATCTAAAACGGAATCCTGCTGTCCCGTATATGTCAAAATGAGTGTAATCGATGCCTGAGGCTAAGAGAATGGCAGAAATAACGGCTGCTTACAGGGAATACAGAGAAAGATGAATCAAAACAACTCCTACATGTTCAGAGTACCACCTATCTACTGTCAGACAACGAACACCTCACGCCTGTAGTTCTAACACATCAAACGCTTCAGTCCATTCAGGACTGCAAGCTGTTATTTGTTTAGTTTTGGATTTATCACTTGGCTATATGAAGATGGCAGTGGATCTAGGCTGAGATGCTGGATTTTTCATCATGCTCGAGCAACAACAGTTATATATCATTTATATCCATGAACCCCATGATATTGTTCTATCTGATTGATTGTTTCCATGTGGATTGTGTATTTCTTTTCATTTCCTGGGCTTGGGAATTCCAACCATGTCTGTAAAAACTGAAATACGAGACAGAGTTCAAACTAATGAATGACTACATTGGGTTGCAAATTGGGAAAAATGAAAGAGCAATAGAACTGACCGCTCCAATTGGAGCTTTGTGGGATTGCGATGTCATGTTAGTTTATGCTTCCAGGTAAATATGTCCCTTTCAAACAGACATGATCATTAATGTAACTGTGACTGGATTATTTGGGAAGCCTTACACAGGACTCCCTGAACTTAACCAAAGGTAATGAATGCATTTTATAGAATCAGCCAAACTAACACAGCTATATTCATGTCCAAAATATAATTTTCTCTTAACCTTTGACCTGACTATTTAGATTTTAAATCCTTGTTCATATCTTTAGTCAACATTGATACAGCCAGGCAAAGTTTCTTGAAAAAAATATAATTTCAGTAGACAGATTTGCTTGCTCCACATTTTTAAAGCCCTGACCAAACTAAACACACCCCACTGCCATTATTGCATTGCAGTAAAAAAGCACTTAAGATAACGGTAGATATACCTTCAGCATTGGCTGCCAGCTGCTCCATTTATTTTAGAGTTGAGCACTACATGCTTGGCATTTCATAGCATTATGGACGTCGCATTATAAAAGCGTCCATCACAACTTCGACAATCATTGACAGCTAAATTGAATCCTTTTATATAGTCCACACAAAGCTTGTCTGTAGTGGGAGAGAGAGCTGACAGATGTGTCAAGACATGCATAGGAGGAGCGTTGATGTTTCATGCCCACTGACTGGGAAAACTCAGCCCACCCATATTCATCACTGACAATCACATTGATTACAAAAATCATACTGCACCAATCGTACGACTGCCCTGGTCAATCATAGAAGCTCAACTATGTGAGGAGATAGATAGCTTTATTGTTCCCATGGTTTTGGTATCTGCATATTAGAAAAGTGTTCAATTCCTGAACTACTCTTAACTTCAGTTTCCTTCAGGTGTGCTAAAAAATAGTTCCCAAAAATTTAGTGCTGAAACTTTGTCATGTTATCCCCTTACGTTTTTTTTTCACAAAATAAAATAAATGCAAAGGAACTGCTGTGCATGTAAAACAGTGGTGTAACACGCTCAGAGGAAAACACTATCCACCCTTAATATGCAGGAACTCACAGACACCAGTGTCTTAATGCTGTCATTTGTAAAGGATAGGGAAGAAAACAAAGCTTTCCTACCCTGGTTGGCTGCATGCAGCACCCAGAGTCTAGACTCTCAAACTTCAGATATTAAATTGATTGAACATTTTGTTGTTGTTGTTGTTATTGTTGCTGCTGTTGCATTCCTTAGAAGCCTCTTTGCCATGTAATTTGATTGCCTGTCTAAATCCTGTCCAACTACTGTGTAGACAGCTTAAGGCAATCATTTCTGAAGAGGAAAATACAATAGCAGCACATTTAGTGCTTTGTGTAATCACTTACAGTAACATGAGCATCACTGATTGCCTGCGGGAATTTACAGTATGGGCAAGAAAGAAATCAGCCAATTCTTCTAAATGTTGTTGCAGCTTTTAGTTACTGAAAAAAACTAAATCCAAAATAGATTCACATTAAAGCCCGTGTAAATAAATAATCTGATGTGGAGGCAAAAATCTGATACTTGTCATGTTATGTCATATCATGCTACTACTCAACAAAGTGAATTCTTACATTTTACAGATGGGATGGGCCTCCTTACATTGTTCCATTCAAGGGGCGGTCAATAATTCAAATTCAGGAAATTTGTTTAATTTAACAAATACATATAGCCCTCTAGCTGTTGATATGGTAGGCATTGTAAAAAATACCGAGTGTTCAGACTGCGTAAATGGGCAACAAAGTGGCTTGTAGCGAGTCACACAACACTATTCCACTAGAAGGCTCTTCTTTTTTCTTCTGTTGATATACAAAACTGAGAAACGGTGATTGCTGATGGGTTGTTGTTAGGGCCATTGCCTTTGTAATGGGTGATCATGGAGTTTGGAGGAGGGTCCTGAAAAATGTATGCACTATTTATTGGCTGTTGAATTCAAATTGCAACAATCTTTTTCGAGAGTCAATCACCCCTCCACAGTCTTAGTTTGTGCAACTCTAAGTACAATTAGTGAAACATCTAACTTCTGTTTAATGCATTTAAAATGGCTACAACAAAACCCAGCTTTTTTTTTTATTTTATTTTTTTATCGTATCATCCATTTGGAATCATGACCAAAGAAGAGATTTATGGATGTGGTGAAGGAAGACATGAAGGTCGTTGGAGTAAGAGAAAAAGATGCAGAGGATAGGGTGAAATGGAGGCAGATGATTCGCTGTGGCGACCCCTGAAGGGAAAAGCCGAAAGGAAAAGAAGAAGAAGAAGAAGAAGAAGAAGAAGAAGAAGAAGAAGAAGAAGATCCATTTGGAATGATGAAATTGTGTTGTTTAACGTACCTTCCCTGCAGAAAGCGCTCTTTTGAAATGATATGCAAATTACTCTACTCATCTCACACTGCGATGTGACTTAATTGTGCTGTTCGCTCATCAGCACCCTGGCGCTCGATACAAAAGGTAAAAGGATAAAGGGTCTCAGATGTCTGAGAGGGAGCAACATAAAAGATCAACATTTCTTCTGTTTCTACCTCAAATAAATAAGTAAAGAAGCGTTTCTCAGTCTAAAGGCAAGACTAATATCCAGGTTTGATTGATGAGCTGGGTTGCATAGCACTGGTGTAAATGTGATTCATGCACCACAAAGCCGTTTACGGTGGGAAGTGAAGAGGGAGGAATTAGCTTTATTGTGCAGAAGTAGTTTGGTAGTCATAAATCCGTCGTCACAATGCGAGACTGCTGTTGATATTAGACACCTTATGGGATATTTATGCTGAAGTGCCTGTTGGGAAAGGAAAATGTTTCCTTCGTAATGAAACTCTGAATGAATTTTCATCAGTGTGACTGAGAGGCTTGCGGGGACAAACAGGAATGGGAGCTATGAAACAGTTGGAGTTTTCCATCAGAGAAACTTTCGAGCTTTGTATGAACTCATCATGTGAGTTTTGTGGCACAGTGTGGGGACTGGATTGGAAGGACAAACTAATCTGTGCCTCTCCACAGAAACGGGACAAAACATGCTTGTGGAAAAAGTATAAATAGAACAACACCTGAAAAAGCAGTCATCACCAATCCTGCTCTTTTAGCTCGACTGTCCTCTAACCTTACCTTTCTTAACTTTTATATGCCTGGTGGAACAAGCCTGGGGCCTTCACAGACTTTCCCCAGATTCTTTGCTCACCTGCAACCCTCCTTGCCCATTCCAGGACATTTGCTCACAGGACATTTGCTCACAGGACAAATGCTCACAACCTTAATGAAAAAAAACGAATATTTGCTCACAACATAAAAAATTTTGATCAATTTTATCCCTAACCCTAATCCTAAACCCTAACCCTAACCCTAATGTATAATGAGTTAATTTAGCATTATGTATTCATAAGAATAAATACGGGGCAGTGGTGGTCTAGTGGTATAGGGCGCTGGATTGCTGATCCAAAGGTTGGGGGTTCGAGTCCCACTCTCCACAAGGTTGTCACTGTCCCCCCCCCCAGTGCAGCTAACTGGGTTATCAAAGGCGGGCCATGTCTGTCACTGTCTATGGTGAGATGCATGTAAAAGAACCATTGCTGACTTTCGTAAAGAGTAGCTGCAAAGCCGTCAGCGTGTTTCTGTCCCTTGCTAAAAAGGGTTGTGACAGGAAGGGCATCCGATGTAAAAACCTCTGCCAGATTAAATGTGCGAATCAGATGATTCGCTGTGGCGACTCCCGAGTGAAAGGGAAAAAGCCGAAAGGAAGACAGTATTCATAAGAATAAATAAATTTTATAACACATTGTAATCTTTTTGTATTATGCATTTATTATAACAAAGAAAAAAAGATGTTGTGAGAAAATATGTTTTTTTCATTAAGGTTGTGACCATTTGTCCTGTGAACAAATGTTCGCGCACCCTCCTGGCCTCCTCCCATGGCCGCCATCCTGTCATCTGTTTTCCTGCCATTCCTCTACTATAGTTTACCTTCATGTGGTCCTGGGCCTTCCCTGTTTTCTCTTGCGTTCTGGTACTGGGCAATGCTACAACAGCTGCAAGTTGCTCCAGCACAACTGTCTGTGTACACACTATTGGTTTTGGAACAATTTAACAGCCGTGGGCACAGCTTGCTCAACATTTCAAGGCGGACAAGTTATTCCAGAACATGTTTTTCCAGGCATAGCTTGTCATAAAACACAACCGATGTTATGCAGGAGGGTTCACGGGTGCACATGCAAGGTATATCCAAACTATTGAGGTTCAATGGGCAGTTATTTTCCATTGGTTTATTTGCATGTCATCCTTCTATCTTCCAAATTGAATTGTCGCAAAATTAGTGGTGACCCTGTAAACATGTCAGAAAGTGGGTGCAGGTTGTTCTGGGACAATTTGCACTTGTGGAAATAGCTATGCAGACTTTTCTAAGATGTGGCCAAGCATTTGCCATCTGTGGTACTTGATCTCCTCGGTTTCATGGATCTTTCAAAATACTAATAACGGAGTATTGACGCGAGCTTCATTGTGTCTTCGACCTATGAAGATTTCTTCTGTTTCTTCTTCTCAGCTTCCTCCTCTTTTTCTTTCTCAATTTCAGCAACCAACATCTCGATCTCTTTGGACTCCAGGATCTTGAGAGGTTGATTTCTCCTGATCACAGCCAGTTCTATGAGCTCCTTGGTGCTGATGTAATCCTACCACCATATTCTGAGGATCTTTCATCAAATTAAAATTTAACACACCTATTGAGGCTGATCAAAAAAGTATTGAATAAATGATTGGATGGTCAGGTGGGAATGATTAGGCTTGGAGCCAAAGTCTTCAGGATTAGGGTTAGGAGGGTAGGTGACCACTGATCTACAGGATACTTGAAGGTGTAACAGCTTTAGCTTCCAGATTTAATTGTACTGTGGTACCTCACCTTATGAAATTATTTCATTCCAGAGCCTTTTTCTTAACCTGAATTTTTCATAAATTCAACTGCATTTTACATGTAAAACATGTGATTTGTTCCAAGGCCCCTAAGACTACTCCCTAAACCCTTTAAAAATTATAAAAGCATACCTTGTAAGACCTCCTTCTGCTTCAATATTGTACCGATGGTAGACGAGTTTGGCCATATACCTTTGCGATATCACTCAACCGCATGCCACGAGCTCGCTTCTTCTTTTCACTCGCACTGGAAATCACACGTGTGTGTGTGTGTGTGTGTGTGTCTGCGTGCGTGTGTTGACCATGTTTTCTTATCAGAGTTATCATCTTACAAATGTTTATGGAAGGTTAAAAGCTTGAGTCAAAAAAAACGTTGCAATGGCACACTCAAAAAAACTCATGAAACAACAGTAACTCTGTCCTTTACATGAAAAGCATTATGAAAGATGCAGCTCCATAATAGCCAATGGGAGGGAGCTGCGTAATCCCGCCTAGCCAATGGGAGGCCAACAGAGCGGGATGTTGGTAGATAGCCAATGGAGAACAACTCGTGCATTGTTTGAATGTTTGAATGGCGCATTTGGCTCGTTTCGTATACAGAGACAAAAAATTTTTGAAAATGTTTTTCGTAACCTGGATTTCTCGTTTCCTGGGACTATCGTAACGGGAGGTACCACTGTGTTCATACTGTATGGCCAAGATACCTTGCACTCCCTGAGCTAAGGCTAAATGGTCATTCCAAATGTGAAGATGTGAAGGTGAGATTGAATTGTTGTGTGTGTGTGTGTGTGTGTGTGTGTTGCCCTGGGATGGACTGGTGCGCTCTTCGGGGTGTATCCTCCTTCCACCAGTGTTGGCTGAGATCGGCTCCAGCCACCTTGTGACCGTTGTTAGATTAAGGGATTTAGCCAATGAAAATAGAAAAGAATAGAATAGAATAGGATACAATGAACAGCTTGTGTGGGTTTTAAAGAACGCTCTCTGATTGGAACCTAAATCCACAGCTTTAGACCTTTCTCTGGCTAATCCCTAAGCCATTTTGCTATTTGCTACAAATGAAACTACAGTAATGCCTGTTTGATCTCAGATTTCTCTTCATGCCCAGCAAATTTCCTTCTCAAACACAGGCCCAGCTTGGTGCATCAGGTCGTTAATAAACCCTTCATGAGGTGAATTAGTGCATGAGAGTAGAATAAAGCGTGCAGTGCAGAGTGAAGCTCTGGGAAATGCTGATCTAAATTCCTGGTGTGGAATTAACCTGGGGTCAGAACAGCAAGCGCCACATGTAGATTAGACAAATCTAAATCTCAGCACGGAAGATAAGGATCGAACACAACAAGACACAACAGCTTTTGTTTTTTTCCAGACTCATTACACTTTTAAAGTCATGTGTGATACCATGCAATGATGCAGCCCCTTGGATCATCAAAAAGCATAAAACAATTGTGTACATTCTTTTGAAAATAATTTTTAAAAAATGGAAATACAATAAGAAGATTAGAATGTGTTTTCAATGTGTTGCCTTTTTTGCATTATATTGCATGTGTTTCGTTCATTCATTCATTTTCTGAACCGTTTAATCCTAATTATGGTCGCGGGGAGGCTGGCGCCCATCTCAGCTGACTCTGGGCGTGGGCAGAGTATACCCTGGACAGCTCACCAGGACATTGCAGGGCAGAAACACGCCTACTCTTGATGAAAGTCAGCAATGGTTCTTTTACACCTCTCACCATAGACAGTGAGAGGCATGGCCCATTTTGATGACCCAGTTAGCTACACTGGGGGGTCAACAAGAGACAACCTGTTGAGAGTGGGGCTTGAACCCCCAACCTTGGGACTCCTCATGCTTTCCTGTCATTCCACAATAGGGTGGATTTATGTGGTACACAGGCACAAATGCCTTCCTTTTGTTAATTGGGTGAAATAGCATTGTGTTGCTTTACAATATTGGTCCATGTTGAATCAAACATTAAGGTTTAGAGTTAGAACTTATTCTTCAGCATTAATATATGCATTCCATTCCTTTTTCCAAAAAAAAACATTCAAGACCACCTGTAATCAGAGCTGAGAGTCCAATGACTCTCATTAACATTTCTATATCTGCTACTTCATTCCAACACTGATCTGGCGACTGAAGTCCATTAAGATTTGGCTAGAAACCCATCCCCTCCTTACTAAACCCCTAAACCGTATCTTCACAATAATGTCATCATGCAGTCTATTTGGGACTGACCCAGACACATCTGAATAATTATATCATGCAGCGTAATGATCTAATAAACACAGGCTATTTGGCCTCCGGCTACAAGCCATCTGAAAACGACAGCAGGAGTCAGCTGGAACAGCTGCCTGTCACCAATTCAAATTCACAGGACTTTTAAAACATTTTTATGATCCTGATATTTAACATACACAATATTCATGACGTCTAAGTTTGTTAATTAAGTGTTAGTAAAAGAGTAGTGTTGCGAGAACCATTCTTTATGACCACGGTGATCAAAAAAGCCTCTGATAACATAGAGTGCAATACACTTCAGACTTAGCCCGTGTTCTTGGCTGGCGGGAGTGGAATGCGATGGCGTAGCATACTAGTCTCAGCACCCAGGACACTTGGGAATGTGTTGCACATTCTGAGATGCTCTTCTGTTCACCATGTTTGTAAAGAGTGGCTATTCGAGCCAATGACTCCTGCTTGCCCATCCTTTAATCATCTTTTATGGTTTAATTGAAGCATTACTGGCCCTGCAATGAACTGGCTTGCTGTTCAGGATGTTCCCCTGCCTTCACCCAAAGTCATCTGAATTAAACTCGACCCTCCCTATGACCCTAGTAAACAGATCGGCAAATAAATGAATCAGTTATGGAATTATTATATCATCCATTCAATTTCTGATCCGCTTAATCCTAATTAGGGTGACAGGGCAGATGGCGCCAATCTCAGCCAATGCTTGGTGATCGAGCTTGCCAGGCAATCGCAGGGCAGAAACAGGCTGACGGCAATGCTGCTTCCTCTTTATGAAACTGCGCAATGGTTCTTTTACATGCCTCTCACCAGCAACAGTGAGAAAAAATGCTGCTCTTTGTTAACCCAGTTACCAGCAATTTCAGTAAATAAGTAATTAATTGGGCAGTGGTGGTCCAGTGGTAAATTCCTGGATTACCGATCCCAAGGTTGGTTGTTCAAGCCTCACTGCTGCCTGCCCAGTGCCGCTAACTGGGTTATCAAAGGCTGGCCATGTCTCTTACTGTCTATGGTTGCTGACTTTCGTAAAGAGTAGGCTGTATAGCTGTTAGTGTTAGTCCAGGTTTGCACTTGTGAACAGCAATCTTCAAGTCTGACCATGGATTCTTAATTGGATTGAGGTCTTAGGTCATTCCAGCTCGTTTAAATGCTTTCCCATAAACCCCTCTAGTGTTACTTTAGCGGCATGCTCCGGGACATTGTTCTTCTTGATGGTGAACCTCCATCCCGGTCTTGAATCACAGGCAAACTGGAACAGGTTTTGCTCAATCATATCCCTGTGTTTACCACCATCCATCTCTCCCTTGACTCAAATCAGTTTCCCTGAAAGACATCCCCACGGCACGATGCTGCCACCACCATGTTTCACTGTGGAAAACATGTTATTGGAGTGATGGAATGTGTTGGATTTGTGTCAGACTAAATGTTTTCCATGGTGACTAAAAAGTTTAATTTTAGTCATTATCTGACCAGAACACCTTCCTCCATACATGTGTGGAGTCACCTACATGCCTTTAGGCAAACTGAAAACATGCCTTCTTATTTTTAACACCAAGTAATGGCTTTTTTCTGGATATGCTTCCATAAAGCAATGCTGTGGAACTCTGCAGCTTTTTCAGGGTTATGTTTAGTCTCTATGCGACCTCTGATTAATGCCCTTCTTGCTCAGTATGTGAGTTATGGTGGGTGGCCTGCTCTTGGCAGGTTTGTTGTGATACCATGTTCTTTTCATTTGAAGATGATGGATTTGATGGTGCTCTGGTGGATCATCAAATATTTGGATTTTTTTTTCTTACATATAAATCAACTCTGACTTATACTTTTCCACAACTTTGTTCCTGACTTGTTTGGAGAGCTCTTTAGTCTTTATGATATGATTCCTCTCACTTAATGATGTTGCAGCCTCTGGGGCCTTTCAGAAAAGAGGCGTTTATAATGACAGATCATCTGAACTCCATCTGTGTGGACCTTGTTTCATTAATTATGTGACTTCTGAAAGCAATTGTTCACACCAGAATTTTTGAACGCCTTCATATCAAAGGGGGGTGAATTTAAATATTGAATTTAATAATATAAAAAATATATATATATTTTTTTTTTTCTCATTTCACTTCACCAACTTACACTATTTTGTGAAGTCATATCACAAAAAATTAAAATTGATAAACATGTAAATTACAGGATGTAATGTAACAAAATAGTGAAAATGCCAGGGGGGGATACTTTTGCAAGGCACCGTATTTGAATAAACTAATGAAACTAATTTGAATAAACTAATGAGTATTTCCCTATAAGGAAAAATCTAAAGCTGTGTGTCAGAATCCTAAACCATATAAGGAAAAGGGTCTAAGATCTGGTGAGGTTGCAATTTCTACAGGACCTAACAAAATCAACGCTGGTACTTTGCTCTAGTAAGTGTATGCTGTGGCCAACCAAGATCAACTGTAATCTTTGCATTAGGATTACAATAATTTTGATGGGATGGATTTTCAACTTGCCTCCAGTAGCATTCGGATAATAGAACTGAAATAACTTTTTCCTTCAAGAACAGCCAATCATGCCACATCTAATGCAATCAATCATAATTAGGTATAATTAGCCAGAGCAGCAGCAAAAGTGCCCTTGAATCGCTCGTTTTAATTCAACACAAAAGTTGCCTACCTATAAATACTGATCTGGAGAAGTTTTAATGGCATATTTTATATATTGCGATTACTCATTAATAGGGATCATGCTGTAGCTCTACTTTTCGATCAACCATCACTACACCCCCCTCGCAGATACTCCCTGTCCAATGTTGAGAAGGACGCTGTCATGATCATTAAGGTTTTCATTAACTCTGTAATTATGTAGCAAAACAACATGGTGACATTTGCCATGTCTCTGCCTCCTGCTCTCCGTCTGCTGGGCTCCATTTTATTTCTACATTATTTCATTGGTCATTAATTGATTTCCCTTCCGCTTGATTTAATTAGCAATGCAAGGCATGGAAAGCAGCGATAAGAAGAAATAAAATGGGGGAGGGGAGAAAAAAAGCGTTAACATTAAGGCTTTATAAGTTTACAGATCATTGGCCAGATTTACTAAAGGGTTGTGACATGCGTGAATCTTCTTTAGCTTTAAAAAAAAAAAAAAAAAACCTATTGTTTGGATTTCCTAACAACAAGCACATGGAAATGTTTAGGACATGGCCATTACCCCTATTTCACTGGAGCGTGGAATGTAAGGATCATGGCAGAAAGGCGCAGAACGCACTCTATGGAGGAGCTTCAGCATTTTTACATGGAAATTTGTACCTTCGGAACACCTTCGGAACGATCACGGAATGTGCGGAAAGGACACGGAAAGACCGCGGTACAACGTCGGAATATATGCGTAAAACCACTTGGATCACCTTCGGAATCAGTGCAGACAGCAAAGGAAGACTTTCAGATAATTCACGGAAAGTTCACGGAAAGGACGGAACGTTTGCGAAACAACCGCGGCACTGCTCCTTTTTAGAAGGAAGACCCACGAAATGACCGCGGAACAGGCAGAATGAAGGCGGAAGGTTCACATTCCACACGGAATAACTGAGGAATGACTGAGGAATACCCGACGTAACCACGTTTCAACAAGAAAAAATCGGCAAAGATCAAAGGATTTGCTCCTGATTCCGCCTACAAATATGCAGAATGACCAAGAAAGCTCATTCTCTCATTCATACTATATGTTTACAGTGTATAATATGTACAATACATTTAAAATTTAACATATGTTTGTAATTTACCAAATGTTTCTAATGTGCAATATGTTTATAATTTACAATACATTAAAAATTTAACATGTGTTAATATGTTTAATCTCAATAATGTCAATACATTCCTTTTATTTGCACCTCAAACATTCCAGACTAAAAACCATGCACACAAGTCCAAACCACAGTGATTATAACTTTAAAACTTTATTACATGAACAGGAAAACAGGAAAAATTAAGTGAATGAACTGGAATAATATAATTATAGTGGAAGTAACTTCCTTGAGTGTTAGCAAGTCTTCCGTTTTATCCGGAACCATTCCGCAAATGTTCCGCATGTATTCTGCAAACCTTCCTGTCCGTGGGGATTCCGTGACCGCTTTTGACCACCCGGAAGAAGGAGGAATGTTCATGGAACGTTCACGGAAGACTTGCAGAATAAAAGGAACGATCACAGAACATTTGTGGAAAGGACGGAACATTTGCGGAAGGACTACGGAACGTGAGGGAACACTGTCGGAATATTTTTCCGTGAACGTGCTTTTGAACATGTTCAAAAGCACGTTCGCGGAAGATTTTGGCCTGACAGAAGAGGAGGAACACCTTCGGAATCGTATGGAAGGACACGGAAGATGACGGAATGACTGAGGAACAACTGAGGAACATTGGAGGATGACTACTGTTTGGCTTCCACAAGGCTGCTGCGCTCCAGTGAAATGGGGGTGTATGTTTGTGGTTGAGCTGATTGCATGTAAGTGTGTAAGTTAATCTACTTCATATCATAGAATTTACAGTTTAATCATGCAGTGGGATTTCTTAATGTTTTGTGCTAGTCGATTTGCGGCTAATTTCAGTATTACGGAACAGCAATAAAATCATGATTTCATCAGCAAGTGCATATGTATCTGAATTAAACAAAATGGGAAGAAAAGTGTCACTCTGTCCAAATTAGCATAAAAAAAATCATAATTGAGATGTATGCCTTGCAGTTAAATATCAGACTAACAGGCTTGTAGCTAGCAAACATTCCTGTTATAACACTCATATCTATCTAACTTTTTTAATGTCTGCAGATTGCCAAAAATTGCTTGCTAGCAAATATAGGACATCCTTATGGCGAGCTAACAATCTTGTAATGATCTCACAGTCTTATAATTGGATAACAGACTTATAGCAAAGAATCATATCTATTTTCTTGTTTTGGTCTGCAGATTAACAGAAATGATTCACTAGCAAATATAAAGGGATAAACATTTTGTAACAGTCTTGTAACAGTCTTGTAACAGTCTTGTAACAGGCATGTAACTAGCTAACATTCTGCATTCTTGTGGATCGCTAACAGTCATATCTGCTGTCTTGCTTTGGTCTGACCGAAACTGTTAATGGTTAGTAGCAAATAGCAAGAAAACAGTCTTGTATCTAGCTCAGAGTTTCTCAATTATTTTAAGCGACGCCTCTAGGAAGAAAAAAATATATTTCACGCCCCCAGTGCTCCACACGCGTCCATAAATAGTATTATTTGTCTATAAAATTATTATTAATACGCCTCTGCTTAACATTAAAAATTAAGAAGCATTAAGTAATAATAAAAAAACTTAATTCTAGTACAGTATGGCAAAAAAGCATGTTCCCCAGGGACATATGTGCTCCCCCTGGCATCACACCACTCCCCCAAGGGGGGGCGCGCTCCACTATTTGAGAAGCACTGATCTAGCTAAAAGTCATATCTATGTTCTTTTGGTTTTCACGTTGCCAGATATAGTGTTCTAGCGAACATAAACTGGCTAACTCGCTAGTCACAAAAGCTAAATTAGTAGTTAGACTTTGTTGCATTAAAGCATTGTTTCTCCCCCCCATGATTACTGTCGACTTGGTGAGCTATCCAGAGTGTACTCTGCCCTCGCCCACAGTAGGCTGAGATCGGCGTCCCTATCCTCATGACCTTAATTAAGATTAAGCGGTTCATAGAATGAATGATAAAGATTATCTCTGTCCATGCTAACATAGGTGGACATACGCTGATTCATTCAGTTGGCTCTTAGCACAACCTTCCTCTTTATTTATTATTTAATTGCTTTAAAATTATTTTTTGTCTTTTCAGAATGAACACGCTCTCTTCTTAGTTTTTAATTTACCTTTTGTTTTGGTAATAATGTATGGAGCCTCTAAGGCGACACAGAGGGGCAAAAGGATTGTTTTCACATGCACGCAATAAACTATCGTGTACAAGAAAATATAAGATATGTATATAAATGGAAATATGTGAGTTAAATTTACAGTATTTTAACCGTGAACATGTCGATGAAGACATTGCATCTTTGCTTGTGTGGCGCTTTTTGTAATGAAATTAAATTCCCTGAATGGTATTAGCAGTCAAAATGAATAGATTTGAGCTGATAATAATATTTGCATATAAACACAGCCACGGTGTTATGAGGACACTTGGGACTGGAGTGTAATATTGCCCACTGGGATATGTATTGAGAACAGCTTGAAGTCGATTTGAGGGAAGAATGAGGGACAGATGGAAAGTAGTATGGCTGTATGAAAACATAAGGAGAAAGATTATTACTGAGGGATGCTAATGAATTGGGGGGGTGGGGTGGCATTAGAGGAAATGTTGCTCGATGTGCATCAAGTCTGTCATATTTCTGTTCTTCCTCCATCCCCCGCTTTTCTTGTCCATTTTTATACAATCTCTATAACCATTCAATTTGTTCTGATATGTTTTCCAGATGAGTGGAATGTGTTTGGATACTGGAATTTAAAATACACGCTAAAACACAGGGCGAATTTCTCCAAGGTCAATATTTAAAGCAGTTGGTGCCAGTTTCCTGTGGTTAATTGCAGGAGAAGAGGTCAGTTTGTTTTGGATGATTTATTTGTTTGTTTTTTAAAGGCCACCAAATCTGCATATAACAGCACAAAATGAAATAATCAATTCATTCATTCACTTTCTGAACCACTTAATCCTAATTAGGGTCACGGAGCGGCTGGTGCCCATCTCAGCCAACTCTGGGTGAGGGCGGAGTACACCCTGGACACCTCGTCAGGCCATCGTAGGGCAGAAACACACTGATGGCTAAACAGCTACTCTTGTCGAAAGTCAGCAATGGTCCTTTTACATGAACCTCTCACCACAGATGGTGAGAGACATTGGCCGGCCTTTGATAACCCAGTTAGCTGCATTTGGGAACAAAACAATATTAAAAAGCAAATGTGGAATTTGTTCATTTCATATGAACTACATTATTCAATAATAACTTCTTTATGTTAACTATACTAACCATTATGAAGCTGGACACTGTTACTGCAGTACTAAAAAGACAGATCTACAGCACGGCTCAAATTCTTTTTGTTCCGACTTTTTTATATAAAGTAACTTGGCGAGACAGTCCTTCCCCAGAACGTCCATTCATCATCGGTTTGGCAGTGAAATACATCCCCGTAGGAGTAAGGAAAACAGGAAGATTACAGGAGGGTTCTGTGATGAAGCCAGACACACTATAGATTTTCATTCCAGCACGCCTGGCTCGAACACTGATTCGCTGGATAAGACTTTATGGATCAGGAGCTAATGTGCATGGTGACAACTTCAATACCTAAGGACCACTTTCCAGCACTTATAACACACTGATGTGTGAGACTACACTTCACAATACTCGGTCCAATCACGATCGCCATACCGTTACACATTAATGCTTTATGTCTGACGTTCCTGGACAGTTGTCCTCATCTGATGCAAATGTTCTACCAGATCTCTATTGAACATGATTAATTAAGCTGTGTAATGATGGGTAGGGATTTTCATGATTAGATGCCTTTGTTACAAGGTCTGAAGCACTTAATGATGGCCATGCTTCACACATCGAGACTTCATTTTGGGGAAAATTAGGTGAGCAGATTATAAAAAAAATACATTTGATAGATGTTCTTATCCAGAGTGACTTACAATTGTCTTTTTTATACATCTTGATGCAAATGGGGGTTAAGAACCTTGCTCAAGGCCCCAACAGTGGTGACAGTGGGGATTGAACCACTAACCTTTGGATTAGTAACCCATCACATTAATCACCAAGCCACCACTGCCCTATATCAAGAGACTTGTTCGCTGGCTACTGTGAAGCATTCTAACTACAGGGATCCCTCACTTTCCGCGGTTAATTGGGACCGAGATCCCCCCACAACCACTGAATTCCGCGAAGTAGGATCAACCCCTCAATCCTCCCTGACTGACATATACGTATGTCTGTCTTCCTTTCGGCTTTTTCCCTTTTACTCGGGAGTCGCCACAGCGAACCATTTGATTCGCACGTTTGATTTGGCAGAGGTTTTTACGTCGGATGCCCTTCCTGTCACAACCCTTTTAGCAAGGGACAGAAACACGCTGACGGCTTTGCAGCTACTCTTTACGAAAGTCAGCAATGGTTCTTTTACATGCCTCACACCATAGACAGTGAGAGACATGGCCCGCCTTTGATAACCCAGTTAGCTGCACTGGGGGGGACAGTGACAACCTTGTGGAGAGTGGGACTCGAACCCCCAACCTTTGGATCAGCGATCCAGCGCCCTATACCACTAGACCACCACTGCCCCCACATACGTATATGTGTATATAATATCAATAAATACATATTCAATGCTATAAATGCTTATAATAACAATTAAGCATTCGAAAATAATGCATAAGATGCAAATAAAACATAAATACACACATACAGACGAGCTCGCACACACACCGATGCGCACCTCACATAAAATGTAAGTAGTTTTGATGGGAGGTTTTGGGTTGTTTTTTGTTTTTGTTTGTTTGGGGTGGGGTTGCATAATTAGATTTGTTTTGCAACATTTTCCTTAATTTTTTCCACTATTTTTCCTTGATTTCCTTAATTCAATTTAATTTAATTCAATGAATATTAAAAAAAAAACAAAAAAAACACGATGCACTGAAGCCACATGAATTGAAGCACGAAGTAGTCTTGGGGCCAGTGGTGTAGTGGTTTGGGTGCTGCGCTTGTGATTGGGAGGTCATGAGTTCAAATCCCACTGAGACCCCTATTGTGCTAAGATCCCTGGGCAGGGTCTTAACCACAAGTGTGCCTCTGTTCACCCAGCAGTCTAAATGGGGACCAGTAAAAATATACTGGGAAGGTAATCTGTGATGGACTAGTGTCCCATCCAGGAAGAGATGAACTCCTGGTTGCTTCATGCTATGGAAACTGGGGATAAGCACCGGCCTGATGAGCTGCTTTGGCTCGTATGTAAAAAGCCAAATGGACTTTACCTACCTTAATTTCCTTTATTTTTTAATTGTATGAATATTTAAAAAAAAAAAAAAAAAAACACGATGCACTGAAGCCACATGAATTGAAGCGTGAAGTAGCAAGGGATCCCTTTATCGTGTATGTTTTCATATTGTGTAAGCTTTTAATTACTGTTTAGTTTTTTCTATCATGTAGATTTTTAATTATTTGGGTCACTTTTTACCATTGTTTTAGTTATTGTGTACTTTTTATATAGTGTAGCTTTTTCTGTTGTATAGCTTCACCAGTTCATTTTCTGTAACCGCTTAATCCTAATTTGGGTCGCAGAGAGGCTGGTGCCCATCCCAGCCAACTTCGGGCGAGGGCAGAGTACACCCTGGACAGCTAGCTAGACCATTGCATGGTGGAAACACGTTGACGGCTTTGCAGCCTACTCTTTACGAAAGTCAGCAATGGTTCTTTTACATGCCTCACATCATAGACAGTGAGAGACATCGCCGGCCTTTGATAACCCAGTTAGCCGCACTGGGGGGGAGGGGGGGGGGGGGACAGTGACAACCTTGTGGAGAGTGGGACTCGAACCCCCAATCTTTGGATCAGCGATCCAGCGCCCTATACCACTAGACCACCACTGCCCCCGTTGTATAGCTGTTTAGTTTTTATTATAGCTTTATACCTGTCATGTAGCTTTTTATAGGGTCTTAACCACTGTGCTCCCACTGCACTTGAAGGTTTTTGGGCTGTTAAACATCACTATACTTTTTTTTTTGCTTATAATATTTATTGCTAGTTATTTTCATGCAGCGCCATTAGCAATTTTTAGGTGAAGCAAGATCGCACGATAGCTCATTGATGCCCTTTTTGCTTATCGTCATTTGACAGCTATATAACAGCAGAATCCACTTGTTCAAGGGTGCAACAAAGTGATGCATAACTACTGACGTTCCCATGACGTACTCATTCCCACAGCCCACTTGCTAATAAACATATACATTCAAAATAAGAAAGGCAAAGGAGATTACAAAGATTTGCAGGCCCTTGTCAGCCAAGTAATATTTTAAGCGAGGATGGGTAACTAATGAAAAAGAAAATGAAACCAAAAGGAAACAGGATGAGTCCAATCAAGGCCCTTTTTCTGAAAGGATAATTTGTGATTAAATCATTGGCATGAATCCGCATTATTTATGCAAACTCCTCCATGTCCAATCATGTGAGTCACCCAAATAAAAAGGGATTTTGAAATAGCATTTGGAGTGTAATAATCAAATCCATTTAGGCTGCATCTTGGTACGGTTCCAAATGATGACAAATCTTGGGTCTGATGGATTGGTTATGATCCTTCTAAACCTGTATGAATGTCCACTTTTTTGCCTCATTAACCTCCCGCAATACAGTAGAGCACTGCGAAGAAGATGGATGGCCAGCTGTAATGAAAAGAGAGATGGATGGCTGGTGTAAATCTGAGTGCTGGACTGTTGTCATCTAGATAAGAAGCAGTTTGCACAGAAGGTTTATGGCTATTTTGCAGATTGAATTGTGTCACCAATCACTGGAGCAGCACTATAAGGAGTGTTTTTTTTTCCTGTCTGACCAAGTTTGACTTACAAAAGGAAAGTAGCCTTTTGATGAAGATCACTTCCATAACAGGTACACTATACATCTTCTTTTCCTTTCGGCTGTTCCCTTCAGGGGTTGCTACAGCGAATCATCTGCCTCCATCTCAATCTAACCTCTGCATCTTCTTCTCCTCCACCAACTACCTTCATGTCCTCCTTCACCACAACCATAAATCTTCTCTTTGGTCTTCCTCTAGGCCTTCTGCCTGGTAGTTCCAGCCTCAGCATCCTACTACCGATATACTCACTATCCATCCTCTGAACATGTCCAAACCATCTCAATCTAGCCTCTCTGACTTTGTCTCCAAAACCTCTTACATATGCTGTCCCTCTGATGTACTCATTCCTGATCCTATCCATCCTCGTTACTACCAAAGAGAACCTCAACATTTTCATCTCTGCTACCTCCAGCTCTTTCTCCTGTCTTTTCCTCAGGGCCACTCTTTCTAAACCATACAACATCGCTGGCCTCATCGCCGTTTTGTACACTTTTCCTTTCATACTTACCGATACCTTCCTATCACACATCACACCGGACAATTTTCTCCAACCATTCCAACCTGCCTGCACACGCTTCTTCACCTTTCCATTGCTCTGGATTGTTGAGCCTAAGTACAGTACTTAAAATCCTCCACCTTCTTTCCCTCTGCTCCCTGTAACCTCACCGTTCCTCTTGGGTCCTTCTCGTTCACACACATGTATTCTGTCTACTCCATTAAATCTGACAAGCAAATTTTACCAGGGAGATCCCATCTGACAAGTGAGAACCACCATGAAAGTATACAAACCCCTATCATAACCATCATCTTAAATGATCCAGCCTGGCAGAATAGAATGAATTGATTGGCTAGAATTAATGTAAAGCACCCTGTTCAGCTTTAACTACTCTGACCACCTAGGGCCATGGACAAAGTGTTCAAAACAAGTGTAAAACCATCAGATCTGATCAGCTTGTACCACCTTGACGAGCCCACCTGAAAATATCAGAACTTGTACTATGGCCATCAGATTTAGTTAATTAGACCTACATTTGCCAGCCAGAATGAATCTGAATGAACTAGCCATTTAGACCTGTTAGAACAAGGTTGGAAACATTAAAAACCACTCTAAAAACCATCAGATCTGGTAAGCTTGTACTAACCTGATTATCTAAAATGACCTGAACATCTAAAAACAACCATACTAACCATATAGGACCAACCTGACCAGCTTAAAACCACCTGAGTAGCTGAAACCTGCATAAAAATGTCCCAAATCTTGTAAAACTGGCACATCAAAGGCTAACACAAACTAAAAAAAGGCTCACTGGCTTTAGTTTTTCAGCAGGAATGTGAAATATATCAGAAATAAATCTTGATTGTAAATAATCAAACAAGGAGTGTAACAAATGGACTGCATCTGCCTTCAAGATGGTTTCAAATAGCCTCTATTTATAAACTGAAAGCAATAGTCTGGAAATGAAGACAGATGAAGATTGTGAATACTGAAACAAAACAGCCAATTTAACAGCTGATTAGCATTGTAGAGAGACAAACATTTCATTTGTTATGAACCATGGTAGCATATATATAGTAGGGGTATAGGTTTTATATATATATATATATATATATATATATATATATATATATTTATATGTGTGTGTGTGTGTGTGTGTGTATGTATGTATATATATATATATATATATATATATATATATATATATATATATATATATATATATATATATATATATAAAATTTACTTAAAAAGATGTTTTGAACAATGCCATGAACCCACTAATCAATCCTGAATTTTATGCTTTAAAAAAAATAATTTAAGCATATGTATTCAAAATAAACACAATTAATTCAACTCTACCTATGTGCAAAACCTTTATTGCTGTAAAATGTCCAGAAATACCCAAAGAAATGTTATAATTGTTAGTTATCTTGTAATGTTTCATTATCAACTTTGTTATGATAAACCATTTTATTCAAGGATATCCATGTAAAAGTTTTAATTAATTGGTTTCTGTGTTAGCTTCATTAGTTATTTATTTATCACAATTAATAGAATTACAATTTGTTACAATTTAGATTTAAGCACACCGTGGAATTTTTGTGGAGCATTACTCAAAATCCATCATTTTTAACTTAGCTTGATAGTTAGCTAATTTATCTAGGTTCTATCTGATTGAATGTGGGGCCGGTGGCATAGTGATTAGGGTGATGCACTTATGATCGGGAGGTTGTGAGTTCAAATCCCACTGAGACCCTCACTGTGCTAAGACCCCTGGGCAAGGCCTCAACCACAAGTGTGCCTCTGTTCACACAGCAATGTAAATGGGGACCAGTAAAAATATACTGGGAAGGTAACCTGCAATGGACTAGTGTCCCATCCATGAAGAGTTGAACTCCTGGTCGCTTCATGCTATGGAAACTGGGGATAAGCACCGGCCTGATGAGCCACTAGGTTCAGGTGGAAAAACCCAACAGACTTTACCTACCTTGTTTGATTGAATAATTAGTTTTAATTTGGTTTTCATTTTATCTGATCATGTTAGTCTACCTGATGTATTCATTTGCCCCTCCTTGAATCACCACCTTATCGTGGTGGAGGAGTTTGCACAGCCTTAGGATCCTAGAAGCTATGTTTTTGTTTTATGCCCCTTATAGGGTTACCCAAGGAAAACCAGTCCTAGGTGAAGGTCCAGACCCAGCGCTGTTCAAAAGACACAAGGACACAGTTTCCTTTGCCTGGACACCAGTCACCGGGGTCCCTCTCTGGAGCCAGGAGCAAAGGCAAGTGCTTCTACTCAAGGAGCCCAGCCAGGCCCAATAAGGAGACAGTGTGAGTTAGGTGGCAGTCGAAGGCATGGGTTGTGTTGGACCAATCCTCAGCTACTGATTCTGACTCTTGGAACATGGAATGTCACCTCTCTGGTTGAGAAGGAGCCTGAGCTGGTGCATGAGAGATACTGACTAGATATAGTCAGACTCACCTCAACACATAGCTTGGGCTCTGGAACCACCCATCGTGAGAGGGGCTGGACCTTATTCCATTCTGAAGTTGCTCACAAGGAGAGGTAGGAAGTCAGGGTGGGCATCCTTTGGGGTTCTCCAAAGTTGACGAAGGGGAAGATTCTCTCTGCCTTAAGTGGGGGGAGGGGTCCGGAATGTTGTTTGTGTTTATGTACCAAATGAAAGTTCAGATTACCCATCCTTCTTGTAGTCGTTACAGGGTGTGTTGGACAACGCTCCCCCGGGGACTCACTCATTGACCTGGGACACTTCAATGCCCATGGGGGCAACAATAGTGTGACCCGGAAGAGCGTGATCCGTATGTACGGCCTCTCCAGTCTGAAACCAAATGGTGTTTTGTTGTTGGACTTCTGTGCTTGTCATGGTTTGTCCATCACGAACACCATATCCGAACATGAGGATGTCCAAAAGTGCACTTATCACCAGGACACCCTAGGCCACGGTTTGATGATTGACTTTGTAGTCGTGTCACCGGACTTGTGGTCGTATGTTCTGAACACTCGAGTGAAGAGAGGAGCTGAGCTGTCAACCAATCACCAACTGGTGGTGAGCTGGCTCCAATGGCAAAGGAGGCCGCCCTCCAGACCTGGCAGGCCCAAGTGTGTGGTTAGGGTCTACTGAGAATGTTGGGTGGAGTCTCCTGTCAGAGGGGCCTTTATTTCCCAGCTCTGACAGAGCTACAAGGCGGTGGATGACATGGAATCAAAATGGGCCATGTTCTGTGCCTCCAGTGCTCAAGCAGCAGCCCATAGCTGTGGCTGGAAGGTCATCAGTGCCTGTCATAGCGGTAACCCCCAAATCCGGTGGTGGACACCAGCAGTGAAGGGGACCGTTCAGCTGAAAAAGGAGATCTATTGGGTTTTATATGTCTGTGGCACTCCCAAGGCAACAGACAGGTACCGGAAGGCCAAATGCACTGCAGCCCGAGTTGTCGCCGATGTAAAATCTCGAGTGTGGGAGGAGTTTGGTGAGGGGCCTGGAAAGTGATTATCGGTTGGCCTCAAAATGTTCTCAACCACCATACGATGCCTTAGGAGGGGGAAGCAGTTCTTCATAAATATTGTTTATTGTAGAAGTGAGGAACTGCTCACCTCGACTGGGGATGTTGTCAGGCATTGGAAGAAATACTTCAAAGGCCTCCTTAATCCCACCAACACGCCCTGCATGGAAGAGGAATACCCTAGGGATTTGGTTGGGGGTCAACTCATCACTGGAGCTGAGGTTGCTGAGGTAGTCAAAAAGCTCCTTGATGGTTGGATGAAATCTGCCCTGAATATCTCAGGGCTCTGGGTGTTGTAGGACTGTCCTGGTTGACACATCTCTGCAACATTGTGTGGTCATTAGGGGCTGTACCTCTGAACTGGCAAATCATGATGGTAGTCCCTTTTTTAAAAAGGGGGACCGGAGGGTGTGTTCCAATTATCATGGAATCACACTCCTCAGCCTAACCGGGAAAGTCTATGCAGGGGTGCTGGAGAGGCAGATTCAACCAATGGTTGAACCTCAGATTCAGGAGGAACAATGTGTTTTTTGTCCTGGCCACGGCACTCTCGACCAACTCTATATGCTCTACAGAATCCTGGAGGGGGTATGGGAGGTTGCCCAATCTGTCCACATGTGTTCTGGACTTAAAAAAGGCTTTCGACTGTGTCCCTTGTGGGGCATGCTCTGGGAGTATGGCATTCCGGACCCATTGCTACAAGCCATTCAGTCTCTGTATCACCGGAGCCAGTGCTTTTTCCACATTGGTAACAACTGGTCTAATTCGTTTCTGGTGAGAGTTGGAGTCCGTCAAGGCTGTCTTCTGTCACTGATTCTGTTCATAATTTTTATGGACAAAATTTCTAGGTGGCCATTGGATCTCGTCTCTGCTTTTTGCCGATGACCTTCTCCTTTTGGCTTCATCAATCTGGTACCTCCAGCTCTTATTGGAGTGATTTGCAGTCGAGTGCAAAGTGGCCGGGAATCATCACCTCCAAGTCCAAGGTCATGGTTCTCAGCTGGAAAACGGTGGAATGCACCCTCTGGATCAGGAATGAGGTCCTGCCCCAAGTGGAGGAGTTCAAGTATCTAGGGGTCTTGTTCACGAGTGAGGGAAGAATGAAGCGGGAGATCGACAGGCAGATCGCTGCAACCTCTGCTGTAAAGCAGATATTGTACCGTTCCATCTTGGTGAAGGAGCTGAGCCTTAAAGTAAAACTCTCAGTTTACCAGTCAATCCGCATTCCAATCCTAACCTATAGTCACGAGCTTTGGGTAGCGACCGAAAGAACAAGATCGCGGTTAAAAGAGACTGAAATGTGCTTCCTTCACCGGGTGGCAGGGCTCTCCCTTAGAGATAAGGTGAGAAACTTAGCCATCCAGTAGGAACTGGGAGTAGTAGAACCGCTGCTCCTCCGTGTTGAGAAGAGCCAGTTGAGGTGGCCCGGGCATCTGGTTAGAATGCCCCGGGGTTGACCTAGAACACGCTGGAGGGATTATGTTGGAATTTCTCATAAAGAGTGACTTCAACAAGCTTCTTATAATCAGAGAAGTTTTGTCCTGTTGATATCCAATAAATAAGGGTTAATTATCAAAGATGATAAAACATGATGTGCTCTTACTAAAAAAACAATCACTGACTATTGTATTATGGTGTGCTAACCTAGAATGAGATCAATCATTTTATGTGCCGTATAAGTTCTTGTAAAGAACTTACACGCTTTTTGAGTGAAATATCTCCTACAGTCTTGACCATAGGAATTAGCAACTAATCAGAGATCTGTGACATCAACGAGGGAGTGTTCACACCTGCAACCACAAAGCAGCTGGTAACACCTGGCTTACTGCGAAGAGGAAAAAGCAGGATAGGACTGGAGTGTCAGATAGAAGAGCAATATAATTAAATCTGAATGAGGGGTTCATTTAAACTGGTCAATTACCCTCGTTAATGATCAGGTTTGGAAGGAGAAAAGGGGAGTGTGCATGTGTGGATGGGGTCCAGGTTCTATCACTCTGAAAGTGGACAAAAAAAAATCACAGAGAAAAAATGTGCACGTGTATTATAGCAAAGAGCTGCAAAAGCAGAGATTAATCAGCCAGAGCAAAACTTTTCCACCAGACTTCTCTATGGCTGCTTTTGGAAACTTATACAAATGGTCAGGTCAGGTCAGGTTTTGCCCTGCTACTGGTAACATGTAAGCCAGTACAACCTGTTACGTGGTCGAGTGGTCGATGACTAAACCGGCTCCCCCACCAGGTTTCAAATTTGGTGAGGAGGGTGGCTAGCAACCCAGTAGGAATAAAATCGAGACCTATCTAAGGGCGGATGAACTCTTTAGAGTCAACGGCTGGATAGCTAGAGATAGTGTCTCAATAAAAACACCCTGCAGACAGAACTTTGGGCCTCTACTGCGGATTTTTTTGCCATTCGTATACAGCCATGTATACATGTATACAGCCACGTATACAGTCTCTTATGGCTGCCGTCTACACCAGAATTCGGGCACTGCACCCAGATTGATTGATACATACAGACTTCTCAAAACATTTTGGCAATGGTGTGCATTCTGATTTTTGGGTGGTGAGCCTTTTTTCCAATTATAGACGCTCCTCAACTTACATTTTAATTAAGTTCCGAACGGCCGAACATAAGGTTGTTACTGTACATTCCAGGGACTTATGACCATTCACACTGTACTATACATCCATAAATACTATTTCCGTATTTCATAAAGGTAAAGTCTGTTGGGTTTTTACACCCGAACCTAGTGGCTCATCAGGCCGGTGCTTATCCCCGGTTTCTGTAGCGTGAAGCAACCAGGAGTTCAACTCCTCCTGGATGGGATGTGAGACCATTGCAGGTTACCTTCCCAGTATATTTTTACTGGTATCCATTTACACTGCTGGGTGAACAGAGGCACACTTGTGGTTGAGGCCTTGCCCAGGGGTCTTAGCACAGTGCAGGGTCTCAGTGGGATTCAAATTCACAACCTCCCAATCATAAGCGCAGCACACTAACCACTACACCACCGACCACACTATATCTCATAAAACACCCCTCAATCAATTATTATAAACATAACATTGTAAAATAAAATCAACATTAATTTCAAATAAATTAAATTCAAGCAAAATAATAAATTTTAATCAAATTCACTTACTACCACTGATTCTGATTACCACTAGACCACAGTAGGCTTTTGTTTCTGACCAACCATATTTGCTTAGGGTTACAAATATGCAAAACAGTGTAAACACAAAGATCACAGAGAAGACACCTTAACACAAGGGTAACAGGCGGTGAATTGGTCAGAAGCAAGGCAAGTTCAGTCTGTCGTTTGTAAACAATGAATGTCTGTCTGTCTTCCTTTTGGCTTTTTCCCTTTTTACTTGGGAGTCGCCACAGCGAATCATCTGATTTGCACGTTTGATTTGGCAGAGGTTTTTACGTCAGATGCCCTTCCTGTCACAACCCTTTATAGTAAGGGACAGAAACACGCTGACAACTTTGCAGCTACTCTTTACAAAAGTCAGCAATGGTTCTTTTACATGCCTCTCACCATAGACAGTGAGAGACCCGCCTTTGATAACCCAGTTAGCTGCACTGGGGGGGACAGTGACAACCTTGCGGAGAGTGAGACTTGAACCCCCAACCTTTGGATCAGCGATCCAGCACCCTATACCACTAGACCACCACTGCCCCCTTGTAAACAATGAATGTAGCGCCATGTAAACATTGGATGCAGTGTCATGCATAAGTAGCATTTGAGCGTCTCGTACTATGGATAGCACACTAATCTTAAAATTTGACTTACAAAAATTTAAATTTTTTTATTTTTACTTTTTTTTTTTTTTTTTACCAATTTTTTTCTTTCTTTTTTCTTTTTTTACAGTCAGTTCAAACGTAAAATCGAAAAAAAATGTAAGAGGAATAAACATAAAGCGAGGACCATCTGTAAATAATTCATTCAAATAAGTGGATGAAAAAAAAAACAAAAAAAACTTCCAAATGAACACAAGAGAATAATCTTTCAGTCATTAAAAAATAATACACCATATATCCAGAAACTATGAACTCATATGGCCAAAAGAGAGACTCTGGAGACTCCTTCAAAAATATGATACCACAATATACACTGTGAAAAGTCACAAACACAATAATATTTTTATAAACCATCCTTAATTACAGTGTGTAATTGCCATGGCACTGTTGCTTCAGTTAGTCGGGTTGAGGCTCAGCGACACTATATGGCAATAGAATGGCCTGAATTATCAGGTTAACACATCAATGGAGCTTTTCTTTGCTGGTGGCATAGGTATAAAATTTGGCTCAAATAGTGATAGAGTGGTTCAAGGGCATGAGGATACATTTTCACATATGTATTGGCTTCCTAGATTCCATACTTTAAGTGTGTTGAGTCATTGGGATGTGCTGTAGATGACTTTATGGGGTAGTTCAGTTTTCTCATCAGTGAACCCATCTCAGGATGGACGTAAATGTTATGATGTCGTTTAAGTTCATTGAAACAGTACCATGTAAGTATCAAGGCTAAAATAAAGGCAGTCCAACAAAATATTGGAATCCCCCTTTTTTGTTACAAGCAACCAAAAGCGCCATAAAGCGTAATACACGAGACATGGAAGTACAGTGGTACCTCACTTTACAAAAGTCTCACCAAACGAAAAATTCAGGTTACAAAACGCATTTCCCTCATAAAATTTTTGTCCCTGGATACAAAACAAGTTCACGTTATGAAAGCACCATCTTAAAAATTCAAACAGCCATTCAAACATTCAAACAATGCACAAGCTGCTCTCCCATCAATGAGGTTCAAACATCCCACCCCGCTGGCCTCCCATTGGCTAGGAGGGATGACGCAGCTACCTCCCATTGGCTATCTCCCAACATCCTGCCCCGCTGGCCTCCCATTAGCTAGGAGGGATGACGCAGCTCCCTCCCATTGGCTATTATGGAGCTGCATCTACCATGATGCTTTTCATGTAAAGGAAATGATTTATTTTCATGTGTTGTTTCATGCTTTATTTCTTGACTCAGGCTTTTAACCATCCATATATATTTGTAAGATTATAACTCTGCTAAGAAGACATGGTCAACACACACGCACACACACACATACACGCGCATGCACACACACGCGCACGCACACACGCGCACACACACACACACACACACACACACACACACACACATCCACACACACACATATGTGATTTCTGGTGCGAGTGAGAAGAAACGGGCTCCAGTGATATCGTAAAAAAATGGCTAAACCCGTCTACCACGGTACGATATTGAAGCAGAAGGAGGTCTTAAAAGGTATGCTTTTATAATTTTTAAAGAGTTTAGGGGGTAGTATTGGGAGCCTTGGAAGGAATCACACATTTTACATGTAAAATTCGGTTCAATTTACGAAAAATGCAGATTAAGACAAAGGCACTGGAACGGATTAATTCCGTAAAGTAAGGTACCACTGTACAACCAAACTGGCCCCTTGAGTGGCACATCTACAAGGTGGGTGATATTAAGCAGGAGATCGCAAGTTCGAATCTGATTTAATGCCAGTCACCACTGACTGGGAGTCTATGGGAGCTACTTGCCCGAGCTCTCACAGGAGGGAGGGACGGCATACACTTACTTCCCTGTCACTCACAGCAATCACCAGCCAATCATGGGTGTCTGTGACCTCATTCATACGAGGGGCAGATAGCACTTTCCCTCCCAGTGTGTTAGACTGCAACCAAAACATGCATGGCACGCAGTTTGAAAAGAGGTGGGTGGCTACCATTGCATGTCACAGAAGAGGTGTGTGCATGCTTTCGCCCCTCCGTGGCCAGTGGTGGTTGTGTGGTAGAACAGGTAGGGAAGGCATTACGTGATGAATGGGAATTGGATACAACCAAATTTGGGAGAAACTGGTGGAAAATAATTTTAAAAAAGAAGTACAGACAAACATAAAATAAAAAATATACATAAGGGCTACTCAAATGTAATACCGTATTTAACAAAGGTATTCACTGATCAGTCACAATACTCAAAACCACAGTCCACATGTGTCTCAGACAACATGAACAGCACTAAACCCCACTCCCACCCCCAACCCCCACTCACCCACCCACCACCACCACCACCACTACCATACCAGGCAGCAAGAGAACAACAGTAGCCACTGTAGCCAGAAACAGGAAAAATGAGCAAGGACAAAGACCTGAACGACCTTTTGGTTGAGCCAGCATTAATTTCTTCAGTGACTCATGATGTATAAGAGACTCCATGGGATATGATCATATGGACTAGCCCTTACATGCCTTTTAGGTGAGGAGAATAGTTATGGCAGTAAACCGAGAAAAAAAAAAAAATCAGAAATGGCGCATCAGTGCTAATTTTGATTTCCCTTTGGTAGCTCCTGGAGCCGACCCGGTGATAAATGCTTTGCTCTGGGCTCCTTTGTATTGCATCAGCATTATGTATATCATGTCAGAGGCTCCATACTAATGTTTGCATCCTCACCAATTAGAATAGAGGTTTTAATCAAGTAATTAAAATGTATACATATTGACGCCTGCACAACTGCCAACATCTGGCCATTGAAAAGCGCAGTGGTTTCTTACTGGTAATGGCTCTGGGTAATCAATCAGAAGGTCAAAAGTCACAATACCACTAAATTAATACTGTTGGGCCCTTAACTCATGAGTGACATGCTGTAGAAATGAGGAACAAATATGTAAAGTTACTGTGGATACCACGTACGGGTTCCTCCATTTCTTCCAGAGGGACAATGCATTCCCATACCAGCCAAGAGACATAGTCCCTCCAGTGTGTTCTGGGTCAACCTCAGGGTTTCCTCCTGGTTGGACATGCCCAAATCACCACACCAGAAAGGTGTTCGGGAGACAGTCTAACCCAGGGGTCACCAACCTTTTTGAAACTGAGAGCTACTTCTTGGCTACCAATTAATGTGAAGGGCTACCAGGTCAATACACACCTCTGAAATTACAATTTTGGCTCAAATTATCTTTAATTGTGTTACTAATAATAATTAATGATATTCGTCTATGTGAAGATTTTGATTTGATTTAAAAATACAGTATATTCAGAACAATTAGATGCAGTTCAATGGAGAGTGGCACTATGGCGCTGTGGGCCTGTCCTAACAGGTCCGCGGGCAACTTATATTGTCCTTGCGGGCTACCTGGTGCCCACGGGCACCACGTTGGTGATCCCTGGTCTAACCAGATGCCCGAACCACCTCAAATGCCTCTTCTCAACGTAGAGGAGCACCAGTTCTACTCCAATCTCCTGTTGGCTGGCTGAGCTTCTCACCCTATTTCTAAGGGAGAACACCACCACCATACGAAGGAAGCTCATTTCAGCCGCTTGTATCCGCGACCTTGTTCTTTCGGTCACTACCCAAAGCTCGTGACCACAGACAAGGGTTGGGACGTAGATCAACTGGTAAGTTGAAAGCTTTGCATTCCAGTGCAGCTTCCTCTTCACCATGATGACCAGTAGAAGCTGCACTTTACAGCAAAGGCTTCACTGAACTGCCTATTGATCTTCCGCTCCATCCATACCGCACTCGTGAACTCAGTGGTTCAGGCTCTGGGTTACTGATCAGCCGGCTGGGGTTCTATCCCTAATTCTACTAAACTTTGGCCCTTGAGCATGGCCCTTAACCATCAACTTCTCAGTTACATCAATGAGATTTTAAAAAATGTGAGATGCTCTGGCAAATCCCATAAATATAACATGAAAACACAGCACATAACCACACCAGGGTGTAAATCTTTTCTTGCGAAAACTCTTTTCAGATGTAAACAACATTACACAAGCAAAAACTGTGCTTAGCGATTTATGCTGCTTGGTCACCGCTATACAAGTAAGGCAATGTCTAACATTACATAAGTGTTGCTTTTTTCTGTCTGGGTTAAAGTGTAGTAAGTAAACACCCCCCCCCCCCCCACCCCCTTCCACTCCCCACCGAGGGCGCTTGGTGGAAACATTTCATGGCAGAGCTGAATGAGGACTATTGTGGTTCTCACTGAGTAATCAAGACTTCCTCATGCTGACAATTAACTTTGGCGGGGCTCAAATTGAACTCTGTGCCCTGAGTGAGCTTTAGCTGCACGCCGACCACTGATTAATGATCCTCCTACTGCAGTTGATGGAAGGGAATGAAAAGCAGATGCATGTTTGCCTTTACCTCCCGAAACCTTTGGCATGGCCGAGGCCTCGGATTCCTCACTGATCTGCGTCAGTGAGTGCACAGTACTTGGAATTAGTTTTCAACAGCAGAGCACCTCGGACGTCAATACTTAACTCACTCCATCATTTTACACTGCCTAATCAGCATGTTTCTCCTGGCTTGGAAAACCCCTGGCTCTGCTTTCTGCTATTAATGTATTTCATATTAAACCTCACAGACTGATTAAGGCCTACAGGGTGTGTTTTTTTTCCTCTGTTCAATTGCATTACACTCACCAGCCTCTCTTAATCTCTCTCATCCCCAATTACTTTTTGTCATGCCGTCAATTAGCCCCATTAGCATCAGTGACCAAGGAGAGCATCACTTGATTATGTTAAGCGCATACATGTGTGTGAGTGTGTGTGTGTGTGTGTGTGTGTGTGTGTGTGTGTGTGTGTGTGTGTGTGTGTGTGTGTGTGTGATATGACTAACCCTTGATTGTTTGTATGATTTACATGCAGCTGTGAGAAGCACCCTTCAATGTTCTGCACTTGACGTTGCACAAGCTTGTGTAATCCCCAGAATGGTGTTTATTCAAGAATAGAAAGACGTCCAGGTGCGGTTGGTAGTGGACGGTCTATTCTGCATCTGGATGTTGTACAAGCTCTTGTGTGAACATGTTAATGGACCACTTCTAGCTATCGCCACCAGCTGGGGGGTGGGGATACTTCACAGTCATTTTTCACTCAATTTAGCAGTAGAAACATTTTGCATTTTTCAGGTTTCGCCTCATCAAGCTCTGTATTCTAGAAGGATGATTACTGCACGCCCCCAAGCCTGACTACAGCCTCTTTCAAATTGCAGTGTGCCGCATTTCGCAAACTATACGGCTCAAGTGACCCTTGGAAAGACCAAAAAGAGTCATGATTTTAAATCAGTACAAATGTGAGGTGCTCCACCGAAAGTAGGCGATTGTCGCAAGTAACGTATGGTGCTTGTGACACAAAGCGCGGCTTATCCGGAGTTCCGATCTTTCAAGTGAGCAAGTGCCCATTGAATACTTGTTTAGTATTCAACCTTCACTTGATCGCTTAAAAGATCGGAAGTCTGGATAAGCCGCGCTTTGTCTCAGCTTTGGCCAGCGCTTTGGCCAGCTCTGTCCTAGGCTGCCCACTGGACTCTGTGGAGGAGGTGAGTGAGAGGAGGATGGTAGCAAAGCTCACATCCATCATGGTCAACAGCTCTCACCCACTGCACCAGACTGTAGAGAAGCTGAGTAGCTCCTTCAGTGGACGACTGAGACATCCTCAGTGCAGGAAGGAGCGCTACCGCAGGTCGTTCATTCCCACCGCTGTCAGACTGTACAACGCCACTTTGTAACTGTCTGTGAAAATACCGGTTATGTGCAATAAAAACCCCGCGCACTTTAATCAACCACATCTACCCCACTGACTGAACCATATCAACCCATCTACTCTGCCCTCAGATACATTTACACTTGAATATAGGCCAGTCTACAAAGTTGTTCCCTTCTTTTCTTTTATTGTTTATTAATTTATACTATTTATGTATCTATTTATTTATTTACTTATATAATATATATGTATGTGTGTATGTTTGTATTTGTATCTATTTTTGCACCCCCTACTGATGGTACCTCAAGAGCCTGTAACAGTGAATTTCTCCATTGTGAGATTAATAAAGCTGTATCTTATCTTATCTTATCACTTGCGACAAGGGTCTACTTTCGGTGGCGCACCTCCAAAAGTTACAAGTCTAAAAATGAATTCCAGAGCACAAAGCTTCATCTGTTATAGTGATTGAAGTTGATTACGTTCCTGCGACATCATGTCCTTAGGTGTTTCAGTCATTTTATTCTTGGACAATTTTACACCTATTAAAGAATGGAACATTGTACCTTTCATACTGCTTATCAATTTCCTCCAACATCTACTAACTTGAACCTGGGCAGTGGTGACTCAGTGGTTACGGTTCTGGGTTACTGATCAGAAGCTTGGGGCTCAAGTCTCAGTCCCACCAACCTGCTATTGTTGGGCCCTTGATCAAGGTCGCTCTGGATGAGGGCTCCTGCTAAAAGCCATAAGTGTAAAGGTAACCGAATGCGGTGCGGACAGCTGGAGCGAGCAGTATCTCTCTTGAGTCAGTATACTGTTTGCTAAAAGATTTTTTGAAATGGTGAGAAGTCTTTTTTTAGCAGATTACTTTGTTATTATTTATAAAACATCTATGGATTTCCATGACAACAAAGACAAACAATGACAACAAAGAAAATTTTATGATCAAAGTCAGGATACTGGAATTTTTTAAAAAGATTTCTTTAACATTTTGAGATAAAATGATCTTTAATTTTTTTGGATCGTATGGTAGATTGCTAGGTTTGCTAGCGATTGCAGCTCTTTGAGTGATTTTTGAGCGTGTTGGGACCTGTGTTACATGTATTTTTGTCACAGTGGGTGCAGTTGCTTTTGTGCATTTATGTGTTACATAAAAAGGTATCCAAACAAACACTAGTGACTGGACACACCATGAATATTAACACGAGCGCCATGTTAAATGAGTAACAATGTTGATGTTTGTGAAAACAATAGGATAAATTTGTCTGTAAAATATTGAGAGAGAGAGAGAGAGAGAGAGAGAGAGAGAGAGAGAGGAGACCTCAGATTGCTTAGTGTCGCTGAATAATTTCATTTAATTTGTTTCATAATAGATTGTATTGATTTCCAGAAGATCCTAAAGTTGCAGTCATCCCCATGTCATCCCTCTGCTTATGTTTGTGTGCACATATTGACACTCTCTCTCTCTCTCTCTCTCTCTCTCACACACACACACACACACACACACACACACACACACACACACACAGACGGTATTTGTCTTGTTGCATGGTGTCAGTAATAACACAGTCCCAGAATTCTCTGCAACCAATTAGCCTGCCATAATTACCAAGAACCCCATTGAGCTGTCAATCTGAGACGAGTGGCACAGGAAGTTGGTAGAGGGAACTCTCAGCAGAACCCGCCTCCTGCAGCCCAACCAATTAAACCCGCTCGCATTCTCCAATATTAGCCCAGGCCCACCTCTCTCTCTCTCTCTCTCTCTCTCTCTCTCTCTCTCGCTTTCTCTTGCTCTCTCGCTCACTCTCTCGCTCTCTCTCACTCTCTTGCTCTTGCTCGCTCTTTCTCGCTCTCTCTCGGTCTCTCTCTCTCTCTCTCTCTGTGTCTTTCTCTTCAACACTAGTGGAGCTCTTGGCAACAGCTACAACATATTTGTTCTCAACAGATGTCCCTTTAAAACAACATGACACATAGAGAACATATGGACTACAATTAGTATTCCTCCCTTTCCACGACACCTGCTACATATAATCTGTTGTGCAATATTGCAATAAAAGAATTGATGTGAGGTGCATTAAACATGTAACCAAACACAAATACATTATTCAGATTGAGCACATCTTGTGATCTATACGAGTGTGTTTCTTAAAATAAAATCCACAGGGCATCTGGCTGCGACAGACATTTATTATGACTGGGGCCTGCAGACAAAACAAAAATAAGTTGCTTTCATGTAGGCATGAGGGGAAAAAGCGAATATATTATGAAGTATCATATAGTATTATACATTGCTCAAAAAACGACCAGACATAAACACATGGTGAGCCATTAATGTGATCGTTTTGAACTATTAGCTTGTAAAGGGATAATCACAGATGTACAATTAATGTATCATGGGATGTATAATATATGGCGGCAGGGTGCTATAGTGGTTAGTACATCCGCTTCACAGCAAAACGCTTCTGATTCCAATGCTTGATGAAGGTATTTCTGTATGGCGTTTGCATGCTTTCCCGATGCTTGTATGAGTTTTCTCTGGGTTCTTTGGTTTCTGCAGTCCAAACACATTCGCATTAAGCTAACTGACTGTTTCAAATTTTACCAGGTGCGTGTGTGTGTGTGTGTGTGTGTGTGTGTGTGTGTGTGTGTGAATGGTTTCATGTGTGTGTTGGCTCTGCGATGGTCTGGCGAGCTGAGATAGGTGCCAGCCTTCCCTGATCATAGTAAGGTTAAGCAATTTGACAAACAAGAAAGTAATAATGGCAGTGGTGGTCTAGAGGTACAAGGTGCCGGATTGCTGATCCAAAGGTTGGGGGTTCGAGTCCCACTCTCCACAAGGTTGTCACTGTCCCCCACCCCCCCAGTGCAGCTAACTGGGTTATTGTCTCTCACTGTCTATGGTGTGAGGCATGTAAAAGAACCATTGCTGACTTTCGACAAGAGTAGGCTGCAAAGCCGTCAGCGTGTTTCCGCCCTGCGATGGCCTGGCGAGCTGTCCAGGGTGTACTCTGCCCTCGCCCTGAGTTGGCTGGGATGGGCACCAGCCTCCCCGCGACCCTAATTAGGATGAAGCGGTTACAGAAAATGAACTGAAAGTAATAACAACTCTTTGCAGAAGGCCACGCCCACTTTTAGGATTGAATCTCAATACAAATACCGATAGAAATATTTGAAGAACAGTACTAATAAAATACAGATACAGATAGTGGCATTGCATTAACGCTCCTCATGTGCATCAAGCGCAAAAGGACACCCTCCGGTGCCCATTCTGGGACGCTCATAAAAGAGTCACACAAAAACTGAAAACACAAAAAAAGTGTATAGATCCATTCCTGTTCCCTTTCAGAAATTCATAAACAAAAGCAGAAGCCTTGCTTTTATCTTCAGCGCTATATGGGAAGGGGTCACTGGGTTCGTGTCAAAGGCAGGAGGAGACAACATATTGGATAAAAAATAAAAAAAATCTGTTCTAAAACTGAATCTCACACTAAACCATGCAGGGCTGTGACATATGCAGTATACACATTCAAAATATATACAATACATCTGAATATTAGTCCAATTACAATAATAATTACAAATCTTCATCGGAGTTGTTTTAATAAGTTGTTTTTATTATGGGAGGTGGACTAGTCCAGAAATTACAGTGTGGTGGTCTAATGGTATAGGGCACTGGATCGCTGATCCAAAGGTTGGGGGTTCGAGTCCCACTCTCCACAAGGTTGTCACTGTCCTCCCCAGTGCAGCTAACTGGGTTATCAAAGGCGGGCCATGTCTCTCACTGTCTATGGTGAGAGGTTCATGTAAAAGAACCATTGCTGACTTTCGTAAAGAGTAGCTGCAAAGTCGTCAGCGTGTTTCTGTCCCTTGCTAAAAAGGATTGTGACAGGAAGGGCATCCGACGTAAAAACCTCTGCCAAATCAAAACGTGCGAATCAGATGATTTGCTGTGGCGACTCCCGAGTAAAAAAGGGAAAAAGCCGAAAGGAAGATAGACAGACTCATTTGTTTGTTTTTAGCGTGGACGTCCTGCTCCAGCAGCATCATTATTTTATCCAGAAATTATTGTTTTTGCATTAGGCGTTCAACTCTAGGAATTACAGTAGTTATCTATATGTTATATATATTTTTCTAAATGTAGCTATTTTTTTCCAGCACTAATACTATCTTGTCAGTTTGGCACGCTTATTAACGTAGGTAAATGGAATTCTGACAAATACATGATACCTTAATAGATATTCATTCATTCATTTGCTGAACCGCTTTATCCTACTATGGTTACAGGAGGTTGGAGCCTATTTGAGCCAACTTTGGGCGAAGGGGTAGTTTAACCTAATCAGTTTACCAGTCCATTGTAGAGCAAGCACACACACACACACACACACACACACACACACACACACACACACACACACACACACACACACACAGCCATTCACACTCACAGTTACGGGCAAATTGAAACAGCCAGTTGGCCTAATTTCATGTATTTGGTCTGTGATAGGTAAGCAGAGTACCTAAAGGAAGCCCATGCATGTATGGAGACAACATGCAAGTTCTATACAGAAACACCTTTGCCGACCCTGGGACTCAAACCTTATAGGGTTGCTGTGAGGCAGACGTGCTAACCACTACGCTAACATGTTCTCCGCGTGCATGCGCAGGTTTCCTCACGCAGTCTAACGTCAACTAGCTGTACCAGATCGTGTGTGAATAGCTGTTTGTGTCTGTGTTAACTCTCCAATGGACTAGCGACCTGTTCAGGGTGTAATCCCGCCTCCAACCCCCAATGTCAGCTCGGATTGGCTCCAGGTTCACCCATAACCCTGAAGGATAAGTGGAATATATATAGGGGATGGAAAAGGAAATATAATGGTGAAAATATTGTTTATTTCGTTATGACTGCAAAGACACAACAGAACAATTGATTTACATCCAGCCTAATGTCAATAAGAGATAAATACAGAAAAATATAAACAGGAATTCCAACAGGTAAGAAAGAAGAATCCCCTGTTTTTTGCCCTCAGCTGCTCCACGCTGCCTTACCTCTGTGACGTCTTCTTATATTTTCTCCTGTAGTGACACAAACATAAAGAATTCATGTAAATGTGGATTTCTACTTAAACCTAATCAGTACAGTATTGTAAAAGTAAGTGTGTAAATTCCACATACCCATGAACATATGAAAAAAAAACACAATTCTCATGCTAATCCCGGCTAGCAAGCTAAGTTAGAAAAGCATTTCTGAACACAACTCATAGTTTAGTTCTAAGACAAAAGTGATGTGCAAGAATGTATGATACATTCTCAGTTCAACTATTAGAAGACATCAACGCGCCGCTGCGTGCTATCTGGGAAACGTAAAAAAGCATAAATGAGCTAATAATTGCAGCTAATAATTTACCTGGCTAGTTAGTTAATTCTTTTGGAAGCTATAAAAAGTTTAAGTGGCAGTGAAAGTGGGAGAAGTGTCAAAAAAAAAAATTCAACAATTCTTTTAGATACAGTAAAACCTCCGCTGACGAACGCTTAAGCTCACGAACTTTTCGCCTCAAGAACATTAAATTTGCGAGCATATAGTCTCTGCTGACGAACTAGTTTTCGGCGGACGAACCAAACCACGCGGTCGAACAGCGCCACGGTGGTGGCCACGAGAAGCTGACGCACGCTCATGGCGTCACAGTTCGTCACCCCCTTTCTTTGAGTGCGGACGTGGTTTGTGTTTGCTAGACATTTTGGACCATATTGAGTGTACTTTTGCTATTATGGAACCGAAAAAGACCCCACCACAGGCGGAGATCATTGAAAAACACGAACGAGGTGTGCGTTTGTGTGACTCAGCGTCCCAGCACCAGTACGCTAAGTCTACCATTGCTCCCATCCTTAAGAACAAGGAAGCTATTAAGGGTGCGTGTGTGGCTAAGGGTGTTTCCAAACAGTAGGCGTTTCCAAACACTCCTTCCAAACAGTAAGTCCCTCCCTCCCTCCTCCTCCCACTCCATTCCATCAAGCCATCAACTACCATCACAAAGGTAAATAAAACAACTTTATTATACAATACAGTTTATTTCTTTAATTACAATACAAGAGCACATTTATTATACATAAAATAAGGTATATTTTTGTGTAGTTTTAAGGCTTATTTAGTAGAAAATTATGTTTTATGGGGACCTGGGAACGGATTATTCTCATTTTAATGGTTTCTTATGGGAAATAAATGTTCGGAAGACGAACTTTTCGCCTTACACACACTTTCTGGGAACCAATTATGTTCGTGAGCAGAGGTATCACTGTATATATTTACAAAAAATACATTTGAACATTTTTGGCATTGATTTATTTATTTTTTTTAGCTAAACCCCTGTAAATTGTACTGTACTGCAAAATTTCAATGAAAAAAAAAAGAGAAAAACGTTAATTTCATGCCCCATCAGAACATATAAATAAATAAATAACCTGCTAAATATAGCCAAATGTATGTCACATTGAAACCATTACAGCAGTGCTTCTCAATTATTTTCTGTCGCGCCCCCCCCAGGAAGAGGAAAACATTTCATGCCCCCCCCCCCCCCCAATATAAATAGTGTTATTTGTCTAAAAATTGTTATAAGTAATCCTCTGCATAACACTGTGTCCTTATTAACATTATGAATACAAAAAAAAGAAGAACTATAGATCGACTTCCAACAAAGAATAACTTTATTAACACTTTTTTAGTCTTTTTGTTTAAAAAGCACAGCTTTTTGAAGCAGGGTGCATCAATTTGCCTGAAATAAAAAAGGATCCTTAAAAATAGCAAAAAATAAATAATAATAATAAATTCAAACTGATCAGCAATATTCACTCAAGAGCACAATATATAAAACACTCTAACCTACAAAACAAAAATGAATAAAACAATTTGTATTATTTTATTTTTTTATTTTTTTTGTCAAAATGATTAAGTCCAGATTAATGGCTGTAGTGAGAAGGTTTTGCAGTGCACAGATTTTCAAAGCCGGTTTAAAAGCACGACACTGAACTCTCAACTCCTGCTCAATGCTGAACTGGGATCTGGACTTATTTTCACAGCAGTGACGTCATCCAGCATGACAGAGACCGTGTGTGCTGCACGTCGGATCAGTTCCTCTGCTGTGGGGTTTTCTGCACTGAGCAGTTTGGACCTCCACCTTATCTGATGCTAACAAAGCTCGCTGGTTTGCTGGAGTAGCATTCACAAAGCGGGATGGTTGTTGGCGATACTCGGCACGTTTTCGCTGAAAAAACTCACGCAGCTCATCACGTGATCGGGGTGTGAAGTCTTTAAGTGACTCCTGAATTTATTTGGCTTCATGCTGTCCGTTGGCAATGTTTTCAGACACAGTAAACACGGCAGTCTTTGTTCGTTGCTCACCGCAGCACAGTGAAGTCGAGTGCTACGTTCGCGTCATCATACCTCCTCGACTTAGCTTTCGGGAGACTTTCGTTTCTCTCACTGTCTCCGTCTCTCTCTCCGCCTCTCTTTCCATCCCTGTTAAAAATTTCCATGATGGGTTTATTAACTACACTTCTTATTTTACCTTTGAGCACACTCTAACAGTGAGGAAGCCACTGCCACCTGCTGTAGTGGATATAGAATTACACTTTATCCTAATACAGCAAAAAAAAAAAAAAAAAAAAAAAAAAAGCATGTTCCCAGTGATCACACGCACCCCATCCTGCCAGAGCACCAGGGGGCGCGCCACCACTATTTGAAAACCACTGCATTACAGGAATACAATTTTGGAACATTCTGGCTAACTTCCTGTAGAATCTCTTAAATATGGTCTCGTATGTCAGATATGAAGTTTATAAATGGCAAAAAGATTGTTTTTATAAGTGGTGCTAGCCATTTTCTCTAGGCTTAAGTATCGCTTCATGCCATTCCTAGTGCTTCGTGCTAGGATGCTAGCTACCATTATGCTAACTTTTAGTAAATGTTAACTAGTACGCCAGACTCAGCATATGTGTTTTTTTGTTTTTTGTTTTGTTTTGTTTTGTTTTGTTTTTTTTTGTTTTTTTTTGGGGGTGAGGGGACTGACTGACTGAATTGATATAGCACTGAATAGCTAATACAAATATTTGAACCTTTATTACTAAACTGAATTGTTCAGTTAATGTTTAAGATTTTGATTGCGTTACTGATGTGATAGCTTCATAAACAGCTAGCCTATGACGTAGCATCACTTGCACTAATTCAGACATACATAATTTCCACAGAAACGCCACATAGCAATAATAGTTTATCAATGTGTGCAGCTAAGTCTGTGTTTTTAATAGCTGGCTTCTATGCAGACTTAGGCAGCAGTTTCAGCAGGGTCACTATCATTATTATTATTATTATCATTATTATTATTCATTCATTCATTTTCTGGATCGTTTAAACCTCCTAATCATGGTCACGGGGAGGCTGGCACCCATCTCAGCCAACTCTGGGCAAGGGCAGGGTACTCCCTGGACAGCTTGCCAGGCTATTGCAGGGCTAACACTCACACAACAATTCACACTTACACCTTTGTGCGATATGAAACAGCCAGTACACCTACTGTGCATGTCTTTGGACTCTGGGAGGAAATCGGAGTACCCGGACAAAACCTATGCAAACACAGGGAGAACATGCAAACTCCACAAAGAAACGCCTTGGAATCGAACCCAGGACCTTCTTGCTGTGAGGCAGACGTGCTAACCACTACACCACTGTGCCGCCATTATTATTGTTTCTGCACTTCATATTATTATTATTGTTATATACTGATAGTCCTTTCCTCGAATAGGTTTAACCTTTAAAGCGAAACTGCCTTGTGAGCTTTAAATAATACCATTTTGAGTCCTTGGTCACTACTGTTATAGTGTTCAATCAAGCCAAGTAATCGGACACCTCCAAACATGCTTTCCATGTGCCATTAACAGAAACATCAGAGCATTTAGTTCACGCACAAGAGGAACGCTGCACTCTTCATTCACATCTTCTCCATGATCAGACCAGTGCATCAGTCAGGACTGAAACTGTGTTTTCTCTCTCTCTCGCTCTCTCTCGTTTTTTTGCACCATAAGCTCCTTGTGTCGGCTGTCAGGTTCTATTAATTTCCTGCACACTTATAGATATTAATGTACATACATTCACACACATAAATGCACATGCTCATCCACCAGCTGTTGGTCAACCAAGTGTGAAATTAAAATGTTTTATATAATATAATGTAAACATGTTCACATTTTGGGGATTCACTACATATTCAGTGCAAATGTTTAATAGTAGGAGGAGAACTTTGATTTCTGAATATAGCAATATCCACCAAGACTGAGATGAATAATTGTTTTAGTGTACTGTATATTCTACATGATAGCACAAAAAAGTAAACTAAAAAATACATTGATGGTTTATTTTTACATTTTTAATTGATTCAAACAGTATCCTGAGACTGAGAAGAGGATAATTAAAAAATTATGTATGTGGAAAAAGCAAGGTAGATATCAGTGAATAGTCATATAATAGAAATACCATCATAGTAAAATACTAATAAATTTAGCAACATCAATCAAAGCTAAAGTAAATAAGTGTTTTAGCAGTGCTGGGCCTTCTGGCCAAACCAGGCCTTACAATAACATCATGATTTTTGTGTTGATTTGGATTTTCTTTCGATATAATGAAATAATGAAAGCTTTGAGAGCCATAATCCACCAAATCACAGGTTTCGATTATTTCTTTTGTTCAAATTCCATGTTATGAAAATTTCTATTAGGAAATTATGGATAAGAAGACATTTAATTATTCTTTATTCATTCATTCTCTAAGCCGCTTTATCTTAATTAGGAGTTGTGTGGAGGCTGGTGCCCATCTCAGCCGACTCCGGGCGAAGGCAGGTTACACTCTGAACAGCTTGCCGGGCCATCGTAGTGCCAATACATAACTATTCACACTCACATTCACACCTAGAGGCAATTTGGAACAGCCAATCATGCTACTGTTCATGTTTTTGGACTGTGGGAGAAAAACCAAAGAACCCGGAATAAACCCACATCAGCATGTTGAGAACATGCAAATTCCACACAGAAACACCCAAGCCTGGGAATCGCATCCAGGTCGTCTATCTGTGAGGCGGACTTGCTAGCCACTTTACCACCATGACCCGTATTTGGTTAGTTAGTTGGTGAGTCAGTTTAAAACAAATATAATTGTTTATCATTGTTGTATATAAATGTTGTAATGACACCTTGAAGTACAAAATAGATACGACTTTTCATTATACAGTGGTACCTCACTTTACGAAATTAATCCGTTCCACAGCCTTATTCTTAACCAGGATTTTTCGTAAATTGAACCGCATTTTACATATTAAACGCGTGATTCCTTCCAAGGCCCTTAATACTACCCCCTAAACCCTTTAAAAATGATAAAAGCATACCTTTTAAGACCTCCTTCTGCTTCAATATAGTACCAATGGTAGACGGGTTTGGCCATATATCACAAGCCCGTTTTCACTCGCACCGGAAATTACACGCGTGTGTGTATATGTGTGTGTGTGTGTGTGTGTGTGTGTGTGTGTGTGTGTGTGTGTGTGTGTGTGTGTGTGCCCGCGTGTGTTGACCATGTCTTCTTAGCAGAGTTATAATCTTACAAATGTTTATGGAAGTTTAAAAGCCTGAGTCAAAAAACAAGCATTATGGGAGATGCAGCTCCATAATAGCCAATGGGAGGGGGCTGCGTCATCCCGTCTAGCCAATGGGAGGCCAGTGAGGTGGGCTGTTGGAAGATAGTCAATGGGAAAGAAGCTCGTGCATTGTTTAAATGTTTGAATGGCGCGTTTGGCTCATTTCGTAAGGAGAAATTGTTTCGTATACAGAGACAAAAAATTTTGGAAAATGTTTTACGTAACCTGGATTTTTCGTTTGCCGGGACTATCGTAAGGTGAGGTACCACTGTACTTTTTTTTTTCCTATGAGCCGGAGAGAATCACAAAAGCATTCAAATAACAGACTGGCGTGCGTCAAAAACTTCTTAATCACCTTCTGAACCAGCAGCACTGATAAAGATCTCTAACCATCAGCAGAATTGACTCGCACTCCCAGCTGTGGTGGCTCCATTTGTAACATCACCCGAGCTTCTCATACACATCAATAATCTAAAAAATTGATCTTACAGAACAGGAGAACAGTGTGTTCCTCCTTCTCTCTCTCTCTCTCTCTCTCTCTCTCTCTCTCTCTCTCTCTCTCTCTCTCTCTCTCTCTCTCGTGCTCTCTCCCTTTCTCTCATCTTTTTGTCTTTAAACACAGACGGAAATGTGGTTTGTTTGGTTTTTTTTTCATTCAGCAATAACCTATTCCTTAAATGGTTTTGGGGAGACTGTGTGCGTTCGTGTCTCACAGGAATGTCACGTCGTTAAGAGTAAAGGCTCTGCTTTTATATAGAGCACTCTTAATAAAAACAGCGTTTGCATCTTGTTAAGTGTGTGTGATGGTTTTCATAGGAGCTGGATTCCATTTTTTTTAACACCATCTGTTTTTGTTTTGGAGGTGAGATAATGAAGTGATGCTCCCAAGACACTGCCGGGTAGGTGGGAACGTGGTTTAGGGGTTAAGGTGGGGGTGGGAGGGTTCTGATTTGGGTTTTTTTGTTTTGTTTTTTTGTTTTTTTTTGGTGGGGGGTGGGGTGAGGGCTATGTTGATTGCTGTTGGAGAGTAGATCACAGAAAGATTTTCTAGTTTGTTGTTGTTGTTATTGATATCTATTTGTTTTATTCAGGATATTAAACGATCCCTGTGTTGATGCAGGACCACAATATTTCAGGTTTATGATGCGTTCCATTTTTTTTCTGTTAACATCCAATATTCTTGCATATGGACCTTCTTAGGAAAACACTCTCACTCACTCATACGCCACACCTCGAAGTCCTACTGGGGTTGCAGGAAGGTTGGAGCATGCATCACACGACCAATACACACACACACACACACACACACACACACACACACACACACACACAACTATTCAGACTCACATCTCTGAGCCATTCAGAGCAGCCAATAAGCATAAGACGCATGTCTTTAGACTGCCAGAGGAAACCGGAGTGCCCGAAGGAAACCCATGCAAGCACAGAGAGAACATGCAAACACCAAACAGAAATACCCTCACCCAGGACGAGAATCCAGGACCTAGCCCCTTCAGCGCTTTATAATAAAGCTGCATAATCATAATACGGTACTTGGAATGCTTTGGCAATGGTTGACTGGTTCTAGGCAGGACACTGAGAACCCTTGTATTTTTGAACCCAAAGTATTTTTGAAGAATCTGTTTTTTGATAACCATGACACAAGGAAAGACTTATTATATTTTTTCTATACACAAAGGAAACCTAAGTATATAATAAGTAACCTTATCAGATCGTGCACACACACACACACACACACACACACACACACACACACACACACACACACTATCTAAGACTTGTTGAAAAGTACTTACAGTCCCCGTAGTCGGAGCCAGATCTTCTCGATCTGGTCTGGTTGGAGGTACTTCAGTGAAGTGCTCTCAAACTCCTCGATTTCTTTGGTTGGAGACTCCATGGTGAAGTTAATCCGGAGCGAGTGATGCGGTGAGGGTGCAGGAACGATAACGAGGGGAGAACCTGCGCCCCCTCTTCAGTACAGCTGTGGCCAGGACACTACCGCTGGCAACATCCTCTGTCCCCACTCCTCCTCCTCCTCCTCCTCCTCCTCCTCCTTTCCCTCGTCCTGTTACTGTGCTACTCAGAGCCGTGTTCAGGGGTTGAGTGTGTGTGTGTGTGTGTGTTTAGATAAAGTCAGAACGCACTCAAGGAGCAGGAAGTGTTGTGCAAAGCTGCATGTGTGCCTGTATATGTGTGCATGTGTGTCCTGTGTGTGTGTGTGTGTGTGTATGTGTGTGTGTGTGTGTGTGTGTGTGTGTAATCTCTCTGTTTCTGTGCAGAATAGTGTAGTCTACTGATCCCGGCATGAGCAAATGGGACAGAGGGAGGAAAATGGCAAGAGGGAGAGAGGGAGAGAGAGAGAGAGAGAGAGAGAGATGGAAACAGAGCGAGGTTTAGGGTGGAGTAGAAGACCACTGCTGGCACAGCCGGCAGGGTGTACTGAGATCAATATATTTTATTCATCGTGGAGAGTGCGGAATGGAAAAAGAGTGGAACGATGATACACATCAAAAGAGGAGAAGGGATGCGACAACCTTCGGGTCACATTAAAGTGCAGGTGTTCAAAATGTTCGGCTGTTAAGTCATAACCGTAAAGGCACGTTCCAACCACTGTGCAGGTTCAGATGGTTTTATATAAAGTAAGTTTATACATTCGTTTAATATTTTAACCAAAATCACTTTTACCAAAAAATAAATACACATTAACTTTTAGATTATAAAGTAAAAATATCTAATTTTCCACTGGTAATATTCACCATCGTTGGTCTATCGTCGTTGACGTCCCCCACCCAAAAAAAAAAAAAGGAAAAACTATGCAACTTACATGTAAAGTGTTTATTTCCTCGTAGTGCTTATAAAATGGAATAGCTACAAAAAGATTATTTAAAACAAAGGACAAAGTAAGAAGGTGAGAGAAACAGTGCTGATCAATGATTGGTCATGGCAGGAACCATGGTAATTAGGAATTGGACATAGGAATACTGTGGTTATTAGTGATTGGTCATTGGTAAAAACCTAGTTATCTGTGATTGGTCATGGGCGGAACCATGGTTACTTGTAATTTTTCATGGAGGGATTATGATTACCTGTGATTGGTCATTGCCAGAACCATGGTTATCTGTGACTGGAAATCGGGTGTCATGATTATCCGTGATTGGGCTTAGATGAGAACTGTGGTTAACCATGATTGGCCATGAGTGAAACCATAGTTATAAGCCATTGTTCATGGTTAGGACTATGGTCATCAGTGACTGAACATGAATGAGAAGACATTGTTATTAGTGATTGGCCATTGGGAGAAACATGGCAAAGATTGAATGATCATGAGTGAGACAGTGGTTATCGATGATTGGTCATGGACAGGAAGATGGTTATCAGTGATTGGATCTGAAAAGGGAGCCACTGCCCTTAGTGATTGGCAGTTGGTGGAAACATGCATAGGAATGAATGGACACAAGGGGAACCATGGTTATCAGTAACTGGTTTTGGACGGTACCATAGTTATCAGTGATTGCTCACGGGCACAAATCAGACATCACACTCTGATCTGAGCAAATCCTTAATTTCTTTACTTGTTTAACTGCAGCTGTGATGTAAGCTAATGATCTGTAACTAGTATTGTCTGAAAGAGTTGCTAGATTTGTCGCTGGGCTTTCTACAGAAACAATTAAGGTCCTTTAAGTGAACTAAAAGTCACCAAATAAAATTGAAAAGTCCCTTTAAACTGCAACCCTCAAGATGTGTTTGGCTCAAAAAATGGCTGCTGACATCATACTGAACAAGTGAAAAGCCAAAGTCAAGTCAAACTCCAGACCCTTCTTGTAAACTTAAAAAAAGAATCAAGAAAAAAACGTGATCTGCTCATAGAATAAAAATAGTATATTTCCAGGCTTCACATATGCTTGGAATTAGGCTTGATTCTCTTGTATATGTTCTATAATAATGTTCAGTAGCATGCTCAGTTGGTCTCTGATCCAGCATATGCCACCTAAAATAAGCATAAAGCATTCACACATGCTGCTATTCACAACCCCCAATTCATGGGGCAACTTGGCCAAGCTAACACAGGAGAGAGGGATGGCATGCTCTCACCTTTTTTTCACTTACAACAATCACCAGTCAATCATAAGCATCTGTGAGCTCATTCATACAAGGGGCAAGTTGCTTTTTACCTCCGAGTCTGTTACGTTACACCCAAGGATACATGCACAGCAGTTTGTGAAAAGACAGGTATCAGTATCACGTGTCAAGGACAGAGCATGTGCATGCTTACACTCGTCCCTGGTTGGTGGTGGTTATAGAATAAGGAGGATAAAGCAATCCGTGACGGGAGTGATTTGGAAGAATTGGAAGTCCTATTAAGGTCTCATGGTGGCCGGAGTCTAATTGAGCCGACCCTGGGAGCAGTATTTCTTATATCTGAGAAACAATTTGATATTGAGCCATATGATTGCATATATGACTTTTGGCCATGTCTGACCTTGAATTATCAAAATCAAGGTCACAGGGTTTTGAATGTTAATAACTTTCAAATAAGTGACGATAGACCTACCATTACTGTGGAACACTAACAGGAACACATATGTGGGATTTCAAATGAGAGAATTACTTTTGACCATGAGTGACCTTGAATGGACAAAATCGAGGACACAAGATTCAGTTGAGTTCATTTGCTGTAACCGCTTAATCCGAATTAGGGTCGTGGGGAGGCTGGTGCCCATCCCAGCCGACTTTGGGCGAGGGCAAAGTACACCCTGGACAGCTCACCAGGCCATCACAAGGTGGAAACACGCCGACGGCTTTGCCATCTACTCTTTACGAAAGTCAGCAATGGTTATTTTACATGCCTCACAACATAGACAGTGAGAGACATGGCCGGCCTTTGATAACCCAGTTAGCTGCACCGGGGGGGGGGGGGGGGGGGTGGTGTAAGTGACAACCTTGTGGAGAGTGGGACTCAAACCCCCAACCTTTAGATCAGTGATCCAGCGCCCTATACCACTAGACCACCACTGCCCCACACACAAAATTCATTCATTCATTTTCTGAATGAATTGGATCACAGGGAGGGTGGTTCCCATTTCAGATGAGTCTGGGTGAGGGCGGTGTACGGCCTCGACAGGTCACCAGGCAGAAACACACTAATAGCAATGCAGTCTACTCTTCACAAAAGTCAGCAACTTACATGCCTCTCGCCAGAGACAGTGAGAGACATGGCTGGCCTTCAATAATCCAGTTAGCTAAACTGGAGAGATAATAGTGACAACCTGGTGATAGTGGTGCCTCAACCCCTAACCTTGGGTTCAACAACTGAGCACCTGACCACCAGGCCACCACTGCTCCAAGGTTACGAGATTCTGACCACCAATAACCTTGGACCCAGCTAACCCGGTTACGTTGCAGCGACGTCGCCACAACGTGGCAATGAAACAGTGAAATGATGGCAGACACGTCACTTTGTAGACTCCCCAAAACGTTGCTGCAACGTCGCGAGCGACGTCCGTGATGAACGTGGCAGAAACGTTGCTGCAACGTTGCAAGCGACGTGAAAACGTGGCAGCAACGTTCCAAGCAACGTGGTGACGTGGCAGCGACGCTGCTGCAACGTGGTGACGTGGCAGAGACGTTGCTGCGACATTGCAGGTGATGTCATCAAGAACTTTTCAAAAATGTTGTGAAGGATGCGGCAGACACTTGTAACATTAATAAATATTTTATTAACATAGAACATACACTCAAAGCATCTGAGGATTGGGTAACCCCAGCCCGTACCCCTTACAAAACTTACAGTACACAAATTTAATTTCTTTTTAATTAATTATTCATTATAAAAATTGGAGTCTGCGTCTGAGGTTCCATCCTTAGCACTTTCTGCAGTACTGGAGTTCACCTGGAAAAGAAAAAATAATAAAATAAGTAAAACGTATAGCAGATGTAGGAGTTAACTTTCCCTCGTGCCTAAAACAATTTTATACTTATAAAAAAAATAAATAAATAAATAAAAAGCTCAGAAGCAGGTCAAGTGCTAAGGTCACATTTTATTTATCTGTAACGTTATCTAGCAATATTATTATAATGTAAGTTTGCGGCAATACAGAACTGGGCCAACACAATCAGCACAATAATACTGCTTATGGACTAATGAAATTACCTTAGAACGGGAACCACCTTCCTTTCGTGGTTCATGTTTTAAAGTTTTCCCAATGGCCTCGTCCACGTCCTGATGTGGAGTCCCCGGATGGCAACACGTTTCATATCCTCTCAATAAACATAAGTGAAGCCAAGTTAAATTTAGAACTATGAACACATCTGGCTGTGAAATGTATAGCTTTAAATCTTACCCTGTGATCTTGCCTCAGATTTTGGTTAAATCTTCTTTTCTCAGTGGAAATATTGTTGGTCAAGATGAAGAACTCTTCATTCACTGTGGCGAGCCGAAAGGTAATCTCTTTATCTGTTCAAGCAAGCGCGCCAAACCTGACACGCAGGCGCACAGTTTACTGTGGCAGACTTCGCACAGACGGGGGAGACGATTGGTGTGCGACGTTTAGGCGACGTCAAAACAACGTTGTGATTAAACGTCAGCCATAAGATCTCGGTGAACGTTTGGTGTAACGTCGCTACAACGTTTCCGTGACGTTACGTGCAACCTGACGAAATCGTGACCTTTCTGCAACGATGCAAATGGTCGCAACGACGTTGCGTGTTAGCTGGGGAACAAGTACCGCAAGACATACCATTACTATGGAACACTAACTGGAAACCATATATAAACTTTGTACATTTACCTTTGACCTTGAGTGACCTTAAAAGGTCAAACCCAAAGTAACAGGATTTTCAATGTTCCTAAATTTGAAAGGCGTGCCAAGAGACTTTTACTTGAGAACACTATAAGAAAGCACATAATGACTCACATATCATCAAACAGACACAGGGGTAATTAGAGCATTAAAACAGCAAATGAATTAAAACAATAAAAGAACATTTAGGAAGCTAACCCTTAGCAAACGTAGCGAAAGCAAGACTTGTCCCCCACCCCCCTCCCCAAGCTCACTTCTTGAGCACACTCAACTGTTTTCTTTTTAAGAATCTGTGCACGGCTCAGACAATGATAACCCTTTCTTTGTCTCATCAATTGCACACAATCTATTACCTCATTATTCAGAGCCACTTTCTAAATGAATAATCAGAAATCAATACTTCTGCAATTCCTCTTTTGTCCAAGATTCTAGATGGTTTTTCGACAACTTAATTTAGGAATGATTTGAAGGACATATAAGAGGATTTAATTTTCTTATTTTCAAACAATCAAAAAATAACCTTCATGTAATTTTGTCTCCTTTCACACACACACACACACACACACACACTATATACATATATGTATATAGTGTGTGTGTGTGTGTGTGTGAAAGGAGACAAAATTACATGAAGGTTATTTTTTGATTGTATTTTTGATTATATATATGCATATACATACATACACAGGGATCCCTCGCTACTTCGCGCTTCAATTGATGTGGCTTCAGGTTTTTTTTTTTTAAATATTCATCGAATTAAAAAAATAAGGAAATTAAGGAAGAATAGGGGAGAAATTTAAGGGAAATACTGCAAAACAAGTCAAATTGTGCAAAAAAACCCAAACAAACAAAAACAAACAAAAAAAACCTTACTTTTAAAAACTACTTACGTTTTTATGTGAGGTGTGCATCAGTGTTTGCGTGCATATAGATGAGCGTGCACACACTCAGATAGGTACCACACATAAAAATGTATGTGTATGTGTGTATTTATATTTAGTAGAATTTATAGCATTGAATATGTATTTATTGATATTATAGACACATATACATGTATATATACGTCAGCCAGGGGGGTGTGATCCTACTTCGAAAATGCTTTTCATAACTTGAATTTTTCGTTTGGTGAGACTTTCGTAAGGTGAGGATATATATGTAGGTATATATATATATATATATATATATATATATATATATATATATATATATATATATATATATATATATATATATATATATACACACATGTATGTATATATATATATACACACATATACACATATATATATATATATATATATATATATACACACATATATATATATATATATATATATATATACACACACATATATATATATATATATATATATATACATACACACACACATATATATATATATATATATATATATATATATATATATATATATATATATATATATATATATATATATATATATACATACATATATATATATATATATATATATATATATATATATATATATATATATATATATATAAACAGCTCTAACTAGTGAAGGATGCCTTGGTTCACCTAATCAGCAGTACATGATGCTACAATTATTCATTGGTGATTACTTGAGGGTAGTATGATTGTTATATAATTTATGGGCCTGCAGGTGACTGATGAAGGCAACCCTTGATTACCAAATCCTGTGGCGTACTGGACATTTGGTGGCAGTTCCCCTGAGGAAGACAGGAGCTTCATGCTCTTCCCTTCTCTCTCACATTCTGATCCCGGCATAGGCTTGCTTTGTATTGCTTTGTGTCTTCAGCAACTATATGCCTTCAAGCCAAATTATTATTATTACTACTATTATTATTATATTATAATATTAATTCGCTCATTCATTTGTTGAACCTTTTGATCCTATTAGGGTTGAGGGAGGATAGAGTCTATCTCAGCTGACACTGTGTAAAGATGTGATGACCCTGAACAGCTTGCCAGTCCAGCATACACACTCATTCAAACACACTCACACCAGGAGCGATTTAGAACAGCCAATTAGTCTGATGTGCATGTCTTTACATTCTGAGAGGAAACTCATGAAACCACAGGAAGATCATAGGAAGATGGCAAGCAAGGTAGACACATCCGCTCTTCATGCAGCCATGTCTTTTGTTTATTTTATTGCGTGTACTCTCATTTTCTTTTCTGTGCTAAGTTGCTGGCATATGCACATGTGCAGTATAGCAGGGCTGAGCGACTAATGGTTTTGGATAATTACTGCGCCACAGCCGAAAATAATAGCAGCTGGGACTTCATTCCACCAGAGCTCCGTAAACCCACTGACCTCTCTCTCCATCTCCCCATGGAAATGGCACAGGCGACAACACAGGAAACAGAAGAGGGGGAAGTGAGTGGATCTATGGGCTAAGTTAAATGCTAACCCCTACAAACCAGCCATTCCAAGTTTATTTCTCGCCAACTCGTGGTCGCTCAACAACAGGATTGCTGAATTATGACTGCGCTTTAATTCATTAATTCTTGCCACATAGATTATTGTGTTGTAGTAAATTTTGAATCTTGGTTGGACACTTTCACTTTGAAAGCCACGAATTAGCTCGTAAGCCATGCTATCTCCAGAGTGGACAGAACCCTCATGTACAGTAGGAAACTTGGAAGAGGCCTATCTGTTTACATTAAAAACAGCTCCAACTCCATGATTAAAGTTATTCACTGCTGTTCAGATATAGAGTATCTGATAGTACAGTGTGGACCTTTTTATTTGCCGAGAGAGTTCACATCTGTAGTTATAATCGCAGTTGATGTGCCACCCCAAGCTACAGCTAAGTTAGCCATGGAACTACTACAAGACTCTATTAACAAACAGCTAGCAGTGTAGCCAGACTGTTATAATCACTGCAGGAGACTTTACTCATGCAAACTTGAAGTCGGTCCTGCCAAGAATCTACAAAAAAATGTGAGTTTTAGAATGTGATAAAAAAAAAAAAAAAAAAAAAAAACCCACTGGAACAGGTCTACACCAACATCCCAGATACCTATGTTGACTGAGGAAGTCATTACAGGTCTACAGGATTGTTTTGACTCTACAGACTGGGAAATATTCAAAGAGAAGACAGACCTGGAGACAAAAAAATGCAGCAGTGTTAGCACCGATGTTCCAGAACCCTTTCGGTAGTATTTCTAGCTTTCTATTTGGTAGTTCTCAACATATTCATATCTGTTGAAACATCTTTTTTTTAATTTTAGCTAGTAATCCCACTTTTTTTGAGAATTTTTTTTCAGTATTAAGTATTCTTAAAATGAGGACACCCCCAGTGCAGCTAACTGGGTTATCAAAGGCCGGCCATGTCTCTCTCACTGTCTATGGTGTGAGGCATGTAAAAGAACCATTGCTGACTTTCGTAAAAAGAGTAGGCTGCAAAGCCGTCAGCGTGTTTCCGCCCTGCGATGGCCTGGCGAGCTGTCCAGGGTGTACTCTGCCCTCGCCCTGAGTTGGCTGGGATGGGCACCAGCCTCCCCGCAACCCTAATTAGGATGAAGCGGTTACAGAAAATGAATTGATGAACTGAAAATGAGGACAAAAGAAAAAGGAGAGACAGAGAGACAGAGACAGAGAGAGAGAGAGAGAGAGAGAGAGAGAGAGAGAGAGAGAGAGAGAGAGAGAATACAAACCTCTTCCAAGACACTGAAAAACAAGAAAGTTCACAACAACCCCCATCCCCAAACCTGGGCCTGCTTTACTATTACACTACAAAAAAAAATCATCCACAATATTAAAGAACCTTTAAAAAGATTCCTGGTTACAGTGTTTCATCCAAAGTATAAAGCATTTTTCTTGTCGAAAGCCTCACTTTTGGAATTAATTTCATGGGAATTTGCAAACAAATGAACAAACTACTGCAATGGCCTGGCAATCTGTCCAGGGTGTACTCTACCCTCACTCACATTCGGCTGAGATGGGCACCAGCCTCTCCACAACCCAAATAAGAATAAAAATCGGTTCAAGGAAATAAATTAATGAATTAACAAACTAGAAGCAGTTAGAAAGCGGAAACCTCTACCAAGCCGGAAAAAAAAATCCCAGAAGATACAGGGCACGCTTTACTGAGCCGAATATAATAACACACTTGAACATTATCTTATCCCACAATTTTAAAGAATCCTTAAAACAATCCTGAATATAGAATTTGATCTCCCAAATGTAATGGGGTGTAACTTCAGCTGTATTCCGACCCCCTAAAAGCTGTCATCAAATTCCGTTCATAACTTTAGCATAACATTGCAAACAAACAAATCATCAACCCAACGCTGAGAGAAATGAGGTATTCATATTCAGTTCGAGTACTACATTTATGGATGTCTGCTTTTTTTATCACTCCTTTTCACTTAGTTTTCCTTCCTTTATTTCCATCACTGCCTTTTTCTGTCAATTTCTCTGTGCACTAAGATCTCGAGAGTGACTCAGCAGCAGAAGCCATTCAATTATGCGATGCAGCGCCACAGATGATAATGTCACAGCCTCAGCTGAGGACCACTACTATTCCACTTTCATCTGTAGAGATGGTGGCAGAGTGCTTGTGTGTGTGTGTGTGTGTGTGTGTGTGTGTGTGTGTGTGTGTGTGTGTGTGTGTGTGCAGGAGAAAGTGAGAGTGACCACACTGCCACACTTCACTCCTCCCTTTTCAAAGGCCAAGCATGAAAAGCCCTGCTCTTTTCAGTCCATCATGCATGTCATGGCAGATATACTGTATAAAGATAAAGATGAAGTGAGCTTTATTGTCAACTGTTGCATGAATACTGAAAATCAGTTTAGCAACTTTTTTAGCACCAGTTTAAAAAGAAAGTGCACAAAAGCCAACGAAGGAACTGCACTACATGTGCATATAACTACATTAGTCATTAGTGCTTTTCAAATAGTGGGGTGCTTGATGCCAGGGAAGGCACGGTGTGATGCCGAGGAACTGCGTATGACCCTGGGGAACAGGCTTTTCTGGAATAGTGTACGAGAATTAAGTGTGATTGCACCTCCACTCCAGTAGTTGGCAGTGGCGCTCTCATTGTCACGCTATGGTGTAGCGGTTTTTCGCACAAGCAAATAATATGTTCAGTTCATTTTCTGTCACCGCTTCATCCTAATTAGGGTCACGGGGAGGCTGGTGCCCATCCCAGCCAACTTGGGGCGAGGGCAGAGTACACCCTGGACAGCTCGCCAGGCCATCGCAGGGCGGAAACATGCTGACGGCTTTGCAGCCTCCTCTTGTCGAAAGTCAGCAATGGTTCTTTTACATGCCTCACACCATAGACAGTGAGAGACATGGCCGGCCTTTGATAACCCAGTTAGCTGCACTGGGGGGACAGTGACGACCTTGTGGAGAATGGGACTCGAACCACCAACCTTTGGATCAGCGATCCGGCACCTTATACCACTAGACCACCACTGCCCTCGCAAATAATATGAAGTGCAGTAAACAACCCCTCAAGAAACAACATGGAAAATTTTCTAATAGGAACGAAGAGAAAGAAGGAGAGAGACGGGGATATTAAGACAGAAGTAAGTTGAATGAGTTTAAATAAGGATTTTTTTTTTATTTCAGGCACATTGGTGCACTTCAAATCTTTTCTATTACAGATTAAAAAACAATGTTAATGAAGTTTTTTTTTATTTTTAAATTGAACTATATTTCTTTTTTTGTTTTTAATGTTAACAAAGATGCAATGCTATGCAGAGATGTACTAATAACAATTTTATAGGCAAATAATACTATTTATAGTCGCTCGCGAGACAGTTCTCTTCTTTTCCTTTCGGCTGCTCCCTTCAGGGGTCGCCACAGCAAATCATCCGCCTCCATCTCACCCTGTCCTCTGCATCTTCTTTTTTGACTCCAACGACCTTCATGTCTTCCTTCACCACATCCATAAATCTCTTCTTTGGTCTTCCTCGAGGCCTTCTGCCTGGTAGTTCCAACCTCAGCATCCTACTGCCAATATACTCACTATCCCTCCTCTGTACATGTCCAAACCATCTCAATCTAGCCTCTCTGACTGTGTCTCCAAAACATCTTACATGTGCTGTCCCTCTGATGGACTCATTTCTGATCCTATCCATCCTCGTTACTCCCAGAGAGAACCTCAACATTTTCATCTCCGCTACCTCCAGCTCTGCCTCCTGCCTTTTCCTCAGCGCCACTGTCTCTAAACCATACAACATCGCTGGCCTCACCACCACTTGTACACTTTTCCTTTCATTCTTGCTGACACTCTGCTATCACACATCACACCGGACACTTTTCACCAACCATTTCAACCTGCCTGTACACGCTTCTTCACCTCTTTTCCACACTCTCCATTGCTCTGGATTGTTGAGCCTAAGTACTTAAAATCCTCCACCTTCCTTATCTCTGTTCACTGTAACATCACCGTTCCTACTGGGTCCTTCTCATTCATACACATGTATTCTGATTTTCTGAGGCTAACCTTCATTCCCCTCCTTTCCAGGGCATACCTCCACCTCTCTAGATTTTCCTGCACTTGTTCTCTGCTCTCACTACAGATCACAATGTCATCTGCAAACAGTTGGGGGGCGTGAAATATTTTTTTCTTCCTAGAGGGGGCGCCACAGAAAATAATTGAGAAGCACTGACCTACATACACATACTAGTCCTTCTCAAAAAATTAGCATATTGTGATAAAGTTCATTATTTTCTGTAATGTACTGATAAAAATTAAACTTTCATATATTTTAGATTCATTGCACACCAACTGAAATATTTCAGGTCTTTTATTGTTTTAATACTGATGATTTTGGCATACAGCTCATGAAAACCAAAAATCCCTATCTCAAAAGATTAGCATATTTCATCCGACCATTAAAAAAAGTGTTTTTAATACAAAAAAAAGTCAACCTTCAAATAATTATGTTCAGTTCTGCACTCAATACTTTGTTGGGAATCCTTTTGCAGAAATGACTGCTTCAATGCGGCGTGGCATGGAGGCAATCAGCCTGTGGCACTGCTGAGGTGTTATGGAGGCCCAGGATGCTTCGATAGCGGCCTTAAGCTCATCCACAGTGTTGGGTCTGGTGTCTCTCAACTTTCTCTTCACAATATCCCACAGATTCTCTATGGGGTTCAGGTCAGGAGAGTTGGCAGGCCAATTGAGCACAGTAATACCATGGTCAGTAAACCATTTAGCAGTGGTTTTGGCACTGTGAGCAGGTGCCAGGTCGTGCTGAAAAATTAAAATCTTCATCTCCATAAAGCTTTTCAGCAGATGGAAGCATGAAGTGCTCCAAAATCTCCTGATAGCTATCTGCATTGACCCTGCCCTTGATAAAACACAGTGGACCAACACCAGCAGCTGACATGGCACCCCAGACCATCACTGACTGTGGGGACTTGACACTGGACTTCAGGCATTTTGGCATTTCCTTCTCCCCAGTCTTCCTCCAGACTCTGGCACCTTGATTTCCGAATGACATGCAAAATTTGCTTTTATCCAAAAAAAGTACTTTGGACCACTGAGCAACAGTCCAGTGCTGCTTCTCTGTATCCCAGGTCAGGCACTTCTGCCGCTGTTTCTGGTTCAAAAGTGGCTTGACCTGGCGAATGTGCCACCTGTAGCCCAGTCCACTGCTTCCACAGGTCCCCCAAGGTCTGGAATCGGCCCTTCTCCACAATCTTCCTCAGGGTCCGGTCACCTCTTCTGGTTGTACAGCGTTTTCTGCCACACTTTTTCCTTCCCACAGACGTCCCACTGAGGTGGCTTGATACAGCACTCTGGGAACAGCCGATTCGCTCAGAGATTTCTTTCTGTATCTTCCCCTCTTGCTTGAGGGTGTCAATGATGGCCTTCTGGACAGCAGTCAGGTCGGCAGTCTTACCCATGATTGCGGTTTTGAGTAATGAACCAGGCTGGGAGTTTTTAAAAGCCTCAGGAATCTTTTGCAGGTGTTTAGAGTTAATTGGTTGATTCAGATGATTAGGTTAATAGCTCGTTTAGACTACCTGAACATGATATGCTAATTTTTTGAGATATGAATTTTGGGTTTTCATGAGCTGTGTGCCAAAATCATCAGCATTAAAACAATAAAAGACCCGAAATATTTCAGTTGGTGTGCAATCAATCTAAAATATATGAAAGTTTAATTTTTATCAGTACATTACAGAAAATAATGAACTTTATCACAATATGCTAATTTTTTTGAGAAGGACTAGTATATTCACATACCCTTGTGTACATATAGAGACATATAAATACGTATATCCCATATACACCTCTATATTATCCACATATTCACACATTTACAGACTATACATATATTCACCCATTCACACCTATTCATACATGCACAGAAGGGTCAATGATATGTTAAATGTGCAGATATACACCAGGTAAGAGGTTGAGCTTTACATTTTAAGGTGCCTGATGGTAAAATATCATGTTGGAGACCTGCTCTAAACATGAGTCTGTCTTCCTTTTGGCTTTTTCCCTTTCACTTGAGAGTCGCCACAGCGAATCATCTGATTCGCACATTTGATTTGGCAGAGGTTTTTACGTCGGATGCCCTTCCTGTCACAACCCTTTTAGCAAGGGACAGAAACACGCTGACGACTTTGCAGCTACTCTTTACGAAAGTCAGCAATGGTTCTTTTACATGTCTTTCACCATAGACAGTGAGAGACATGGCCCGCCTTTGATAACCCAGTTAGCTGCACTGGGGGGGGACAGTGACAACCTTGTGGAGAGTGGGACTCGAACCCCCAACCATTGGATCAGCGATCCAGCACCCTATACCACTAGACCACCACTGCTCTAAACATGAGTATTGCACTTAAAATAAGTACTGCACTGTCCAGGAAGATGGTCTGAATGATGTTTATTCAGTCAGTGTGTGTGACCGTGGTGATGGTGGTTACACGTTTAACAGCTCGTGGGTAAAAGCTGTTCTTGAGTTTGTTAGTTTATGTTTTTGACTGTCCTGTATCTGTTTCCAGAGGAGAGGGAGGAGAAATTGGGGTGTCCAGGGTGTGTGGGGTCCCTAATAATTCCACTGGTTTGCCTCTGAAGTCTGTCAATGTAAATGTCACTTGGGGGGGGGGGGGGGTAGTGCAGTTCCAGCTACACACTCTGCCGTCCTCATCACCCACTGCAAGGCCTTCCTGCCTTCTACAGTACAGCTGCTGAACCATACTGTACAGCAGAAGGTCAGGAGGATCTCAGTGGTGAAGCAGGAAAAGTTCATCAGTGGGGGTCTGAGTAGACGGGCTTGTCAAGGGTTTTTGAGGAAGTACATCCTTTGTTGTTATTTCCCCTCCTGGTGGGAGATGTTTGCGGTCCAGGTGAAGTCAGCAGAGCTGTGGACTCCAAGAACTTTGAAGCACTCCACCCTCTCTTCCGCCTCTCCATCAATGTAGAGGGCAAAGTGCCCAGCTGTTTTAGATCTCCTGAAGTCCATTAAGCCTCTTCTCTGTTTTGAGGAAGGTGGGAACAGTACATTTCCGTAGCGAGAGATTAAAGATGGTAGAAATAAGTAAGTAGGGTGTTTTTGGTTTTACTCCTCACCTCAGATGATGAAACACAGGAGCTCTTCCTGCTTTAATGATTATGTTATGTAGTAGATTTATATAGCGCTTTATCCATACTGGAATATTATGCTCAAAGCGCTGAGTTGCACTCAAGCTCTCAGTGTTTTATTGATAATAACTCTTTATTGTCAAAGTACATTGCATACATGAAATCTGGTCTTTTGTGCTCTGGGCACCCGTCACCACTGTGCGGTGCCAGTTATTGCATTGTTCTATCCTTTGATGCTGAGCACCAAGCAGGAAACAACAACTACCAAATTTTAATGTCTTATGGTATGACGTGGCCGGATTTGAACTCCGACCTTCTGGAGGATAAAGGGGACGCTCTACCAACTGAGCTAAATCCCCGGTTATATTTGACTATACCATGACTACATATATAACTCATCATATAGACATCAGCGCTTGATGCCATGACCTAATGTCTAGAAACTTACACGACCAAGACAAATATTTCTCTTTTACACTTAATCCTCTGATGTAGTCACAGGGAGGCTGGAGCCTATCTCACCAAGAACACCCTGAACCTGGCCAGTCCACCAGAGGCCCAGCACATAGGCAAAAAGAAAAAGAAAATCACACTCACAATCAATCTGGAACAATCTGAGCAATCTGGAACAGCCATTGAGCATAATGTGCATTTCTTTGGACTTGGGGAGGAAAGCACCCACGCTGAGCCCAGGATTCTTCTTGCTGTGAGTCAGATGAGCTACTCACTATACCACTGTACGTATTACCTTTCCTTTGCATTACTACCAAAAATCAGTGCTTCTTGATGTGCATTCTGTGCCAGCTGTGGCCCTTTTAACTGTGAAGGTGAATGCAGCACACTTCAGACGTTACAAATGCGAGACAGCCTTTCCAATTTTCCATACTGACAAAGTAAAGGTTTCCCTGAAGGGCGTTCCCGAAGCTCGTCATTTTAAACTGCTGACAGAAATTACTGTACAAATTAAATACACCTCCCTGCCAAAAATAAATAATCTGGATTTAATGAACCAATCTGTTATGTCAGGTCAGGTTTTGCCCTGCTACTGGTAACATGTAAGCCAGTACAACCTGTTGCATGGTCAAGTGGTCAGCGACTTAAACCGGCTCCCCCACCAGGTTCTAAATTTGGTGTGGACCGTGGCTAGCAACTCAGCAGGAGTAAAAACGAGACCTATCAAAGGGCGGATGAAGTCTTTAGAGTCAATGGCCAGCTAGATAGAGATGGTGTCTCAATAAAAAAACCCTGCAGAAAGAACTTTGGGCCTCCACTGTGGATTTTTTTGCCCTTTGTATACAGGCATGACAAGCTGTGATAGCTGCCACCTACGCCAGTATTCTGTCACGACACCCAAATTGATTGACTAAATGAGCCAATCAGCCAAACCATCTCTTTTCTTCAACAATCATTTGGAGAAATCCTGTGGTTGTGGAAAAGACGCCGTGTTTCAGAAGGTCAAATTATCTGCCTGCTTCATCGAAATAAAACAAAGTAGTTAGGTTGGGTTAAAATGAATAGAATGAAGTTAAAAACTACTGGGACACCACTGGGACACCACTGGGGCAGTGGTGGTCTAGTGGTATAAGGTGCCGGATCGCTGATCCAAAGGTTGGGGGTTCGAGTCCCACTCTCCACAAGGTTGTCACTCCACCCCCACCCCCCCCAATGCAGCTAACTGGGTTATCAAAGGCCGGCCATGTCTCTCACTGTCTATGGTGTGAGGCATGTAAAAGAACCATTGCTGACTTTCGTAAAAAGAGTAGGCTGCAAAGCTGTCAGTGTGTTTCCGCCCTGCGGTGGCCTGGCGAGCTGTCCAGGGTGTACTCTGCCCTTGCCCTGAGTTGTCTGGGATGGGCACCAGCCTCCCCGTGACCCTAATTAGGATGAAGTGGTTACAGAAAATGATGAACTGAAGTTAAAAACTGCCCAACATATTTGAAAATCCTGGAAGGATACTGCAAAAGTGTCAACTTCATTCAAGACATGCTCATTCATTTTCTAAGCTGCTTCACCCTAATTGGGGCGGGTGGCGTAGTGGTTAGGGTGCTGTGCTCATGATCGGGAAGTTGTGAGTTTGAATCCCACTGAGATCCTCACTGTGCTAAGACCCCTGGGCAAGGTCTCAACCACAAGTGTGCCTCTGTTCACCCAGCAGTATAAATGGGTACCAGTAAAAATATACTGGGAAGGTAACCTGCGATGGACTAGCGTCCCATCCAGGGGGAGTTGAACTCCTGGTTGCTTCACGCTATGGAAACCGGGGATAAGCACCGGCCTGATGAGCCACTAGACTCGGGTGTAAAAACCCAACAGACTTTACCTTTACCTTAACCCTAATTAGGGATGACACCCATCTCAGCCAGTTATATGCAAATGTTGGAAACATCCTGTCAGGCCATTTCAGAGGTAACACACATACAACCATTCACATTCACTCTCAAATTTCAGGGCATTTTGGAGCCACCATTCAGCCTACTGAGCGTGTTTGTGGACTGTCGGAGCAAGTCAGAGTACCCAGAGGGAACCCACATGAACATAGGTAGAGCAGAAACACCCTGAGCACAGGGGTCGAACCCGGGCCTTGAACTTGGAACCTTCTTACTGTGACGCGACTGTACTAACCAGTGCACCATCGTGCTTCTATGAAAGAAATGTTGGAAAAATCGTAACTGAATGTGATCAGAGACTATATAAAGATATAGTAAAGTGGATTCACAAAAAATGGACAGTAGACTCACAAGCTTGGGATTAAACGGCTGTGTGTTCACAAGAAAACCACTTATTCGAGAGAATAATCAAAATTAATGGGTTCAATTTGCCAGAAAGTGTAAAGATCAGACAAAGAAGCAGTAGAAAAATCCATGTCACGTCATTTAATAAGTCCAGAGCGAAAAGTGTGTCAGAGTAAGATGGAAAGCATAAGAAATGATTCATCATGTACAGTGGATACTAGAGGCAGTGTTGTGATCTGGGATTGCTTCAGTTAGTCAGGTTGAGGCTCAGCAACACTCGATAGTAATAAATAAAGTCAGTTCACGACCCGAATGTAATTGGCATAGCAATCAGTGGACCCATTTTCCTGATGGCATGGATCTAAAATTCAGCCATGAGTATATTTGTGGTACCACTTCATCCATGACTCAGGGAATTACCAGAAGGTTGTACGTATTTCCATCATACATTTGTCATTTTATAGATCAATGCATAAAATGTTTATAGAACATCAAAAGCAGTGAAATTGGTGTGCATTTATTTTTGCCTTGACTATGCACCATTTCTTGACTTCTTCATTCATCCACTTGTAATTATTATTCCAAACATCAATTCTAATGAGAACGCAGCAGCACAAGCCCGCGTCACCATCTGATATTAATCACAGATGATATTAAATGACTCACGGAGAGAATTCAGCACTAGGCAAGTCATGAATCATCTTTGTTTGTGATTCTAACGACTCGGCTTGATGGTATGAATTTTTAAAATCACATTGGCAACTGTATTGTGTGCAGATCCCTTTAGCATTTTTTTTTTGCTAATTTTGAATCAGACAGTATTATTTAGATGTTTGTATGACCAGAATAGCTTCACTGTGGTCTGACACTATTTTCATACGTTAATAGAACTGAATAGGATGTTTTTCAGAAGAAATTGGATATCTAATCGGGCCAACACATACGCTGTTCATGTGGGGGGGGGGGGGGGGCAGAGCCAAAGTATTTTTTCATAGGTGAAAGGTGATGAGTCAAAAGAATTTTCTGATTTTCATTGACGCTTATGACCATGGACAAGTACTGCTGAACAATGCTATCAAAAGTAAACAAAGACCTCTCAGACTGGATCACCATCCCAGCTCTCTGAACTTCAGATTACTCACCATGATAGTTCAAAAGAATTAATATTGAGGGGGATTCATGATTGCATTTCATTGCATTCACACCAGTGTTTTTGACCTTACGTCTAATAACCGCCCATGTGAACTGGGAGCAAAATGGTAGATCAAACTTACCAATTTTATTCGATCAGTCTCTGTAACGGTAAAATGAGGCGTTCACTGCCTGTAAAAGTGAGTTTACATGGTATTTCAAGACCCTCTGCCACTGGGGAATGTCTATAATGTTCATCAGTAACAACACGCCGTGCTTTAAAAAACAGGAAAATATTTTGCTGTGTTCTCTTGGTAAATGTCCAACAAGATGAACCATTAGAAACTGTTACAGCAAAACTATGGGATGTCCTGAATGAATGGCGTGATGAGCCAGATATGGACTTATCAAAAAGTGATGAGTATTTTTAACTCGATTCTCCTGCTCACTAACTTCATAAATTTAAAGAAGTTACTGGCCATGTGCTTTTCAACACGCCATGTGCTAAAGTTGACCTTTGTGTTGGTTGGTTCAACGCATGTGCTAAAGTTGAGATTCATGTTGATTGGCTTGATTTTACATCGGGGAAAAATATTTAAAGGAACAGCACCGGGAGGGAAAATTAAAGGGTCTTTTTTTTTAAAAAAATACTGCATGCTGTTTTCTGTTTATTTTCAGCTTTCATGTAAGTAATTTGGGGCAGTGGTGGTCTAGTGGATAGGGTGCAGGATCGCTGATCCTAAGGTTGGGGGTTCGAGTCCCCACAGGGATGTCACTGTCCCCCCAGTGCAGCTAACTGGGTTATCAAAGGCAGGCCATGTCTCTCACTGTCTCTGGTGAGAGGTTCATGTAAAAGAACCATTGCTGACTTTCATAAAGAGTACGCTGCAAAGCCATTAGCGTGTATCTGTCCCTTGCTAAAGGGTTGTGACAGGAAGGGCATCCGACGTAAAAACCTATGCCAAATCAAAATGTGCAAATCAGATGATTCGCTGTGGTGACTCTTGAGAACGGAAAAGCCGAAAGGAAGGAAGAAAGAAATGTAAGTAATTTGGTTGATATCAAAAAATGAATAACACAAATACCAGTAAAACTTTTTTATTGTTCTGTTATTATTCATGCTTTCCACCTCTCTGGTAATAAGCAGTTACCGTTCCTCTCCGCTGGTAAGCATTTTAATAAGCGCACACCCACTCCAATTTTTTTAAGTGCCCTGGGCGCCTATCACATCGTATACGGTATATTGTAAAGAAATTACACACCACAGGCACAGTGGATATTGCTGAACAGAACAGTATTATCTGTCTGTCTCTACGTCTACATCCAATTACGCGGAATGGACGTCGATCCCATCTGTTCCGGATCCTGTCCGTTCGGGATCCTATGGGCTGGAGCCGATCGCGGGGACGACAGCGTGTGACGTGGTTGTCGCAGCTGAGGGCTGCCATGCCGGGGAGTATGGGCCCTGCGCAGGCCTGGTCGATCGCCAGGAGACGGCCGGATGAGTGGAGGCGGCTGGTGGACGCAGCGAAGTGCCGTCCCGGCGCATGCCCTCATACCTGACCTGACCTGACCTGACGTCGATCCCTGAAGCTTGAATGCTCATACAGGGATTGTCATGGCTGTGATCACAGTGATCTACTGTATGGTTTGCCAGGCCATATACGGACTGACTCCCACCTAGGGGCAGTTTGGAATAGCCAATTAACCTACTTTGCATGTTTGTGGACTGTGGGAGGAAACACAGGGAAAACATGCAAACTCCACACAGAAACGACCAGGCCGGGAATCAAGCCTAGGCCTTCTTGCTGTGAGGCGGACATGCTAACCACCATACCACCGTGCCGCCAACAGTATTCTTCTACTGCTACTACTACTACTACTACTACTACTACTACTACTATTACTCCTACTACTACTACTACTAATAATAATAATAAATAGGCCACAGGGGTCCAGATGCTCTTGCCAGAATCACAATTTCATAATACGTCAACATGGAACAAGCATAGCAAGTTTGAAAGCCCAAGCTTCAGCACATAGCAAGTAAATTTTCTGAACCCTAAACTAAACTGTATACTGTGTAAACTGTATACTTGCTTCTTTGACCTTGAAAAGTAGCTCAAGGTCACTCACACACAAGCTCATAATAGTACTCTTATTGAGCGAGCACACCAAGTTTGAAAGCCCCAGGTTCGGTATGTGGCAAGGACACACAGACAAGCTGACCGACATACAGAACCCATTCCTATAGCTCCCGGGTCAAATTTGTGGGCAGGAGCTAAAGCAGCAATCCAGATTTCCAGATAATCCAGATAAAGAAGCAATCCAGAAGTAAAAACAAAAACACTTTACGGAATGACTAATATGCTAACCACAGAAATGCATGTATTCACCCACATTTGTGATGCTAATCTCCACTTAGTAGCTTAAAATGTTTGATCTGCTGTTAGCATTTTCATACACACATACACCACAGTGTATACAGTTAAGCAGTGAAAATTTTACTCCGCAATGAAATACACACAGCCACCAGCCATAAAAAATTTACGAGCTCATTTAGATTTGCACACTGCCCAGACAGAGTGTTTCACTTAGTGACTGGAGCGCTCGTTGATGTCATCAATCACAGCCTGTTTTCTTTTCACTGTGCATCGTATTGTCCTTTCTTACTTTCCGGAAGGAGGGTGGCTGGGGTTAGATTTGTATTCCGGGAGCAGATTGTGAGAGAAGATTACCGTAGCAGGAAAAAGTTAGCCTGCTGATAATAATGAAAGGAAAGTATTTGGTGTTATAGGAGGAAGCAATTCTCTCTCTCTCTCTCTCTTTCCCTCACGTTCTCTCTCTTTTCCTTTGATGCGCACAAAAATGCAATTTAGTAATCAGAATTTAAAAATACAAGCTTTTAAATCTAAAGCTAATCACACACTAGCATAATAAAATAAAAATATGATTTTAAGCTTGAAAGACATCTCAAACTTTGAAAAATGACGCCATCTATCTATCCTTTATCACAAACATCACCTTGTGTCCATTCCTTCATTCGAGGAAAGAACCAATTGTACATAGATTTCTAGATTAACTAACTCGGAAAACCTGCACCTTGTTATTGACCTGAGTGCCCGATGAATGAGCCCGCTGTTCATCTTATCTTTATCTCAGTGTGTTGCCAATGCACAGACTGAACATTAGGAGTGTGTGTGTGTGCGGGTTATTTCATCTGGCATCAATACACTTTCATTGCAAAGCCTTTAATAAGAAAAGGTCATCATGGGGACATGCAAGGAGACGGAATGAAAACGATGCCGACTGACAGCCATTTTTAAGTCCCTGTTTTGCTCTTAGTTGTGGGGTCGGTGGCGTAGTGGTTAGGGTGCTGCGCTCATGATCGGGAGCTTGTGTGTTCGAATCCCAGTTAAACCCCCACTGTGCTAAGACCCCCTGGGAAAGGTTTCAACCATAAGTGTGCCTCTGTTCACCCAGTAGTATAAATGGGTACCAGTAAAAATATACTGGGACGTTAACCTGCGATGGACTAGCGTCCCATCCAGGGGGGAGTTGTACTCCTAGTCGCTTCACGCTATGAAAACCGGAGATAAGCATCGGCCTGATGAGCCACTATGGCTCGGGTGTAAAAAGCCCAGAGGTTTAGCTCTTGTGCTCATTTTTTTAACTTGATAGTAATTTATTCTTAAAATAGCTGGAGGATTGGCATGAAAGGATTTCGTGTTTTCAGTATTGATCTTGGTACAAGGATATTCATTTCAATTCGATCTTGACTTGACCTGAAGCCTCTTAAAGGGGCAGCCATCCTTTTTGGACATGATGTTTGCAGATGACATTGTGATCTGCAATGAGAGCAGAGAGCAAGTGCAGGAAAATGTAGAGAGGTGGAGGTATGCCCTGGAAAGGAGGGGAATGAAGGTTAGCCTCAGTAAGACAGAATACATGTGCATGAATGACAAGGCCCCAACAAGTACGGTGAGGTTACAGGGGGCAGAGATAAGGAAGGTGGAGGATTTTAAGTACTTAGGCTCAACAATCCAGAGCAATGGAGAGTGTGGAAAAGAGGTGAAGAAGCGTGTGCAGGCAGGTTGGAATGGATGGAGAAAAGTGTCCAGTGTGATGTGTGATAGGAGGGTATCGGCAAGAATGAAAGGAAAAGTGTACAAGACGGTGTTGAGGCCAACGATGTTGTATGGGTTAGAAACAGTGGCCCTGGGGAAAAGACAGGAGGCAGAGCTGGAGGTAGCAGAGATGAAAATGTTGAGGTTCTCTTTGGGAGTAACGAGGATGGATAGGATCAGGAATGAGTACATCAGAGGAACAGCACATGTAAGACGTTTCGGAGACAAAGTCAGAGAGGCTAGATTGAGATGGTTTGGACATGTACAGAGGAGGGATAGTGAGTATATTGGTAGTAGGATGCTGAGGCTGGAACTACCAGGCAGAAGGCCTAGAGGAAGACCAAAGCGACGATTCATGGATGTGGTGAAGGAGGACATGAAGGTCGTTGGTGTAAGAGAAGAAGATGCAAAGGATAGGGTGAGATGGAGGCAGATGATTCGCTGTGGCGACCCCTGAAGGGAAAAGCCGAAAGGAAAAGAAGAGAGTTGTTCATATTTGAACTGGCCAGACAAAATTCAAACCTGATTTCATTACCTCTTCATTTGACATGAACACCACACACACACACACACACACACACCCACAGAGAGAGAGAGAGAGAGAGAGAGAGAGAGATTCAGCACAACCATAAGAACCCCATGTTTATGATTAGCTGGAATAGTGTTGTGCAGCAGGCTTTCAACCACGTTCTTTATACCCTTTCTACAGAACCAGTGCTATGTACAAACACTCCATTTTTTTTTTTATCACAAAGAGAACAGACTGCATAGCCGTCAGCGTGATTCTGCCCTTGCCAAGGGTTGTGTCGGGAAGGGCATCCAATGCAAAAATGTACGCCAAATCAAACATGTGAATCATTAATATATGACTTCCATGACGATGGAGGCAGATGATTCACTGTGGCGACCCCTGAAGGGAACAGCCGAAAGGAAAAGAAGAAGATCACACAGAGAATAGACAGCTGGTGGTCACCAATGAGATATTTCCTGAATTTTTAAAGAATTTGTAAAGATCACATGCTTGAAAAGATCCCAACCTCACCCTGACTTTTAAAAATTATAATATTTAAACCAGTGTTTCCTAACCTGGGTTCGATCGAACCCTAGGGGTTCGGTGAGTCAGTCTCAGGGGTTCGGCGGAGGTCAAGACACACACCTGACTCATATTCATGACGACACGCCCCGCTTGGCCATCACTGGCTGCAGGTGATCACGCTACATTGCTCGGCCAATCTGTGCTGCAGGAAACTTGGCGTGCTCGGTAGTCGAATTGTGACTGTTGTGATGGTACGTCGTGTGATTTCTTTCTTATTGGTTTAATCCATACTATGTTGAGTAAAAAAAGAAAGTGGTCGGACGAATATGTACAACATGGATTCACATATATAACGGAACGTGATATTAGTCGGCGTCCTATCTGCATGATTTGCAAAGTAGGATCAACCCTGTGCTGACTGACGTATACGTACATGTATATGTACATATAATATCAATAAATACATATTCAATACTATAAATGCTTATAATAACGATTAAACATTCAAAAATAATGCATAAGATGTAAATAAAACAAATACACACACATACAGACGCACGCGTACGCACGCACCCAGATGTGCACCTCACATAAAAATGTAAGTAGTTGTGATGGGGGAGTTCATGCATTGTGTTCAAAGAACAAAACCAATAGAGTGATGTTAATGCACGGTTCATTTTGGTGCCCCAATAAAAACATATACCTGGGGCAATGGTAGTCTAGTGGTATAGGGCGCTGGATCGCTAATCCAAAGGTTGGGGGTTCGAGTCCCACTCTCCACAAGATTGTCACTGTCCCCCCCCAGTGCAGCTAACTGGGTTATCAAAGGTGGGCCATGTCTGTCACTGTCTATGGTGAGAGTTTCATGTAAAAGAACCATTGCTGACTTTCGTAAAGAGTAGCTGCAAAGTCGTCGGCGTGTTTCTGTCCCTTGCTAAAAGGGTTGTGACAGGAAGGGCATCCGACGTAAAAACCTCTGCCAAATCAAACGTGCAAATCAGATGATTCACTGTGGCGACCCCTGAGTGAAAGGGAAAAAGCCGAAAGGAAGACAGACAATAAAAACATATACCTGTGTCTTGAATTTGAAAAAAAATCATATTTTATTTTTCACTAAAGAAGTGTTCGGCCAACACGGTTAACCGCCAACACGGTTAAGAACCACTGATTTGAACATAGGCGACATCTTTCCTGTTTGTTTGTTGTTATTATTATTTATGCAAAAATTAGCTTTAGCAAAAAGCACAGTGGAGGAAGCCTTTTTTTTTTAGTTTATTGGCGTTGTACCCACTCACATGTACATCATGTAAAACAACTCATTTTTTAATCTCTTATTCGATCGTAATACTGACACTACAAAAGATTGTCCACTACACTACGCTAGAGGATTGCGAGTTCGGACCTTATACCTGACGAGGGCCGTTCTCTGTGGACTATGCATGTTTTCTTCATTTTCTTCATGCTTACCATGGTTCCCTCTGAGTTCTCTGGTTTCTTATACTATTCCAAAGATGAGCATGTCAGGTTATTTAACTACTATAAATTGCCGGTAGGTGTAAATACTAGTGTGAATGGTTGTGTGTGTCAGTGTTTGCCCTGCAATGGATTGCTGATCTGTTCAGAGTGTAATCTCGCCTCTCATCTGAAGACTGTAGGGACTGGCTCCAGAGGTATAAATACAGTAATTGGTGGATGGTTGTTGATCAGAGCTAATCGGATACGACTCGCGAGCAAATGTACACTACAATAATGTATGGGTTGAAAACATGACACTGAAATAAAACAGCCATGTGTAAGATGAGGTGAGGGGCAGTGATGGTCTAGTGGATAGGGCACAGGATCACTGCCCCCCCACCCCCACCCTCAGTGCAGCTAACTGGGTTATCAAAGGCGGGCCATGTCTCTCACTGTCTGTGGTGAGAGGTTCACGTAAAAGAACCATTTCTGACTTTCGTAAAGAGTAACTGCAAAGCCGTCAGCGTGTTTCTGTCCCTTGCTAAAGGGTTGTGGACAGGAAGGGCATCCGACGTAAAAACCTCTGCCAAATCAAAATGTGCGAATCAGATGATTCGCTGTGGCGACTCTCGAGAACGGGAAAAAGCCGAAAGGAAGTAAGAAATGCGTAAGATAAGGTGAAGTCGGGACAATAAAACTTGTAGTGTTCATACATGGGGAATTTATTATCAGTGTAAGTCCTGAAATAATTAAACCAATAGACAAGAAACTGGTAGTCGATTCAACATCATCTCTGGTGTTTAATATCATCTGAATAATTTTCATAATTCATTATAATTCATAATGCATAACATCAGTGACTGATTCCCCTGCTCGAAATTGGCATCTTAATGAATGCACTACATTACAATATGGGTTCGGGATCATTAGTGTTATCAGTTCTTGAAGTTTATGACTATAATAAATGGTCATTTAGTCGTGCGTGGCTTTTTTCTTAAGTAACATTTGAGCAGTAGGCAATCTCATTTCAAGCAATATGAACTGGTGCAATATAATCATGACCCCTCACAATGACCACATCAGATGAAAACTAAGGCTTTCAAATGTTCCTCTGCCAAAACCCGCTAAAAAACGTCCCCATTCCCAAATTTTCATTATTATTTATGATGGAACGCATGGTGGCGCAATGGTTACCACAGCCGCCTCACAGCAGGAAGGCTTGGGTTTGATTCCAGAGCTTAGGCGTTTGTGGAGTGAACATGTTCTCTCAGTGCGTAAATGGGTTTCCTCTGGGTACTCTGGTTTTCCTCCAAGAGCCCAAATATATGCATGTTAGATTTCAAATTTCCACAGTTGTGGACATGAGTGTAAATGGTAGTGTGTTGCCCTGCGATGGTCTGGTGATCTGTTCAGGGTGTACCTCACCTTTACCCAGTGTTGGTCCATCCTCCCAATCATCAGCCCTAATAAGCACTTTAAAGTTAATTATTTAAAAACTAGATCCCCCCCCCCCCATCACTGTTAATTTTCACATAGTCTTCCATGACGGGGTGGGTCAGGTGAGCTCTGTGCTTCGAGCAGAAGTAAGCTAAATGTTGTGCAGCTAACAAGTCCCGTCATTTGGCGTTTAGTGTATATGGCATGGAAAACTAAGTAAACCACACCATTTATATCCTGTTCTACGACACAAAATCACAAGAAAAACACATTTTGATTTTTAGAGTGAATTCTTTGATTTTAAAGAATGACAATGAAGACGCTTGCCTGATGCAAATGCCCATGACAAAAAAAAAAAAAATGAGTGTCCATCATTTTAACTCAAGTATTATCTGCTCAGGATAATGTTTTTTATTCCAAGATATCAGAGAATCAGATTCAATTCAGGCATCCAAATTTCGTAGTTTATACATATTTGATCTTATATCATTAATCATTATTTATGCTATCTATTGAGACATCAACAATCTTGTCACCGCAGTAAAACCGGTATAACTAGCATGGTGGATTCTTTCATCAAGTATTTTTCACGTGCTGATGCTTTGGTGAGACGTATTTGTGTCTGGTCTCCTTTCATGATAGATGAAAATGACAGTCTACACGTCATTACAGCTTCAACTGATCCACTTCATTTGGGAGAAACTGTTGCCTGCAGGCTTAGTTAATTAATTAGTGTTAGAAATGCACAAAAAAAAAGCTGTTAAAGGATTCAAAAAAACATATTAATGCTAATTTTAATGGGATTTGCTTTGTTTTGATAATTGTATGTTTTTACATTCTAAGTACTTGATGGAATTTATATTTATACATTTATAGTTCATATATACTACACGGGAACATCACAATCTGTTTGGTTTGCTATCTGGAGGATAATCGACATTATCCTGAGTGAATATTGCTTGAATCAAAATGATGTCATGGTCGCCTGCATCAAACCAAAAATGAGGCTAAAAACAATTTAATTTTAGTTTGTTTTTTCTTGTGTTTCTGTGTAGTATATACTACAGCTTTGAATGAGATTAAAAACACATTGTTGTAGAGTGTGGTTTAGTTATGTTTCCATGTTTCTGCTCTCGGCATGCAAAGCTCACCATACCCGCTCTTTGTCGTGGTTAAAAGTTGCAAAAATACAGAAGCCAATCGCCCTGCGATGGTCTGGCGAGCAGTCCATGGTGTACCCCACCCTCGGCCAGAGTCAGATAAGATGGTAGCCGCATTCCCCGCAACCTTAGTTAGGCTTAAACGGTTCAGAAAATAAATAAATCAATGAAAAGAAACCAATCCTCACTCATTCACTTGTCAGACCACGCCTATGTTCACAGGGGAAGTGGAAAAGTGGAAATCAGTGGGGTTAATGTTGTGCTCATGTTAAAATGATGCATTCAAGTGTTTTCTGACACAGAACTTCATGTTCTTGGCTCAGTTTTAAATACTCACCGACCTCATAATGATCATATTCTTCTCTCAGAACAACACTGATTGTTCATGGCATGGAGTACAATGTGTTGAAAGCATTTCTTTCGGAGTCTGGGCCATGTTCACATCATTACTTTACATAATTGCTGGAAAAGTGTCAGCTGCACAGTCATACAGTCGTTCACATCTCAAGCATTACCACATCCCGAAACTGCTGTACTAGATTCAGATATGCTGATGGCATTGACGTACTCCTGTACCTTAAATTTTTTAAATGTCTCTTGAGGAAAAAGATGACAAGTGTTAGACATCTAAAACAGATATTAACTGTATTTATAAACCAAATAAATAAAAGACATCGATCAAATTGGTTCTATAATAAGTGTTTATCATTTTTTTTTCTGGAAGATATTCAATGGGAAGTGTCTCAGTATTTATTTGACAATTTTCTGGCATGCAAATGTCCCCACTAATATGGAGGTACAGTGGTAGCTCAGTTTACGAAAGTCCCACCAAAACAAAAAATTCAGGTTGCGAAACTCATTTTCCTAAAATTTTTGTCTCTGGATACGAAACAAAATCAAGTTACGAAAGCACCATTGTCTCCCAACAACCCGCCCCGCTGGCCTCCCATTGGCTAGGAGGGAGCTGAATCTCCATAATACAGTACTGTACCCATAATGCTTTTCGTGTGCCTTCCACCCATTGTTCGTCACACGCGTGAAGGACAGTTGTACTGTTGGTTCGTGAGCTTCGTGAGTTTTTTGAGTGTGCTCATTGCAGAATTATTTTTCGTTATTAATCATGAGCCCCAAAAAAGTGATTCCCGGTGACACTGAAAAGAAGAAGCGGGCTCCGTTATCAATAAAAGTAAAACAGGAGATGATAAAAAATATGAAAGTGGGATGCGGTTGAGTGAAATCGCAAAGGAGTACGGCCGAAACCCCTCTACAATCGGGACAATATTGAAGCAGAAGGAGGCCTTAAAAGTGACAAACCCTTCAAAAGGCCTCACTGTGATATCGAAAAAGAGGTCGTCACTGAACAACGAGATGGAGAGACCGTTACTCCTTTGGATAAAGGATAATGAAATTGCCGGAGATACAGTGACGGAGGCGATTATTTCCGAAAAAGCAACCACCATATTTAAGGACCTTGTGAAGGAGGGTGGGGTTGAGGGTTCTTCAGACCAGCAACCTCCAGACTTTAAAGCGTCGCATGGGTGGTTCGAGAGATTTAAAAAAAGGACTGGAATCCACTTAATATATGTTAATAAAATGTTAACATGACTTAATAAATAATTTTCTTTTACTTTTAACACATATTTCATACAAAATTGATGTACTTTTATAATTTTTAAAGGGTTTATGGGGTAGTATTGGGAGCCTTGGAACGAATCACACGTTTTACATATAAAATGCGGTTCAACTTACGAAAAATCCGGGTTACGAAAAAGGCGCTGGAATGGATTAATTTCGTAAAGTGAAGTACCACTGTATAGGAATACACGAGACACTTTAGCTGGTCCCCACTTTTTCAAAACATTTAAGGGCTAAGACATGGTTTTAGGGTTCCGTTTAGAAATAGGTTAAGGTTCGTGTTGGATTTTTTTTTTTTTTTACACCTGCCATAAGTGGTTCATCAGGCCGGTGCTTATTCCCGGTTTCCATAGCGTGAAGCAACCAGGAGTTCAAATCCTCCTGGATGGGACGCTAGTCCATTGCAGATTACCTTCCCAGTGTATTTTTACTGGTACTCGTTTATACTGCTGGGTGAACAGAGGCACACTTGTGGTTGAGACCTTGCCCAGGGGTCTTAGCACAGTGAGGGTCTCACTTGGATTTGAACACACAATCTCCCAATCATGACCGCAGCACCCGAGCCGCTACACCACCGGCCCCACCAAGGTGCTGACGGTTGTCACTGCTGTCCCCCCAGTGCATTTAACTGGGTTATCAAAGTCCAGCCATGTCTCTCACTGTCTATGGTGTGAGGTGTAACATAACCATTGCCGACTTTCATCAAGAACAACTGCATAGCCGTCAGCATGTTTCTGCCCTGTGATGGCCTGGCGAACTGTCCAGGGTGTACTCTGCACTCGCCCAGAGTTGGCTAAAATGGGCACCAGCGTCTCCACAACCCTAATTAGGGTAAAGAGATTCAGAAGATGAATGAATAATGTTAGGGTAAAGAGTCGGTGTTATGGATTTAGCCGTGGATGTTAAGGTTTAGGTACAGGTCCCAGGGATGTCAGTGAATGTCCCCACAGAGATAGTAGTATAGGGCTTTGAGTGTGTGTGTGTGTGTGTGTGTGTGTGTGTGTGTGTGTTCGCACACTCGACCACGTATGCACATTTTCATTTAAATGCAACCATTTCTGGCAAGATTTCTTCCTCTGTCATATTCTTGTCTGAGGAAACTCTAATCCCTACAATTACAAGCTCGTGATAGCCAGAGGAGCAAAACTTTATATATATATATATATATATATATATATATATATATATATATATATATATATATATATATATATATATAATAAAAATAAAAGGACAGGACAAACACTTTCTATTGAAACTCCATTTATCTCGACAGATCTGTTTCGAGGGGTGGTGAAACCATCCTCTCTCTTCAGGTGATTATAGAAGAATCCTATTCTATTCCTATTCTAATTCCTATTAAGGATTCCTCTATAATCACCTGAAGAGAGAGGATGGTTTCACCACCCCTCGAAACAGATCTGTAGTGATAAATGGAGTTTCAATAGAAAGTCTTTGTCCTGTCCTTTTATTATTTTTATTGTTATTTGCTCTACCAAAAAGTATTGAGCACTCTCCTACGGAAGGATCTACTCAGAAAGTCCTCTATATATATATATATATATATATATATATATATATATATGTATGTATGTGTATGTATATATATATATATATATATATATATATATATATATACACATATATGTGTGTGTGTGTGTGTGTGTGTGTGTGTGTGTGTGTGTGTGTGTGTGTGTGTGTGTGTGTAATACAAAATGCTATATGGAGCTCCCTAAGCTTTTTTCTGCTAATCCTGTCCGCTTTGATTCAGTGCCTGCCGGAGAAGTGACAGAAGCGACTACGACATGCCCATTTGCCCTCGCCTGATTTTGTTTTGTTCCTCTCTCAGTATATAAATATATTTCTTCTACAACGTCCTTTACAAATACAGTGGTACCTCACCTTACGATAGTCCCAGCAAACGAAAAATCCAGGTTACGAAAAACATTTTCCAAAATTCTTTGTCTCTGTATACAAAACAAGTTCTCCTTACGAAACGAGCTATACGCACCATTCAAGCATTCAAACGCACCATTCAAACGATGCACGAGCTGCTTTCCCATTGACAATCGTAGCTCTCTCCCATTGGCTATCTCCCAACATCCCGTCTCACTGGCCTCCCATTGGCTAGGAGGGATGATGCAGCTCCCTCCCATTGGCTATTCTGGAGCTGCATCTTCGTGTAAAGGACAGAGTTACTGTTTTTGGACTCAGATAAACATTTGTAAGATTATAATTCTGCAAAGAAGACATGGTCAACACACACACACATGCGCGCACACACACACGCGTGTGATTTCCGGTGCGAGTGAAAAGAGGACGCGTGCTCGTGATATTGCAAAGGAATATGGCCAAACCCGTCTACCATCGGTACGATATTGAAGCAGAAGGAGGTCTTAAAAGGTATACTTTATCATTTTTAAAGAGTTTAGGGGGTAGTATTGGGAGCCTTGGAACGAATCATGCGTTTTACATGTAAAATGCAGTTCAATTTACGAAAAATCCATGTTAAGAAAAAGGCTCTGGAACGGATTAATTCCGTAAGGTGAGGTACCACTGTATAAAATTCCTTCAGGAAATCAATTTCAATGTCCTGTCCTCAACTTAATAAATGACTAAAAGTCAGAAGTCTGTAACTGTAACGATGTTCTTTCTTAATGTGAAACTCGTGAATTCAGAAGGAAATTGACAATCCTGACATAATCACGTGATCGGAATACATGTAGAGAGGGTGGAAAAACTGATAAGGGCTTAGTAGCTGAAAGATTGTCGCGTGGACATTCCAGGCTCTGGTTGCCCGGGCAGCCATTTGGTATCACTTAATATCGTGGGTGATGAGAAACGCCGTCCGCTTAAAGACAAATGCACGCATGTCTGTCATTTTGATCCAAGCATTATCCACTCAGGATAATAATGCTCTTTAGTCCCCAGATGGTGGACCAATCAGATCGCATCGTTACAGTATAACGTATGTGCTAATCATGTGTGTTTGTTGTAAAATCTTTATGAGAAACTTAATTATAAAATATAATTAATATAAACATAAATATAATTTTTTTAAATGAGGCTCCAAACATAAATATTTGATTTCAGTGTGTAAATTGAGAAATGACCTCTGTGTGTGTGTGTGTGTGTGTGTGTGTGTGTGTGTGTGTGTGTGTGTGTGTGTGTAAATGCTGACTAGTCAAGTGAAAAATTGCTTTTCTCTCTCTCTCTCTCTCTCTCTCTCTCTCTCTCTCTCTCTCTCTCTCTCTCACACACACTCTCTCTCGTTGTATATCATTCCCATGTTCTTTGTCTACTGCTCTCTCTCTCTCTCTCTCTCTCTCTCTCTCTGGAAGGTGAAAGGGTATACTCTGCCGAGGACTGAAACCCAGACTACCACAGTTCTTTTCAAAAAATGTTTGCAGTCTCATATTCGATAAACAACCAAACAGTCAGGTGCTGAGATTTTTAATTTATTTTATGATCGCTGATTGATAATTTTTCCCATTTTGTTCCCAGTTCAGTTGTATCCAATTCCCACCCTTTGGGTATTACCTTCCCTTTCACAAAACCACTACCATTCATGGAGGGATCAAAGCATACGCACGCCCCCTACATGACATGCAATGTTATCCACCCGCCTCATTTCGAACTGCAACGAATGTATATTTGGAGGTGGTCCAACACACTCAGAGGGAAAGCGCTATCCGCCCCCTTGTTCGAATGAGCTCAAAGACACCCATGATTGGCTGGTGATTGCTGTGACTGACAGGGAAGTGAGCATATGCCATCCCTCAGCCAGTTAACTCCCATGGAGTCCTGGCAACGGGCGACTGTGGCATTAAATCGGATTTGAACTCGCGATCTCCGGGTTAATAGTCACGCACCTTGTCGATGCACCGCTCGGGAACCCGCCTCTGATTAATAATTTAAAACATATAAGTAATTATTTGTATCCCCTGCATGTTGCACTGATGTCATCAGGAATATTTAGCTCTTCTATCTTTTGAAGATCAATTAAAACATGAATTAAACCGAACTGAAATAAACATTTCTGATAAAAGAAAATGATCCAATCCGTGAAGAACACGGGAACCACAAATACGTTCCACGCTAGTTACATTCCGTGAGCAGCACATCCTGCGGAGCTTTAATTCCTCTTCTACCTCAGCGACTGGTATCACTTCCCATTTTCATTTCATAAAGAACCATTCATCACACTTTCAATTATTAATCCTGAGAGAGAAACACTGGAGACTCATTACATTACCTCAGCAGAACAATACGATTCATACTACATTACACTACACATCCCGTCTTTATAAGAGAGAGAGAGAGAGAGAGAGAGAGAGAGAGAGAGAGAGAGAGAGAGATCTGATTTCTACCCATCGTTCGGACTGAGGACTCTGAGTGGTTTCATCACAAGGCAAACTAGAGTCTCTCTCTCTCTCTCTCTCTCTCTCTCTCTCTCTCTCTCTCTCGCTCCTCTCTCCCTCTCCCCTCTCCCTCTCCCTCTCTCCCTCTCCCTCTCTCTCTCTCTCTCTCTCTAGCAAACAAACACTTTTCTCTTTCTCTCCACCTTTCTCTCAAACACAAGCACACTCTCTCTCTCTCTCTCTCTCTCTCTCTCTCTCTCTCTCTCTCTCTCTCTCACACACACGCACACACACACTGTTTATGATCTTTCTCTCTTTCTCTCTCACACACCATTTATGATAGCTGTCTTCATCTTTCTCACACAAGCACAAACATTCTGTCTCTCGCTCGTTCGCACACACACACACACACACACACACACACACACACACACACACACACTTCATTTGTGAACTCTCTCTCTCAATCTCTCTCTCCCTCTGTCACGCGCACACACACACACACACACACACACACACACACACACACACACACACACTTTGCTTATGATCTCTCTCTCCCTCTCTGTCTCTTTCTCTGTGTGTGTGTGTGTGTGTGTGTGTGTGTGTGTGTGTGTGTGTGTGTGTGTGTAAACACGCTTCTTTTGGGATCTCTTTCTCTCCATCTTTCTCTCTTTCTCTCTCACACACACACCATTTATGACAGCTTGCTTCATCTTTCTCTCTCACACAAGCACAAACTTTCTGTCTCTCTCTTTGTTCTGTCTCTCTCTCTCTCTCTCTCTCTCTCTCTCTCACACACACACACACACACAATCACACTTCATTTGTGAACTCTCTTGCTCTCTCTCTCCCCCTCTCTCTCTCTCTTTCTCTCTCTGTCTCTCTCTCTCACACACACACACACACACAAACACACACAAATACACACACACTTCATTTGTGAGCATGTAACTTATTCCATTTTTCTAAAAAGCGCACTGTGACAGCAGTGCCATTTAATCCAATCAATCGGTGAGTCCTAAAATGTGAACTGTTCCATGTAATGAACAGCTCAATACACAATGCATGACCTCAGTGTTTGCCCCATTAACCTTACTGAATCAATTGTCCTTGCATGAACTCCTTCATTTAGTGTGTGTGTGTGTGTGTGTGTGTGTGTGTGTGTGTGTGTGTGTGTGTGTGTGTGTGTGTGTGTGTGTGTGTGTGTGTGTGTGCAGGAAGGTGTACTTGAATGCAGCCAGACAAGCAGAAATATAGTAGAACCTGAGGCCAATGACATATGCAGGTCACATGCATGAGTGGACAGTGATTTACAATCTATCCATCAGAAGACGGAAGGGATGGGTACATTCTGTCAGAGACTGGTAGAGAGCGAGCGAGAGAGAGAGAGAGAGAGAGCGAGAGAGAGAGAGAGAGAGAGAGAGAGAGAGAGGATTGACCTGATAGCAGCTTTCTCTGTTGCATCTGGACTGTCTACAGAAGGAAACTCTTCCGCCAGTATCTCTTCTGGATTGCGTGAGTCATCTGTGATGCTTCTCTGACCTTCGACCTTTTCCTTGACTTCCAAACCAGATGTAATGGTGCTCCACAATGCATTCTGTGACTTGGACCCTTTTCATGAGGAGAATATATTGTCAGGTAATAAGTGAAGCAATAAAAAGCAGTCATTCATTCATTCATTTTCTGAACCGTTTAATCCTGATTAGGGTCACGAGGAGGCTGGTGCCCATCTCAGTCAACTTTGGGCGAGGGCAGAGTACACCCTGGACAGCTCGCCAGACCATTCGCTACTCCAGTTTCTCCCCACTGTTCAAAAACATGCACAGTAGGTTAGTTGGCTGTTCCAAATCACCCCTAAGTGTGAGTATGAATGGTCGTGTGAGTGTCAGCCCTGCAATGGCCTGGCGAGCTGTACAAGGTGTGCCCCGCCCTCGCCTAGAGTCAGCTGAGATGTGCGCCAGCCTCTCCGTGATCCTAATTAGAATTAAGCAGTTCAGAAAATGAATGAAGTATGATAATCTTGTTCATTCGTTCATTTTCTGAACTGCTTAATCCTAATTAGGGTCGCGGGGAGGCTGGCGCCCATGTCAGCCGACTCTGGGCGAGAGCAGAGTACACCCTGGACAGCTCACCAGGCCATCGCAGGACAGAGACACACTGACGGCTATGCGGCCTACTCTTGACGAAAATCAGTAATGGTTCTTTTACATGAACCTCTCACCATAGACAGCGAGAGAAATGACCCGCCTTTGATAACCCAGTTAGTCGCACTGGGGCTGATGATCATGCTTGATTTTAAAAAGAAAATGTTATCACTGTGATGCTGAAATGCTGCCATCTGGTGGCGCGAAGCTAGTGTTGCAGTACTGCAAGGGTTTCCCAGTTGTATTTCAACTTGTTGCTGTTTAACTCCACCGACTTGAGAGTCCTTTCAGTCATTCCATTTCCACGTCCACAGGGAGGCTTCCATCAATCTCAGTGGACTCTGGGCGAGGGCTGGGTACACTCTGTACAGCTCGCCAGGCCATCGCAGGGTCAACACTCGCACAATACTTTACATTCACACCTAGTGGTGATTGGGAACAGCCAGTTCATGTACTGAGCATGTTTTTGGTCTGTGGGAGGAAAAGGGCTCATCCAGAAGGAAAATACATGCAAGCACTGGGAGGACATGCAAACTCCACACAGAAATGGTGGAGCAAGGAATCGAACCCAGTCCATTCCTGCTGTGACGCAGATGTGCTAAACACTGCGCCAATGTGCCACCCACATTCAACTCCTATTTACATTATTATATTACTGTATTGTATTATTCTTATGTTACTTAATGTGCTGTGTGAGACAAATACACTACACCAGAAAAGTAACTCTAACTTTAACATGCTTGATACACGTATGATCTCATTCCTGCCATCTCTTCTCTGTGCGTCGATCATTTGCCTGAAGTAGCATCTTTTTTTTTTGCTTTTCTTGGTGCTGTTGGTATTTCTTTTTCCATTTTCCCAAGCGTAAACACTTACGTGCAAACGTGGCTGGTGGCCTGCTTTTGCTTTCTCCATCTTCATTAGCCACTGCAGAGGGGAAGAGAGAGGGGGGGGAGAAAACGATGGGGGGGAAGAGAGAGAGAGAGAGAGAGAGAGAGAGAGAGAGAGAGAGAGACAGGAAGAGAGTGAGAACAAGAGAGGAGAGAGAGAGAGAGAGAGAGAGAGAGAGAGAGAGAGAGAGAGAGAGAGAGACAGGAAGAGAGTGAGAACAAGAGAGGAGAGAGAGAGAGAGAGAGAGAGAGAGAGAGAGAGAGAGAGAGAGAGAGAGAGAGAGAGAGAGAGAGAGAGAGAGAGAGAGAGAGAGAGAGAGAGAGAGAGAGAAAGACAAAGAAAGGGAAATGGACAAAAAGAGAGATAGTGAAAGAAAGATAGGGCAAGAAAGAAAGGGGCAGAGAGAAAGAGAGTGAGAGGGAGAGAGGGCATAAGGGAAAAGACAAGATGGGGAGGGGCAGACAGACAATGAGAGAGACAAAAAGAGAAAGAAAGCAATGGAGAGGGAGGCAGGGAGAAACAGAAAGAGTGAGAGTGGAGAGACAGAGGGGAAGGGAGAGCAAGAGAGATGTTGAGAGAGAGAGGGAGAGAGAGAGAGAGAGAGAGAGAGAGTAAGAGCGAGAGTGATATAAAGGAAAAGAGAGCGATAGAGAGACAGGGGAGAGAGAGAGATGGAGAGACAGAGGGACAGCGACATGGAGAAAGAGAGGGGAGAGAGAGGGAGAGAAAGTCATAAAGAGGGGAGAGGGATATGAGAGAAAAGAGGGAGAGAAAGAAGGAGAGAGAGGAGGGGAGAGATATAGACAGGAAAATGAGGGAGAGAAAGAAAGAGAGGGAGAGAGAAAGAGAAGGAGAGAGAAGTAGAGTAGATAGAAAGAGAGGGGATATAGAGAAAGAACAAGGTAGAAAGAGGGAGAGAGAAGGAGAGGGAGAGAAAGAGAGAGGGGAAGAAAAAAAAAAAAAAATATATATATATATATATATATATACAGAGAGAGAGAGCGAGAGAGAGAGAAGGAAATAGAGAGAGATATAATATATAGAGAGGGAGAATAAGAAAGAGAGAGAGAGAAAGAGAGAGAGAGAGAGATTAAAAGCACACACATAAAAGCACGTCATTATAAGGGAACATGTGTGAAGTGCTACACAACACCTCTTTAAAACCGATCTCCTTCTAACCACCTCCACACTCACGGAAACATACAAACTCCCCTTCAAACCCACACAACCCTGTGCAACATCATCCCTCCATCATTAGTGCGAAACCGCTCGGACGCCACAAACTGTAGTTTGGAATCGATTACAGAAATGTAGCTCAATTGCAGTACATTAAAGGGGCAATCTGTTATTGTAAACATGTACTTTCTGTTTAAAATTCACTGAATCTGGCTGATGGTAACATGCCTGTATCTATTGTGTGTTATGTTCTGAAAACCGTAATAAAAATAATGATGTACACCACCAAGAACCAACCACTCAGGACAAGCGGTCGGCTTGCTTGCCTGTCAGTTCAGAAAGCTCTTCCTCCTGCATTCACATTCAAGTGTAATTAAATACACTTCAGTGATCATATATCAGCTCTTTACGCCATTAGCATGGATGCTAATTAACCAAGTTCATCTCCACCAAGGAAGTTATGCTTCTTTCAGCATTGGGGTTTAGTGTCTGCCTGGTTGTTTGTTTATTTGTTTGTTCGCAGCTATGGAATTTTTTTTTTTCTTCGGCAGTGTGTGTGTGTGTGTGTGTGTGTGTGTGTGTGTGTGTGTGTGTGTGTGTGTGTGTGCAAGGGGTGGGGGGTGGGGGGTGTGGAGTATGGCCCAAGTTCTGAATCCAGGAATTTTTTTTTTTAATTATTGAAAGTAGAGCAGTATTGGTCATCTTTACAGCCTGATTTGTGCGTATGTAATGTTTAAGCAATATAGACGCTTATTTTAACATAAATGACTATAAAAAACACAAAATTACCATGGATTACAATCAGAGCCTGAACAAATGGTTATCATTTGTTTTTTCGCCCAGAATTGACGTAAATTCATTGGTCAGTTTTGTCCTCAAGTACATATATTCAGTAACAAGTAGATATATTCAGTGTTATGGGCATATAAATAAATGTATAAATGTAAATATAAATATAATGAAATCTATAAACATTCTAAATATTCGAAATCACCTGACCCTGAACTAGGGTCGCGCATGCGCCCTGGGGATGGGTCAGGTGATTTAGAATATTCCAGAATGGAACTTTCCCGAACTTTAGGGAATTTATATAAGCACCCATTGCCAATCGATTCACACAGATCATCTAAGAAAAATCATATTATATATATAAATCATATAGAAGAATAACCTCACCGTTCCTCTTGGGTCTTTTTTGTTCACACACATGTATTCTGTCTTACTGAGGCTAACCTTCATTCCTCTTCTTCCAGGGCATACCTCCATCTCTCTAGATTTTCCTCCACTTGTTCTCTGCTCTCACTACAGATCACAATGTCATCTGCAAACATCATGGTCCATGGGGAATCTTGTCTAACCTCGTCTGTCAGCCTATCCATTACCATAGCAAACAAGAAGGGGCTCAGAGCTGACCTTGATGCAGTCCTACTTCCACCTTGAACTCTTCTGTCACAACGACAGCACACCTCACCACTGTCTTACATCTCTCATACATGTCCTGCACCACTCTAACATACTTCTCTGCCACTGCAGACTTCCTCATGCAATACCACAGTTCCTCTCTCGACACCCTGTCATATGCTTTCTTCAGATCCACAAAGACACAATGCAGCTCCATCTGACCTTCTCTGTACTTCCCTATTAACATCCTCAAAGCAAACACTGCATCTGTGGTGCTCTTTCTTGGCAGGAAACCAAACTATTGTTCACAGATGCTGACCTCTGCCCTTAGTCTAGCTTCCACTATTTTTTTCTATAACTTCATCGTATGGCTCATCAACTTTATCCCTCTGTAGTTGCCACAACTCTGCACGTCTCCCTTGTTCTTAAAAATTGGCACCAGCACACTTCTCCTCCATTCCTCTGGCATCCTCTCACGCTCGAAGACCTTGTTGAATGTTCTTGTCAGAAAACCTACTGCTACCTCTCCTAGACACTTCCATACCTCTACCGGTATGTCATCAGGACCAACTGCCTCCTCACCCTTACTAATCTTTGCTATTTCCTGGTCCTCAACGGTCACCTTTTCTACTCTTTTTTCTCTCTCATTTTCCTCATTAATTAGCTCTTCAAAGTACTCTTTCCATCTTCCCAGAACACTTCTGTCATCAGTCAATACATTTCCCTTTCTGTCTTTAATCACTCTAACTTGCTGCACGTCCTTCTCATCTCTATTTCTCTGCTGTGCCAACCTGTATAAATCATTTTCTCCCTCCTTACTGTCCAATCTGGCATACAAGTCATCATACGCTTTCTGTTTGGCCTTTAACACCATTACCTTCGCCTTACGCTGTGTCTCCCTGTACTCCTGTTTACTTTCTTCGGTCCTCTCAATGTCACTTGGGATTGAGACATTTTATTAAATTAATACCTAGGTATTTTAATTGTGAAACCAGCAAAATTGTGTTTACACTTGAGGATTTTCTTAAATCCCCCACCCCTGAAGAAGTCGGTGCCTTGCACAAATCTGATTTGTTGCTGATCTCTAATTATTTCGAACTTGAGGCAAAACCTGCGATGAGAAAATTCCAAATTTTGAAGATTGTCAAAAAAACAATTCTATTGATGAGGGAGAATTTGATCCTGAAGTTTTGGCCATGGTTCAAGAGGAAAATTCAGACTATTTGGAATTAAAGAGAATGGAAATGGAGTTGAAAAAATTGGAAATTGAGTCTCATAAAGCAAAAGAAATTGAATTGAGAAAATTGGAGCTTGAAAAAAAATTGAATTAAAAAAGATTGAACAGTTTGCCACTCCCTCAGCACCTTCTTCTTTTGACCTTGCAAGGCACACCACAAAAAGTTTTGATTATGATTTCGTTAAAGGGACCCGTCTGAAAGTTTGCGAGTTAGTGCCCGAAGCTTATAATCAGAACTTCAGAAATGCTCATAAAAGGGACCATGAAACCTTTGTGGGGTTTTCTTGGAAAAAGGAAACTTTGTTTGATAGATGGTGTAGTTCTAAGGTGGTTTCAGATTTTGATAGTTTGAGGCAGTTAGTTTTGATGGAGGATTTCAAGCAGTGTGTTAGCTCGGAGCTCAATACTAACTTGGACGAACAAAGGGTGAATGATTTACATGATGCGGCGGTGTTGGCTGATGATTATATTTTGACTCACAAAAGTTCTTTTCAGTCTCCAGGTTTCTCCAAATTTTCTCGCCATAAGGGCTTTTCCCCAGGTAAGACTGCAAGTCATACGGGTTCTCGTAATTGTACGGGTTCACATGCTTCTGACAAGCAGTCACATTCTCAGTCTAGACATAAGACTTCCAGTGATTCTGATCCTGTTTGTGCTTATTATAAGAAGCCAGGTCATTTAATTTCCGCATGCTACAAACTCAAGGGACTTATCTTCAAAGGGTAGTAACTCTTCAATTCTTCTTAATAAGTCTGATAGTTTGTCGGGTGGTGATCATCTTCTTTCCAGAAAGCAGCTTATTAATGCTCAGTGCGAAAATGTTGAGTTGCAGAAGTTGGCCAGTACTGTTGTTTATTTTGAGGAGGTTAGGAAGGTTCTAGTTGGTTATTACTTCAAGGATGGTGTTTTGATGAGGAAGTATAGGTCGCCGGAAATTCCTGCGGAGGATGTATGGAAATTACATCACCAAATTATTGTTCCGAACTCATTCCGACATGTGATTGCATTGGCACATGAAAGTTCCATGGCAGGTCATTTGGGTGTAAACAAAACTTGCGAGAAAATTTTGGCACATTTCTTTCGGCCCAGTTTTAGAAAGGATGTGACTGAATTTTGTAAAAACCTGTCATGCATGCCAAATTGTGGGTAAACCATATCAGAAAATTCCTCCAGCACCTTTAAAACCTATACCGGATTTTGATGCACCTTTCAGTACAGTAATCATTGCTTTTGTTGGTCCATTACCGAAAACTAGGTCTGGTAATCAATATCTTCTTACCACCATGTGTGCTTCTACCAGGTTTCCTGAAGCAATTCCCATTCGAAGGATTGTCGCTCCTGTGATTATCAAGGCTTTGAAGTTTTTCACTTTGGTTGGGTTGTCAAGTGTTAGTCAGATCAGGGTTCTAATTTTATGTCTAAAGTGTTCCAACAGGCTGTGTATCAATTAGGTATTCAACTGGTCAAGTCTAGTGCTTGTCATCCTGAGTCGCAAGGAGCTTTGGAGAGATTTCAACAAACTTTGAAGAATATGATCAAGACTTATTGCCTTGAGACAGAGAAGGATTTTGAGGGTGTGCATTTGTTGTTGTTTGCAGTCAGGGAGTCAGTTCAGGAAGTTGTTCAGTACCTTTGAGCTTGTTTTTGGACATAGTGTCCACGGGCCATTAAAACATCTAAAAGAGCAATGGCTTGATCGCAATCCTGAGATCAATCTTTTGGACTATGTTTCTACTTTTCGAAATAGACTTTCAAAAGCATGTGAGTTTGCCAGACAAAATTTGAAAACATCACAAGCAAGAATGAAACAACATTATGACAAAAAGTCAAAAGAAAGAAGTTGTACTCCTGGTGCTAGTGTTGCTTCCGATTTTTGGTCAACCACTTTGAGATTGGCGTGGGGCCGGTGGTGTAGTGGTTAGGGTGCTGCGCTCATGATCGGAAGGTTGTGAGTTCGAATCCTACTGAGTCCCTCACTGTGCTAAGACCCCTGGGCAAGGTCTCAACCACAAGTGTGCCTCTGTTCACCCAGCAGTATAAATGGGTACCAGTAAAAATGTACTGGGAAGGTAACCTGCGATGGGCTAGCGTCCCATTCAGGGGGAGTTGAACTCCTGGTCGTTTCACGCTATGGAAACTGGGGATAAGCACTGGCCTGATGAGCCATGAGGCTCCGGTATAAAAACCCAACAGACTTTACCTTACCTTACCTTACTTTGAGCTAGATATCAGGGTCCATATCTGATTGACAAAAAGGTTTGCAAAATGGACTATGTTGTCCTGACTCCTGATCAATGTAAACACAAGAGGTTATGTCATGTAAACATGATTAAGGAGTATCATGATAGGAGACAAACCAAACATGCAAGTTGTGTTGCCACACTCTCCCCAGTTACTGATTGTACTTCTGCTGTTGATGTACGTGTTCTTGACAATGCTGAGGATGTAGGGTGTAATGTAAAATTGTATATTTTATGTTGTAGTTTGTCATGCTTTGCTGGTTTCACGGGGAAATTCTCATCTTCCAAATTTCATATGTATCAGTGAGTAATGTTTCAGGGGCAGTGGTGGTCAGTGGTATAGGGCGCTGGATCGTTGATCCAAAGGTTGGGGGTTCGAGTCCCACTCTCCATAAGGTTGTCACTGCCCCCCCCCCCCCCCCCAGTGCGGCTAACTGGGTTATCAAAGGCGGGCCATGTCTCTCACTGTCTATGGTGAGCGGCATGTAAAAGAACCATTGCTGACATTCGTAAAGAGTAGGCTGCAAAGCCATCAGCATGTTTCTGTCCCTTGCTAAAAGGGTTGTGACAGGAAGGGCATCCGACGTAAAAACCTCTGCCAAATCAAACGTGCGAATCAGATGATTCACTGTGGCGACTCCCGAGTAAAATTCAAATTCAATGGTCAGGAAGGCAGAGTAGTAAGACACTGTAGAGTGCTTAGAGTGTGTCAGAGCACAAGTGAAGGCCAGCGTAATCTACTGCAGCCGATGTTGTCCCCAGACGTAACGACTCTTTGTGCCACTAGATCAGGACCTCAGAGGCCGAGCGAGTGGGATTGTCGCCATGCAACGGCTCTTTCACTGAAATAACCTTCACGCACAAGTCTAGGATGTGCACACAAACAATACCTACAACAATGGGGAACTGGCGAAGCAACAGGTGGAGATGACCACTGGCAGTTGTTGTCATGAACCTACATGTAGGCAGCTTTGGACATTGGTCGTTCTTCTTTGAACCCGGGGAAGCAAAGAAGTCTGGCCGATTCCATAGCAACTGAGCAGCTCTCTTCAGGACAGCACTGCTCACCGAAGTATGGGAAGGGCCTCGAAAAGGTGGCCTGAAAATTGCCTGCCCTACCAAGTCTGGCCAGCCCGCCGCAGCTGACAGATCATCCCTCTAAGTGGTGGAAACAATAAAAAATGAGGAAAGAAGCTCATACTAGGGGCATGGAACGTCCGTACCTTAATGGACAGAGACAAAGTTCACAGACCACAAAGAAGAACAGCCCTAGTTGACAAGGAATTGTCTCGGTATAACGTAGACAAAGCTGCTCTTAGTGAGACAAGACTATAGCAGACGAAGGATCTCTTGTTGAACCATCTGATGGATACACGTTCTTCTCGAAAGGCAAACCAGAAAACAAATACAGGATCCATGGAGTCGGTTTAGCCATAAAGTCATGTCTGTTGAAACAACTCCCAGACCTTCCAGTTGTTATCACCGGAAGACAAATGAAACTTTGCTTGCCACTTGACCAAAAACGACAACTCACAATCATCAGTGCCTATGCACCAACGCTGACAAGCACAGAAGATACCATAGAACAGTTTTATGCTGACCTCGATTCCCTTCTGAGCTCTGTGTTTTCCAGCGATAAACTTATATTGCTTGGTGACTTTAATGCATGAGTAAGTTGCGACCACTATCGATGGAAAGGTGTACTTGGCAGACCCGGTGTGGGCAAGATGAACAACAACGGTCTTCTGCTTAGCAAATGTGCAGAGCACAATCTAGCTATCAGTAACACCACATTCAGGATGGCTGATAAGTACAAGACCACATGGATGCACCCATGCTGGTACCTCATTGACTATGTTATTCTTCGCCAGCATGACATTAAAGATGTCCTATTAACAAGAGTAATGAGGGGTGCAGAATGTTAGATCATGGGCTTGTGTGCACAATCCTTTGATTGCACATAGCTCGCCACTTCCCAAGGAGGCCAAAGCAAAGTCATGCAGCTTTCAACACAGCCAGACTCCAGGACCCCTCCTACCTTGGTATGTTCAAGGATAGTCTGGACCAAAAGTTGTCCACTACAGGACCACTGACTGGAGACCCAACTCACAAATGGGAAACACTCAGGGGTATGATACAGGAGACAGCTAAAACTGTGCTTGGCCCTAAACGCAGACATCACCAAGACTGGTTTGATCAGAACAACACTGCCACAGAGGATCTCTTGGCCAAGAAAAACAAAGCATTCCTGGAGGGGCAAAACAACCTCGATTCAGTGCCAAAGAAAAACAGATTCAAGTACTTGCAGAGTGAGGCTCAGAGGGAGTTAAGGAAAATGCAGGCTAAGTGGTGGGATGAGAATGTTATGGTCTGTGCTGGCTGGCGGAACTAACTCTGCTTTAATCATTGCAGGCGCTGGTGAGATGCATGGCGGTTGCCGGTAGGCGAGTTTCAAGCTGAGCGTACCTGCAATCAGCAAGCAGCCAGCTATAAATGGGAGCTGCACGCTTCCCTCCAATGTCAGAAGATTGTTTCCCCCATGACTCTGCTCCTTGGCTTTTTCTTTGACCCCTGGTTCTTGCTTCATGCTCAACCAGTTCCCTCGACTTAGTATTCCAGTGATTTTCAGTTCCTAGTGTTTAATAAATCGTTTGCACCTTCTTTTGGTCTCCTGCATCCCTGGGTCCAACGCATACACTCCAGGTATAACAGAGAAAGCTAAAGAGATCCAAGGGTTTGCTGACTCAAATAACTCAAAATAATTTTTCAGTTCTATCAAGATAGTGTTTGGGACCTCCAAATCTGGCTTCACTCCTCTGATTTCCTCAGACGGAACTACACTGATCAAGGACAAAACAGGCATCAACAACAGATGGAAAGAACATTTCAGCCAACTGATGGATCGCCCTTCCACAGTTGACCAGTGTGCCCTTGACCAGATAAAACAACAAGTAGAATACAGTTAAATGAACCACCCTCTATGGATGAAATCAAGAGAGCCATTAACAGATGAGCTGCGGAAAAGCTCCTGGCTAGGATGGCATTCCTTCGGAAGTCTACAAAGCATAAGGTGGCATAGCCCTGGAAGCCTTTTGCAGTGTACTAGTCAGCATCTGGGTAGAGGAAGAACTGCCTGCAGACTTTCGCAATGCATCAATAGCTGTCCTCTTCACGAACAAGGGATCAAGAGCAGACTGCAGAAATTACAGGGGCATATCTCTCCACAGCTGGCAAAATACTGGCCCAAGTGATACTCAACAGACTCATCCCAACCGTGGCTGAAAGAAATCTACTGGAATCATAGTGTGACTTTCGCCTAAACCACAGCACTGTAGACATGGTCTTTGCCTTCAGACAGGTCCAGGAAAAGTGTATGTAACAGACCATGAACCTGTACTTGGTATTTATAGACCTCACCAATGCATTTGACATGGTCAACAGAGAAGCTCTCTGGACTATTCTCAGAAAGCTTGGCTGCCCTCCAAAATTCACTGCGTTGGTCAAACTGTTCCACCAGGATATGATGGTAAAAATACTCTCAGACTGCTTCGAAATCTCCAATGGAGTAAAGCAAGGTTGTGTCCTGGCTCCTGTGCTGTCAATCTTTTTTTACTCAAGTACTCAACCATGCTATCAGCGACCTTGACCTTGGAGTGTACATCAAATACCGGCTTGATGGGTAAGTGTTCAACCTAAATGTAAAAACAAAGTGCTCTTATGGCCCATGAAGAGAACCACCTGCAAACCATAATTGACAAATTCTCTGAAGCGGTCAAGCTATTTGGACTCACAATTAGGCTTGAAAAAGCTGTAGTACTCGTACAGCCAGCACAAAATACAACCCTCCAGCCACGATGCATCACTATCGATGGCACACAGTTGAAAAATGTCCTTGTTGTATGGTTGCGAGACATGGACTGTGTACGGAAGACACATCATAAAGCTTGAGCAGTTTCACCAACGCTCCCTCCGATCCATCATAAAGATACAGTGGCAGGACCATGTCACAAACCAAGAAGTGTTAGACAGAGCCAACACCACCAGCAGCCAAGCTCATCAAAGCCCAACTACGGTGGACAGGACATGGCATCAGGATGGAGAAGTCCAGAATCCCACGCCAACTCTTCTATGGAGAACTGGTTAAAGGAAACCGCGACCAAGGTCGACCAAAGAAGAGATACAATGACAACCTCAGGGTAAACTTCAAATGGGCAGGTATCAAGCCTGGCCAACTTGAGCTGACAGCTAATGACAAACAGCTCTGGTACTCCTTGACCCAACACACAGCTGTAGCCTTTGAGGATGACCGCTGTTTGCACCTTGAAACAGCCTGCCAATGGAGACACCGAATGTCATCTACTGTCATCTCTACAACAAGTGTGCCTTTCCCAACCTGCAACAGAGTGTGCGTATCGTCTTTTGGACTCCAAAGTCACATGCGTACTCACCGATGAGAGCACAACCAATCGTCTTCCTCGATTCAAGAGACAACCAAGAGAGAGAGATTACATTTGAATAACATTTCAACATTATCCATTCCCTTGTTCACAATGTTACTCCAACTTAGAACATGGCGTAGCGGTTTTTCGCACGAGCAAACGATATAAAGTGCAGTAAACAACCGCTCGAGAAACAACACGGAAAAATTTCTAACAGGAATAAATATAAAGGTGGAAAGAGAGACGGAGATATTAAGACATAAGTAAGTTGAATGAGTTTAAATAAGGATGTATTTTTTTAATTTCAGGCACATTGGTGCACGAAATTAAAAAAATACATCCTTATTTAAACTCATTCAACTTACTTATGTCTTAATATCTCCGTCTCTCTTTCCACCTTTATATTTATTCCTGTTAGAAATGTTTCCGTGTTGTTTCTCGAGCGGTTGTTTACTGCACTTTATATCGTTTGCTCGTGCGAAAAACCGCTACGCCATAGCGCGACAATGAGAGCGCCACTGCCAACTACTGGAGTGAAGGTGCAATTACACTTAATTCTCAATTCTCACACACAATTCCAGAAAAGCATGTTCCCCCAGGGTCATACGCACTCCTCACGGCATCACCCCCCCCCCCCCCCCACGGCATCATGCAGCGCCCTTGGGGGGGGCGCACCAGTATTTGAGAAGCACTGATTTAGAAGGATGTATTTTTTGGTAAAGTTTGTGTGTTTGTTAGCATGATTATGCAAACCTTTATTTTCATATTTCAGTTCAGTTCATATTCTGTAACAGCCTTAATCCTAATTAAGGTCGCGGGGAGGCTGGTGCCCATCCCAGCCAACTCCAGGTAAGGACAGAGTACACCCTGGACAGCTCACCAGGCCATCGCAGGGCGGAAACACGCTGACAGCTTTACAGCTACTCTTGTCGAGTGTCAGGAATGGTTCTTTTACATCAGGGGTCAGGAACCTATGGCTCACGAGCCAGATGTGGCTCTTTTGATGACTGTATCTGGCTCTCCGATAAATCAGGTGGCCTGTCTTAACAGAATAATGAATACACAGTTTCACTGTCATTTAAATAAAAATACAAAAAAGGCATCAAATAAAACAAAAACAGATGAATAAATCTCACGCATTTAAATCTATACATCTATATTTAATGCCACGTCACTGTGGCGCGCGCAGTGGAGAGCCAATCCTTTCTGTACGCCAGTGTGTGGGTGGGTCCGTTACCTTGAAACTCTAATTTTATTGGGCTATAACAACAGCCACAGACTCCACGTGTTGTTTTTGAGTAAAGAGGTAAATTTCCTCATTTTTGATCAGCTCATTTGCACGAAGTCAAGCACAGCTGATTGCCAAAACTTGGGATGCTTCCTGTCACATAAACACTGGAGCGCGTGAGTCTTGCAAAAGTCGCATTAATAGTAAGAAGTACTTTTCTTATTAATAAATAACTTCATTATGACCATGTTGTTTAAAATAAATTCAGAGTCTTATTATACTCTCAAATTGTTGGTCTTCTTTATATATATATATATATATATATATATATATATATATATATATGGCTCTCAGAGAATTATATTTTAAAATATGTCTTTTTTTTGGCTCTCTTAGTCAAAAAGGTTCTTAACCCCTGCTTTACATGAACCTCTCACCACAGACAGTGTGAGACATGGCCAGCCTTTTGATAACCCAGTTAGCTGTGCTGGGGAGACAGTGACAACCTTGTGGAGAGTGGGGCTTGAACCCCCAACCTTAGGATCATTGATCTAGCACCCTATACCACAAGGCTACCACTGCCCTCAGATTTTAGTCATCCATTCATTTTCTTAGCCCCTGAATCCTAAGGAGGACTGCAAGTAGGCTGAATACCATCTCAGCCGACTCTGGGCAACAGCAGAGTCCACCCTAGAGAGCTCGTCAGACTAAAGCCAGTACACACACACAACCATGCACACATACACACACCTAGGGGTTATTAGAAACATCCAGTTAGCCTAGTGTGCATGTTTTTTTGGCTGTTGGAGGAAACCGGAGAAAACAATAGAAACCCACGCAAACACAGGGAGACCATGCAAACTCCACACAGAAACAGTAGAGCCCATGAAGCAAACCCAGGCAGCCTTGCTGTGAGACAGACTTTACAGGCTAACCATTATGCCACCGTGCCGCCTTTATGCAGATTTTCCTCACAAAAATATTCTAGTAGAGGTGGGACTTTGGACATGCAAAGCTCCTTCAGGCTTTGGGGGTGATCTGGACCAAATTCTGTATCCATGAATTCATTAAAGGACTTTTTAAAATTGTGAGACTATAGTTTGTTAGAAGTGTCATATTACTCTGGGACCAACAGTGGTGCTGTCAAAAGGTGTGTGTGGATTTTGGTAAAGCGTCTTAACATGGGTGAGGCTGTGGACAAGGAAGCCTGTTACGGAGATGATTCTGATTAAATTCTAGATCAGAGTATATATATATATATATATATATATATATATATATATATATATATATATATATATATAAAATGGTAATTAATGATAAGGTGGTGTGCTGTGGTCCAATATTAAGTGGCGGTACCATTACAGCCCGAAAGGTTGTTAATCTTTTAATTGGTTTTCTAGCATTTAAACTTGCCAACAGTTACTATCCCTTTATTTATTAGACATCAACAAATCAACCTCAACACACAATGTTGAGGAATATCAACTAAACAAGCCAATTTCTGTTATCTGATGTGTCAAAGTAGAGCAGACATTCCAATATCATCCTCTCAAAGATAATAAGCCGAACAGAAGACTTTTCAAATGCTGCAGATCACCTTACACAATATTCACCATACTACTGCTTATACTTTGTTCTGATGGCAGCCACTAATACCAGTGCTTGTGTTCTGAACCAGCAAGATCGGTACCAAGGGTTTCTTTGACGGGGCAGTGGTGACTTGATGGAAATGGTGCTGGATCACTGATCCTAAGGTTGGGGGTTGAAGCCCCGCACTCCACGGGTTGTCACTGTCCGCCCAGTGCAGCTAACTGGGTTATCAAAGGCCGGCCATGTCTCTCACTGTCTATGGTGTGAGGTTGTAAAGGAACCATTGCTGACTTTCGACAAGAGGAGCTGCAAAGCTGATAGCATGTTTAGTGATGGCCTGGCGAGCTGTCCTCGCCCGACGTCGGCTGGGATGAGCGCCAGCCTCCCTGCGACCCTAATTAGGATTAAACAATTACAGAAAATGAATGAAAGTTTATTTTGACGTTTGCTAAGCTTAAGCCACATTGCCAAGCAGGAAGTGAAATGTCATAAACATGAGCATCTGCTAAATGCTGTAAATGTTCATGACAAAATCAAACAGCCAAGACACTCACAGTGGGATCCAGGGACTGGGTCAGATGGTCAGATGGATCATAACTCCTGTGAATGAGCGATGGTGAAGAAGAACGTGAATAAAAACCTGATTTTACTGTCAGATGAATAGGAATTTGAAGATGTTATAAAATACCATAGGAGCTGAACCTTTATGTGCATCTTAACTTAAAAACTTGGCGAACTGCTCCTGCTACTGTTCCAGGTTTTTGTTTTTTTTTTTGATATTTATAGCAGTTTCAACTCAAGAGTGCAAACTGAACATAAACGATTTGAAGCATCTCCTGATAAATTTAGGTGGTCTCATAAATGATCTCCACAAAAAAGTGTTTATGATATTTCTTTTGCAAAATCTTTTTTTAGGAAGAAAAAACCTCCAGAAGTAATATTTCTCCAATTGTGTGCATCATGTCTGCCTCGGAAATGAAGGAGCGCGTACCTTATATAAACTGTTCGGTTGTTACTCAGTTGATGTACCAATTGTTGGCCCAATCAGACTTGATCTGGCACTACATCTAACATGTAAAATAAAAATAAAATGCTAACACGCTAACAAACTTAACCTTAATTATTTCCAAAGGAATTGTGGGAAACTGACTGATTGATTGATTCATTCATTTATCCGTTAGTTTGGCAAACTGCTCAGTGCTCATTGGGTCATTGGGAGGCTGAAGCCTATCAGCTGGCTCTGGGTAACAGCTCGTCAATCCATTGGACGCGCACAACCATTCACATTTGCACTCACGCCTCAGGGCAATCTGGAATCAGCCTGGAATGTACATGTCTTTTGACTGTGGAAGTACCTGGAGGAAACCCAAGCAAGCGCGGGAAAACATCCAAACTCCACACAGAAATGCCCTCACCGAGCCTGAGACTTGAACCCCAGACCTTCTTGATGCGAGATGAACATGCTAAGCACTACTCAACTGCCCCACCTTTTTTGTGACAACATTATGGGAGGATGATGGGAGGAACTGGGACTTATTCTCTCCTGCTACAGTTCCTTCAGTCTCCCTGGTCTCACAGGAGTCCCAATTTAATTGTAATAAAAAGTGTCCATGTTGCTCAGATACGGCTACTGAGCCGTCACACTGTTCCTGAAGTCACTGCAGCACGCAGATCAGAGTTAAAAGGTAGAGTGAGCATCACATGAAGAGTCTCTCTCTCTCTCTCTCTCTCTCTCTCTCTCTCTCTACCACCTATTTCATCTTAACACTGTCAGTGTTTATCTCTCTACTTATCTGGTAATACAGTGATTAAAGTGGCTGTACAAGCTGTTGTAAAGACACAACTCAGAAAAAAACAGGTTTCATTCGGACAGTTCCGGATATTAAAGCATACGAATATTTCAAGTTTGTGAGCTTTGATCATTAAGACATCCAGCTTATATTTTATATTGTTGAACAGTACAGCCATTCATTCATTTTCTGAACTGCTTAATCTGAATTAGTGCCGCAGGGGGACTGACGCCCATCTCAGCCAACTCGAGGCAAGGGCAGGGTATACCGTGGCGAGCTTGCCAGGCCAATTTTATTATTGTTGTTGTTGCTACTACTACCTTTACTACTATTGTTGTTGCTGTTTTTATTTAATTTTTTTTTTTTTTAAAGATTGTTTTGAAAACTTCATTAAAAACACAATAACAGATGAAACATCTCAAACATGAAAAATTATTTATGTACAAACATATTTATTTAAGGTAAAGATTTACCTAACTCATTTTAAATATATATATATATATATATATATAAATAAAGTAATATATAATACGTTTTTAATATATTTCTGTTCTACTGGCCCCGCTCTGCCCCTCCCATCCCTCTTCCTTACCTATAGTGAAGCTGAATCCGTCGATGTTGAACATTGCACTCCTCCCTTTCTTAAGTCCCTGTTTCTTGGCTCTGTGCTCCGTCATTCCCTCCTTCCTCCTCTCTCCTCTCCTTTCACCAGGCTGAAGCTCTGAAAGCTCGTCTTCACACTAATTTATGTTCTTACGCTCCTGGACCACAAAGCAGATCACCTGCCACCGACGCGAGCAGGTTGGCGAGTGTGTAAATCCTCTGAGGTGAAGTTGTGTTGAGAAAGAAGCAGCTTTCTCTCTCTCTCTCTCTCTCTCTCTCTCTCTCTCTCTCTCTCTCTCTCGCTCTCTCTTTCTCTCCCTCCTCCTCCTCTTCCTCCTCCTCCATGATAATCCTCCTCCTTTCTCTCTCATTGCTGACCTTTGCTCTCACTCTGCACATTATTCTCATTCTCTCTTTCTCTTTCTATCCCTCTCTCGCACTCTTTGTGTATCACACTTTCTGTTACCAACACACACACACACACACACACACACACACACACACACACTCACGCACACATACACACACACAGTTACACAGACACACTCACACTACCACACACAGCATTGTTCTAAATTATGCCTATTTCCCGAGATAATGGCAGACTATGTCATTTTCATTTCATTCCAGTATAAATTTGCAGCACAAAAGCTGTCATTTATGACTTATGAAAAAAAAAATAAAAAAAAACGACTGTTGGACAGACAGGTAGAGAGACAGACAGGCTCAGGGATCGGCAAACAGACAGGCAAGCAAAAGCAGAGAAACAGACAGATAGACAGGCAGAAAGATAGACATACAAATAGAGAGAA
>CM045743.1:12971439-12983939 GCA_024760905.1 Plotosus lineatus
AAGCCTGGGACTTGAACCAAGTACCTTCTTGCTGTGTGGATGACATCCTGATCACTAAACGCCAAACCGCTTCCTCTTGTTAGGGTCATGGTTAGACTGGATCCTCTCAGCTGACATTGGGTGACCCTGAACAGCTCATAAGACCATTTCAGAGAACCATCCACACTGACGTCCACAGCAGGGGAATTTGGAACTGCCAAGTAGCTTACTGTGCATGTCTTTGGGTTGTGGGAGGAAATTCGGTGGAAACTCATGCAAGCATAGGAAGAACATGCAATCTCCATCCAGAAACGCCCTTGTCATGCCCGGTGAATTAAACCCAGGACCCTACTGTGAGGCCATTGTGTGAATTGTTTCTGTGAGCCTCTTGTTTTGGATGATATGCTAATAGCTCAACGATTGAGCGGACAAAACTGCTTTCTCAGACTTTCTTCCAAATATTGCGAATAATGCCAATTTAGGCATTACTAGACCAGTCTTCTTCTTCTTCTTCAGCTAATTAAAGATTTGCTTTGAACCGTGACACACCAGTGAGTTCCCTACAATCAATCCCCCAAGTCCCCCCTCCACCGAATCTTCCTCTGTACGCCATCTCGGCCTGCAGGAACAATAAAGACCATGTGACACCGTGTTGACTCTGACTGCAAACACTGGAGGATACAGAAGTTCATTAGCATCACCGCTGACTGAGGTGCGAGTGGAAAGTAGGAGTGAGCCCTACGACTATGCCTGTTCCTCCCAGCGGTTTCCGTGGAGACAGGGCAAAGTAATTACGGGAGTGAGAGTGGCCAGGGAGATCATGTATTCCCCACATATTTCCTCATTAGAGGGACAGTTAAGGTAATGTTAGATATGTGTCCTGCATGCAGGCTTTGGTGGCACCTTGATTGCTTCCACTTAAACTGCTTAATGAAGGTTAGAAAAGGCAAACACACAGGGACTGTTACCTGTGTCTCATTTTAAATCAAAGAAAATGTCCAAATGGAGTAGTGATGGCTTGGTGGTAGGTTGCTGAATTACTGATCCCAAGGTCGAGGGTTCAAGCCCCACTATGAACGAGTTGTCATTGCTGTCCCCACAGTGCAGTTATTTGGATTATCAAAGGCCGGCCATGTCTCTCACTGTCTATGGTGAGAAAGTGTAAAAGAACCATTGCTGACTTTCATCAAGAGTGGGCTGTGTCAGTGTGTTTCTGCCCTGCGCTGGCCTGGGAAGCTATCTAGGGTGTACTCTGCCCTTGCCCAAAGTCGGCTGAAATAAGTGCCAGCCTCCCTGCAACCCTAATTAGGATTAAGGTGTTCAGAAAAATGAATGAATGAATAAATGAATGAAAAATGTCCAAGTAATCTCAAACGCTGAGAAAGTCTCGCTAAAAGACCCCACAAAATTGGGCTCCAGAGTGGAGCAGAGACAAAGTGACAGCTTAAGCGATAATTGTGGGATACTCCCTCCCTCACATGATATACAACATGATGGTAATTGGCTGTTCCAGATTGTCTCTAGGAGTGAATAGTTGTGTGTAGGGGTGTGTTGGGGTGTGTGCTGGTCCTGTGATTGACTGGTGAGCAGTTAGCATACGTCCCACCTTCACAAGTGTCAGCTGAGCCTGAACCAATTTGGATTGAATGGTTTGGCAAATGTGTGAGATGAAGAGTTTGCGAGTTTGTATGTTCTGTCTGTTATTGCGTGGGTTCCCTCTGAATACTCTGGTTTACGCAAAAGGAAAGAGGCATTAGACTAACTTACGTTCCAAATTGACCCTAGGTCAGTGCTTCTCAAATAGTGACCCAAAGGGGGGGCACGGTATGACGCCGGGGAGGGTGGGGGGGGGGGGGGGCGGTGTGATTCCGGGTGGAGCACATACGACGCTGGAGAACATGGTTTTATGGAATTGTGTACGAGAATTAAGTGTAATTGCACCTCCACTCCATTAGTTGTTATGTAGTAGTTCTTATTATTGTGCTATGGTGTAGTGATTCTTCGCACGAGCGAACGATATGAAGTGCAGTAAACAACCCTTCAAGAAACAACACGGAAACATTTCTAACAGGAACGAAGAGAAAGGTGGAGACAGACGGAGATATTAAGACACAAATAAGTCAAACGAGTTTAAATAAGGATGTTTTTTTTTTTATTTCAGACACATTGGTGGAGTTTAAATCTTTTCAATTGCTGATTAAAAAACAATGTTAATGAAGTTTTTCTTTGTTGTAAGTTAAAGATTTAATATTATGCTGAGGTGTACTAATAATTTTATAGACAGATAATACTATTTATAGTCGCTCGCGAGGTGGTGGTGGACATGGAATTTTTTTTTTTCTTCCTGCGGGGACACCACAGAAAATAATTGATAAGCACTGCCCTAGGTGTAAGTGTGGGTGTGAATGGCTGTGTATGTGTTGGCCCCATGATGGACTGGTGTGCTGTTCAGTCAGCTGAGATAGACTCTAACCTCCTTTCATCCCAAGTAGGATTACAGGGTTTGGCAAGTGTTGAATGAAGGAAGTGCGTGAACACTAGACAAGCACAGTATGTCCATTTTCCAGGAATGTCGCTCCATAAAATTCAGTTGAGAATATTTGAGCTCTGAAATATGTGTTTTGATTTCAGGGCCACATCACTTGATTTCCTTTCCAAATTTCTTTATGAGCAATCATGATATCTGGCAGCACCTACTGCAGCAGAGTCTCTTCGACTCAAGATCAAACCCACACAGTGTCTGTACGCCATGCACACACTCGACTCCTTTTATTATCAGGGTTTTGTGATTATGAGAGCCGTCAGCGATGCGCTTGACACCCCCCTGTGAAGTCTGCATTCAGAACAATTCAAAGCGACTGAAACCGTAAAGTGTTTTGTAAAAGTATTTAAGGGGCAGTGATGGCCCAGTGCAAGGTTGCTGGGTTACTGATCCCAAGTTTGGGGATTCAGCCCCACTATTAGTGAGTTGTTATTGCCAGCAATGTCTATGGTGAGAGGTGTAAAAGAACCATTGCTGACTTTCGTCAAGAGTAAGCTGCATAGCTGTCGGTGTGTTTCTCCCCTGTCCAGGGTGTACTCTCCCCTCGCCACAAGTCGGCTGAAATGGGTGCCAGTTTCACCGCAACCCTAATTAAGATTAAGCAGTTCACAAACCACTGCTAAGCGGCGCACAAACCACTGCCAAGTTGAAAAAAAGTAGCTCTTTCCACCCCTTCTGGGCCTGCTGTAATTCTACACTTCCAGGACAGTCAATGTTGATGAATCCAATAAAAATTCCTGGATCCAGAATTTGATTCAGATCATCTCCAGCATTGAATAGAGCCTTCCCTATCCAAAGCCCTGCCTCTGGTAGAAATTTCATAAAAATCTACACCTACAGCATAATCCTTCTAACACACACACACACACACACACACACACACACACACACACACACACACACACACATACACACACAAGGAAAATCATGACATCCTTCCCAGAGGTGAGTACATATAAATCACTAGAAATTTTTAAGGTACATTTCCCAGAATACATTGCAACCGGGAAGCATTTGAGTTTCGTCTCGAAGAGTTTTTTTCTCAGGAAATTTGGACTTTAATTTTGAAAAATAGGTGGCATGGTGGCATAGTGGTTAGCTGAGTTCAAGTCCCAAGCTCTGCAAGGACGTTTCTATGTGGAGTTTGCATGTTCTCCCCGTGCTTTTTCCTCTGGGTACTCAGGTTTTCTCAAGCAATCCAAAAACATACACATTAGGCTTACTGTCTGTTCCAAATCACCCTAGGTGTGAGTGTGAATAGTTGTACATGTCTGTGTCTGGCAAGCTGTTCAGAGTGCACCTTCACCAAGTGTTGGCTGGGAAAGGCTCCAACCTCTTCAGGATCTTAATAGCATTAAATGGTTCGGCAAAAAATGAGATAAGCACCCCGTAAATATACAGAATGTAAAATCATTTAGTCTCTGGTGGCTCAGTTTAGCAGCCTTAGTGAAATATAGAAATTAAACTGAATATATTAATGCTAGCACTGCTAACATCCTTATTTGGTATGGAAGGGACAGAAAGTTCATTTCTTCTCCACCTCTGATCTATAGCTCAGACATAACTCATGAGATTATATTTAAAAAGGGAAAGACTGCATTAAAACTTCATGCTCCCGGTCACATGACATACTTTAGTGGACTCTTTACTCATCTGGGTTTCAGTATCACAAAATAATCTCTGTGATACACTACAGACATGAACGAATGCAAACGTGATTAATTAATTCATGACATTCATAATGACTAGTGAATAGCCAATGTGCTTTATTTTCTGTTATCAGTTCATTTCAGATGAATATAAAGGTTTCCTGGTGAAACCACCTCGACTCATGGGCTTAGTGTGACTTATTCACCTGTGCTACATCTTGTTTTGGTTCTACAGTGGAACCTTGGAATCCGAACGCTCTAGAGACCGAACAGATGGGAATCCAAACAAAAAAGTCGTGACTTTTATTGTCCCAGAACCCAAATAAAAACTGGAAGTCAAACTTGAGAAACACGCGAGAAAAAAACGAGACCGAGAGGGAGGAAAAGTGCGTGACTTCCGGAAGTCCTGAAGTTGTTGATACTATGTATGTTCTGGGGAAGTCTGGAAGTTGTTGATACTATGTAAGGTCTGTTTGGGCTTTTACACCCAAGCCTAGTGGCTCATCAAGCCGGTGCTTTATGTATCACCCTAATAAGGCTGTCCTGGGGAAGTCCGGAAGTTGCTGATACTATGTATCACCCTAAAAGCTGTCCTGAGGAAGTCCAAAAGTTGTTGATACAGTACTAAAGCTAAAGCTAGTGCTAAAGCACTAAAGTTATCTAATCACTAACGCCATATTCTACCTCCAGCGACAAATACGATTTAGAGTACCGAACAGAAAACCCACATATCAGCTTATAGGCATTACCACCTAAACAAATCTGAAGAGAACGCATGTATGTATGTATGTATGTATGTAAGCTAACCTAAAGTGCTAAAGCCAAGCTAAAGTGCTAGCAGCGCTGTGCACACCTTTAACGATGAGGTCATGAGCCACTTCCGTAAGGTTTTGAAAAGAAGGCAGAAACAAGCCACGTTAGAAATGTTCTTCAAGAAAAGAAAGTCATCCATGCAAAGTGGTAGCAAGAGGAAAAAAACACTTTTGGCTGATTTACCTGAAGTTGTTATTGGAAGGGAAACCTCTGCTTCGCTCCCTCTCCAACATTTACGTATGCCAACTGCTCACCACCACAAAGGTTAAAATTCTTATCTTTATTGTTCTTATGCTTTAACTTTTCTGTGGTTTTCATTTTAGTGTGTTATGGTCTCAGAAAAGAGTTGTGCGTTGAAATGTGAGTTGGAGAGGGGCGTGGCTCTAACACACTCATCTATAAAAACAGGTTGTGCTTTATTGTTCACAGGTTCCTAGTGCTCTAGTGATCTAGTGCCTGTGCACTAGTGCCTTCCCTGTGAACAATAAAGCACAGCCGTTTTCATAAATGAAACAGGGAAATCGCAGTCACTGAGAGATTCGGAGAAACAGGGAAATCAAACTAAAGCTTGAACTGCTTGAGGACAGAGCTGAGAGATCAAGAGGGACAGCCTTCTAGCACCTGGAACAGCGCTGCTAGTCTGTATAGCCTGTGATTAAATGGAAATGATTATGATGTGTGTTTAGCACTCCATCCTGCGTGTTCGAGCCACGCCCCTCTCCAATGCACATTTCAATGCACATCTCTTTTCTGAGAGACCATAACACTAAAATAAAAACCACAGAAAAGTTAAAAAGTCTCTCACAACACAAACCATAACATAATGTAGTGTATTCAATAATTTTTTCACTTAATTTGAGGACCTATGGTATGAATTATGGTACCGTTAACTTCTGTTCAACAGACAACGGAACGGATTAAGACCATTTGCATTATTTGTAATGGGAAAATTGGATTGGGAAGCCGAACAAATCGGAATCCGAGCAGCCATCTGTAACAGATTAAGTTCGAGTACCGAGGCTCCACTATATATGTTTACAATAACAATAACAATTACAAGACTGCGTGACCAGAGGAAAAATCTGGGGCTTACGGGTAATCATGGGAAACTTTTCAAGCCCTGACACACCACCAAGGGAAAAAAGTGAACGGTACCAATAATTTTTTATATTAAATTTGCTGGAATGTTGTTTAAGAAAACTTGCTTCTTTTAAATTAATATTGCAAGCTTGATGTTTACTTCCTGTTTTGAGTATTTGTTTGACTCTGAAGTTAGAGTTTAAATTGCCCATTGGTGTGAGCATTAGTGTAAATGATTGTGTGTGTTGGCCCTACCATGGTCTGGTGAGCTGTCCAGGGTGTACACTATTTTTGTCCAAGGTTGGCTGAGATAGGCTCTACCCATGACCCTAATACAATTAAAAGTTTCCGGATGTACATCGTCTTTGAGTTGGCTGAGATAGGCTCGAGCCTCTTTGTATCCCGAGTCGGATTATGGGCTTCGGCAACTGTTGAATGAAGGAAGTGCGTGAACACTAGACACGCACAGTATGTCCATTTTACAGGAATGTCGCTCCATAAAATTCAGTTGAGAATATTGAGCTCTGAAATATGTGTTTTGATTTCAGGGCCACATCACTTGATTTCTTTTCCAATTTTTTCATGAGCAATCATGATATTTGGCAGCACCTACTGTGGCAGAGTCTGTTCCACTCAAGATCAAACCCACACAGTGTCTGTACGCCGTGCACACACTCGACTCCTTTTACTACGAGAATGGGTTTTCTGATTATTAGAGCCGTCAGCAACGCCTTTGACTCCCCCCTGTGAGGTCTGCATTCGGAGCAATTCAAAGTGACTGAAACCATATTCAATACCTTAGGATGCAAAAAAAAAAAAGTGTTTTAATAAAAATATTTAAGGGGCAGTGATGGCCCAGTGCAAGGTTGCTAGGTTACTGATCCCAAGATTGGGGGTTCAGCCCCACCCACTATTATCCAGTTGTTATTGCCAGCCATGTCTATAGTGAGAGGTGTAAAAGAATCATTGCTGACTTTCGACAAGAGCAGGCTGCGTAGCTGTCAGCGTGTTTCTGTCCTGCGATGGCCTGGTGAGCTGTCCAGGGTGTACTCTGTCCTCACCCAGCGATGGGCGCCACCTCCCCGTGACCCTAAATAGGATTAAACGGTCCAGAAAGTGAATGAATAATAAAAGCTTTAATGGCAGTGGTGACCTAGTGGTATAGGGCGCTGGATGGCTGATCCAAAGGTTGTGGGTTCGAGTCCCACTCTCCACAAGGTTGTCACTGTCCCCCCAGTGCAGCTAACTGGGTTATCACAGGCCAGCATTGTCCTTCAGTGTCTATGGTATGAAACATGTAAAAGAACCATTGCTGACTTTCGACAAGAGTCGCTGCAAAGCCGTCAGCCCTCAGGTGTGCACCAGCCTCCCTGCGACCCTAATTAGGATTAAGCGGTTAGAGAAAATGAACTGAAGCTTTTAATGGTGTACTTTGACATGGCTTTTGCCAGCTTGTCCTCTGTGCGTGTAGATTTAGATAGTATCCTTTAAAAGTTTATTCAAGCAGAACCGGGAATTGTCGCTTATTTTGGAAGAATGTCTGATGCTGTTGTTTACACTCGGTGCCCGTTGGTGTCTCCCTTACCCATGAGTCCCTGCAGAGAAGCAGGTGAGAGTCGACGTGAGACAGTATATAAAAGAGCCAAGAGAAACTCGGCAGGGGTCATCGCTGGCCAGCGGCCATGGTAACAGCGGAACAAGGGGCCTCGGGTGACGATATTTTCATCACTCTCGTGAGGATTCGTTTCCTTTTGAGAACGGGTGAGGAGGGAAGTGCACGTAAGACGCTGAGTCAGAGGCGCAGGGGTGGAAAGACTACAGGAGGTTCGCAGTCAACAGGACGTGAATTATGCAGGAGTGGAATGATTATGATCAATTATTTCTTAAATCTGACAGCAGAAAATGTTTATTTCTGTTAACATTCACTTGACGCTTGAAGACGGAACCGTGACGGTAAAAGTCTGCGTATTGTCCCGGTGCCTGCCTGGGTTTCCTCTCAATCCAAAGACATGCACATTAGGGTAACTGGCTGCTCCAAATTTTCCTTAGGTGTGAATGTAAGTGTAAATCTTTGGAAATGGGTGTTGGCCCTACCATGGACTGGTAAGCTGTTCAGAACATATACCCTGCTTTTGCCCTGAGTGGGCTGATATAGGGTCCAGCCTCCTTGCAATCAATTTGAGTAAAGTAGTTCAGTTCAGTTAAGTTCATTTTCTGTAACCGCTTCATCCTAATTAGGGTCGCGGGGAGGCCAGGGAGGCTGGTGCTCATCCCAGCCAACTCAGGGCGAGAGCAGAGTACACCCAGGACAGCTCGCCAGGCCATCGCAGGGCGGAAACACGCTGACGGCTTTGCAGCCTACTCTTGTCGAAAGTCAGCAATGGTTCTTTTACATGCCTCACACCATAGACAGTGAGAGACATGGCCGGCCTTTGATAACCCAGTTAGTTGCACTGGGGGGGACAGTGACAACCTTGTGGAGAGTGGGACTCGAACCCCCAACCTTTGGATCAGCGATTCGGTGCCTTATACCACTAGACCACCACTGCTCCCATTAAGGTAGTTCAGAACATAAATGAATGAATGACTGGATTTGGATTATCATCACTCGCTCACTCAGTTGTTGAACCACTTCCTCCTACTAGGGTCAGGCGGATGCTGGAGCCTATCTCAGCCAACACTGGGCAAAGGTAGAGTACACCGTGAATATCTCACCAGACCACCACAAAGCTAACACACACAACCATTTTCACCAACACCTAGGGCAGTGCTTCTCATGGTATGATGCCAGCGGAAAAGGAACAGGGGGAAAATTGTCTTTCAATAATTGCCAAACCCTGTAATCCTACTTGGGATGAAAGGAGGTTAGAGTCTATTTCAGCTGACTCGAAGGCGATGTACATCCTGAACAGCACACCAGTCCATCATAGGGCAGTGCTTCTCTTCTTACACACACTTATACCTAGGGAAGTTTTTCTCAAATAGTGGGGCGCGTATTACGGTATGATGCCAGCGGGAACGCGTTGCGATGCTGGGTGGAGCGTATGACCCTGGGGAATATGCTTTTCTGGAATTGTGTATGAGAATTAAGTGTAATTGCACCTCCACTCCACTAGTTGGTGGTGGCGCTCTCTCTGTCGCGCTATGGTGTAGCGGTTTTTCGCACGAGCGAACGATATAAAGTGCAGTAAACAACCCTTCAAAAAACAACACAGAAACATTTCAAACAGGAACGAAGAGAAAGATGGAGACAGACGGAGATATTGAGACATAACTAAGTTGAATGAGTTTAAATAAACTTAAATAAGCTGGACCTCCAGCTCTCATTGGAGCGATTTGCAGCTGAGTGCGAAGCAGCCGGGATGAAGATCAGTACCTCCAAGTCCGAGGCCATGGTTCTCAGTCGGACAATGGTGGAATGCACCCTCCGGGTCGGGAATGAGGTCCTGCCCCAAGTGGAGGAGTTTAAGTATCTTGGGGTCTTGTTTACGAGTGAGGGAAGGATGGAGCGAGAGATCGACAGACGGATCGCTGCAGCCTCTGCTGTTAAGCGGTGCCTGTACCGGTCCGTCAGGGTGAAGAAGGATCTGAGCCGCAAGGTGAAGCTCTCAATTTACCAGTCGATCTACATTCCAACCCTCACCTATGGTCACGAGATTTGGGTAGTGACCGAAAGAAAAAGATCACGGATACAAGCGGCTGAAATGAGCTTCCTTCGCCGGGTGGCGGGGTTCTCCCTTAGAGATAAGGTGAGAAGCTCCACCATCCGGGGAGAGCTCGGAGTAGATCAGCTGCTCCTCCGCATTGAGAGGGGCCAGTTGAGGTGGCTCGGGCATCTGGTCAGAATGCCCCCCCGGACGTCTCCCTGGTGTGGTGTTTCGGGCATGTCCAACCGGGAAGAGACCCCAGGGTCGACCGAGAACAAGCTGGAGGGACTATGTCTCTCGGCTTGTCTGGGACCGCCTCGGTGTCCCCCCCCGGGAGAGTTGGAGGAAGTGTCTTGGGAGACGGATGTCTGGACCTCTTTGCTTAGGTTGCTGCCCCCGCAACCCGACCCTGGACTAAGCGGAAAATGATGATGATGATGATGTTGATGATGATGATGATGATGAGTTTAAATAAGGATTTTTTTTTTATTTCAGGCACATCGGTGGACTTTAAATCTTTTCTATTACAGATTTAAAAACAATGTTAATGAAGTTTTTCTTCATTGTAATTTGAACTATATTTCTTTATGTTTTTGTTTATAATGTTAATAAACATACAATGTTATGCAGAGGTGCACCAATAACAATTTTGTAGAGAAATAATATTATTTATAGGAGCTCACAGGGCAGTGAGGGGGCATGAAATGTTATTTTCTTCCTAGGGGGGGCGCCACAGAAAGTAATTGAGAAGCACTGCTCTCGGGAGAATTTGGAGCAACCATCAGCCTTATGTGCATGCCATGGGACTGTGAGAGGAAACCAGAGCACCTGAAGGAAACCCATGCAAGCGCTGGAAAACATGCAAACTCCACACAGAAACCTGACCGAGCCTGGGACTTGAACTCATGACCTTCATGGTGTAATGCTGGGCACGACGCAACCATGCCCTTTAAAAACTAAACACTGTTCAGGCTTTTCTTCTCACGTCCACTGATGATGTAAGTGTAACAAGGTCACTGTCCTTACTTAATTGCAGGTCTACAATAACCGGCGGCGCATCCTCTGTTCCAGAATTCAGTACAGGATTATGATTATGGTCTCATTATAAACGAGTAAACATCTGTAATCACACAGGCGCGGTAACAGGTGGGAAGTTAGTCCACTTGATGTCTTTGAAGCGACTTTGATATATCGGGCCCGTGTACACAGGATGATGATGCTGTGATCAGCGCGCTGTTATTTTAACATCAAAGAGCTTTTTCTCTACAACTTTAGAGACACACAGTACGCGTGCGCACAATCAGCCTTCAAAGCAACGTCTCCTTTTTTCACAATCTGTTTCCTATTTATTGTTCCACAATGAGATCCTGTGAAGCGTTTTTTCCCCTCTGTATAACTGAATGCAGTCTCTCATGATGGTTTCTGTTACACCGGCTGTCATTAGCCGTGACGCTGTAAAGACCTCCCAGATACAAACGTATAGAAATATCAGTAACAGCTTTCTATGAATGCATCATTTATACAACACTGTCCCACTACTTATGGAAATGTAATGCACTTCATAGCAATGTATAACACTAGAGCAGAGGGATGGTGGTGATGATGATGATGATGATGATGATGATGATGATGATGATGATGATGATGATCTTCTTCTTCTTCTTTTCCTTTCGGCTGCTCCCTTCAGGGGTCGCCACATCAAATCATCCGCCTCCATCTCGCCCTGTCCTAGGCATCTTCTTTTTTTGACTCCAACGACCTTCATGTCTTCTTTCCTTCACCACATCCATAAATCTCTTCTTTGGTCTTCCTCTAGGCCTTCTGCCTGGTAGTTCCAACCTCAGCATCCTACTACCAATATACTCACTATCCCTCCTCTGTACATGTCCAAACTATGATGATGATGATGATGATGGTATAAAATTGCATGATTATATTATGTCATAGTTCTTTTACTTCGGATTCAAGGTTAGTCTGTTGGGTTTTTCCACCTGAGCCTACCAGCTCAACTCCTCCTGGATTGGATGGTAGTCCATCATAGGTTCCCTTCCAAGTATTTTTATGGCTAGGTGGACAGAGACACACTTGTGGTTCAAACCATTCCCAGGGGTCATAGTATAGTGGGGTCAAACAAGGATTTGAACCCACGACCTCTTGATCGTGAGCCCAGCATCCTAACCACTACACCACTGGTCACACATGTTCAGTTCATTTTCTGTAACCGTTTAATCATAATTAGGGCCGCAGGGAGGCTGGCGCCCATCCCAGTACACCCTGGACAGCTCGCCAGGCCATCGCAGGGTGGAAACACGCTGACGGCTATGCAGCTACTCTTTACGAAAGTCAGCAATGGTTCTTTTACATGAACCTCTCACCATAGACGGTGAGAGACATGGCCAGCCTTTGATAACCCAGTTAGGTGCACTGGGGGGGGGGGGGGTGGACAGTGACAACCTTGTGGAGAGTGGGACTCGAACCCCCATCCTTAGGATCGGCAATCCAGCACCATTTACCACCAGGCCACCACTGCCCCTTGGTCACACATGTATTATTAGAAAGTAATTAGAATTCTATTACGTAATTTTAATATCTTCATGTGTACTCGTGTTTTTTTTCTCTATATATTTTATCTATATACATTTCTATTCGCATAAAGTACATAAAGGGTGCAGATATGTACTTGTAGAGGGTATTGCCACAAGTATCACCTAATGTGATGTATTTTTGAGACTACCACCCAAAAGCAACCCTTTAACCACCGAATAAGGACCAGTTCAATACTGAACCTTT
>CM045743.1:12986439-13076439 GCA_024760905.1 Plotosus lineatus
TGTGTGTGTGTGTGTGTGTGTGTGCGTGTGTGTGTGTGTGTGTGTGTGTGCGCTCACCGCTCTCTGTGGTGCTCTGGGTTTGCGCCTCGGTTGCTGCGTCCTGTGCGGGCGGAACCTCGGACACCGGAGTCTTTGCGCGCGCCTTGTTTCCGCGCCGCCGTCCCGGGAAAACTCCTCGACGCGCGTCACCCGAATCGCCGTCCCCATCCGGATGGGGTTCCAGATCTGTAGTCCGCTGCGGTTCTGAGCCCACCTTCACCAGAGTGTTGCGCGTTCTGGTCAAAGCGGATGTGACTGAACCCATCACTGCGTGCACTGCGCCTGGACGTGGACGGTACCGATGGTGCGCGCGCCCGAGTTAGTACTACACCGCCTGCTCTTTAAACACTCAGCATTATAGTTCAGGTAGGGATGATGATGATGATGATGATGATGATGATACTGACGATGATGACTTCCTCCTTCACTGTGTAAATCAATTCGTGGCGCTTGCTTCCTCTGTCAGTTCTTTCTTTCTTTTTTTTTCCTTTTTGCGCGCGTGAGAGATTAATTGGAGAACTGATGCAGCGTTCAGGAGCGATTTAGTTCTCCAGTGTTGTGAAGCCAAGCACGTGATGACACGACAACTTTCAGGATGGTAAGCACCAGAATCCCGCGCGTGGTGATTCATGTAATGAAAAGTCCCCGAGGAGATTCGCCTGTTTAAAAATTTCCGTTTCATGTGTGCAACAGTTAATAATCACCAAAGCACGCCTAATGATGACGTAACAACTAACTCAACACAGCTCTTTCAACGTCATCACTACACTTTGCTTCGGAAAGAAAGAAAGAAAGAAAGAAGGAAAGAAAGAAAGAAGGAAAGAAAGTAAGAAAGAACGATAGAAAGAAAGAAAGAAAGAAAGATAGATGGAAAGAAAGATAGAAAGAAAAAAGAAAGAAAGAAAGCAATAAAGAAAGAAAGAAGGAAAGAAAGAAAGTAATAAAGAAAGAAAGAAGGAAAGAAAGAAAGTAAGAAAGAATGATAGAAAGAAAGAAAGAAAGAAAGAAAGAAAGATAGAAAGAAAGAAAGATAGAAAGAAACAAAGAAAGAAAAAGGAAAGAAAGACAGTAAGAAAGAAAGATGGAAAAAGGAAAGAAAGAAAGTAAGAAAGAAAGAAAAAGGAAAGAAAGAAAGATAGAAAGAAAGAAAGAAGGAAAGAAAGAAGGAAAAAGGAAAGAAAGAAAGTAAGAAAGAAAGAAAGAAAGATAGAAAGAAAGAAAGAAAGAAAGAAAGAAAGAAAGAAAGAAAGAAAAAGGAAAGAAACAAACAAACAAAGAAGGAAAGAAGAAAAGAAAGAAAGTAAGAACATTGTTCAGGTTTTCTTGGATAAAGATAAAAATAGAGCAAAGCCAATTTTGCTGGTCCCAAGAAATCATGGACACCCCCCACCCCACCCCCACCCCCTCCAACAGACGCGTTATTTACTTATTTCCTATTTTTAAATAAATACTAAATACTCAATACAGTAAGGCAGTGGTACCCTGGTGGTCTTCCCATTGCAGCTAACTGGGTTATCAAAGGCCGGCCATGTCTCTCAGTGTCTGTGGTGAGCGGTTCATGTAAAAGAACCATTGCTGACTTTTGACAAGAGGAGCTGCCGTCAGCCGTCAGCGTGTTTCCTCCCTGTGATGGCCTGGCGAGCTGTCCAGGATGTACTCTGCTCTTGCCCCAAGTCAGCTGGGATGGGCGCCAGCCTCCCCATGACCCAGGTTTGTTCTTAACTATTTATTCTAGCTGCCTATGTATTCACAACACTAATCTCAAATTAACATAAAAAAAATGGCCAGGGTAGCACTGTAGTGTACTGGTCAGCACATCCGCCTCGGAGCAGGAAGTCACAGGCTCAGCACGGGCATTTGTGTGTGTTCTCCTCTTGCTTTTTGCATTTATGTCTATGACATTTGGAGAATTTCTCCAAAGAGGCTTACATTTTTATTTAATTTATACATTTATACAACTGACCAGTTGAGGGATAAATTTGGTGGTACTGGGGTTTGAAACACTGACCTAATGATCAGTAGTCCAGGGTCGTAACCACTGAGCTACCACTGCACAGTGCTTTTGTTGGTTTCAATGAATTTATTCATTTTTATTTAATGATTTATTTTTGTATACTGTACTATCTTAATTCCACAAGGTAAATTTGGTCTGTGTATTTAAACCATCCAAAGTAAACAGATAGAAACACAGGTGTAAACAGTGAGTATACACTGGGTGCAGTGGACTGCCACACATTGGACTGGTCAGAAAAAAGTTGGAGTTCAGGTGCCTTGCTCGAGGGAACTGCAGCCATGAAGGTGATGGAAGGGTATAGAAGGTGCTGCTCATCTCCCGCCACCACCACACACATATTTCCTTCTGGTTTGGTTGATAACCGTGATGTTATTTTATTTAATATTTTCTTGTTTTGGTTTTATATCAGATATGGTTCAAGGAACGAGAGAGAAAAGCGCTCCACCAGTCTGTCCGGTATTCGGCGCTCCAGTAAAACTTCCAGCCAATGTTCTTCCTACGTACAGTGATGTTATGAAGTTCTACCTCCTGTCTGCACATACACTCACAGAGAAACAAAAGAAGTATCGGACATCATTCACTGATGTCGCCGATATCGTGATCACTGATGTCATCAACATTTGCAGTGAAGCCTCGATACCAACAGTGTCGTACAAACGAGCCGTCCAGTTATTGAGGGTGTACCACACAAAATTCATGAATCTTCTCAAGCCGTACAAGACTAGAAAGGACAGAAACAGCTACATCAGCCAAATTGACACATTTCGATGCGAAGCAGACCATTTGTTTGACATTTGTAGTAGCAAGTGTCCTGACAAATGTACTTGTGACAAATGTTTTTTTTTTTTGAGACAATATATGTTAACACTGTGCCAAACTGACTAAAATATATGCTTTTGATAATATACAAGCAAATTGGATCACGATGTCAGAATTAAATATTTTCAGTAAAAATGTCCAAATATGGTTATTTTCATCGCTCTTGGGGGAGCCTAAGATATCAACTTATCAAGATGGACTTTTAGAATCTTTTAGATGACACCTCTCCACATCTTTATATTTCTATTCCAAGTAAAAATAATCAAAATTTTAATTTTTCACAATTTTCACTCCACCCTAATGCACATTAGGATAGTTGGCTGTTTCAAATTTCCATAAAATGTGGATGTGATTGTTTGTTTATGCATGTGTGTGTGTGTGTGTGTGTGTGTGTGTGTGTGTGTGTGTGTGTGTGTGTGTGTGTGTGTGCGTGTGTGTGTGTGTTTTGACCCTGCGATGGACTTTTGAGCTGCTCATGCTCTACCCTGCTTTAGCACTCATAGTTGGAGGCCACCCTAGTAATGAATGAATGAATAAAACATAAGGGTGTTATTATTATTATTATTATTATAATAGCAAAAACACAACAGCTAATGTCATAGCAAATGGATAATTCATTGTACCATTGTTTTCATTCTCAATTTCAAATTGTAATTTGCATTAAAGTGACTTATGTGCTACATTTTGGCTCAGAACGGTTTCAAAAATAGGTTCTGAATAGATCAGGTACATTGTGCATTAAAACTGGAATTGAACATTTCAGTTTTGTTGTGGATTTCTCTGCATCCATATTCTTCATTCATTTTCTGAAACGCTTAATCCTAATTAGGGTTGCGGGGAGGATGACACCTATCGCAGCCAGCTCAGGGCAAGGGAAGAGTACACCCTGGACCACTTGCCAGACCATTGCAGGGCAGAAACACAGTGACGGCTATGCAGCTACTCTTGTCGAAAGTCAGCAATGGTTCTTTTACATGAACCTCACACCGTAGACAGTGAGAGACATGGCTGGCCTTTGATAACCCCATTAGTAGAGCTGGGTATTGCCTAGATTCTTTGTATTGCGATATATTGCAAGAAGAATTCTAAATTAAAAGTGAGACTGTTCTTCACAGTATTCATTCTTTACTTTAAAAAGAGAAATCAACCACATTACAAAAGTTGTTTTTAGTCATTAAACTAAAAATTCTAAGCATCAGAAAAAATCTGCTCATGAAAATTTAGTGTTTTAAACTTTGGCATAAACATTAACACTGAAATAGAACTACAGTCGGCCCTCAACTTACGAAATTAATCGTTCCAGAGCCCTTTTCGTATTGCGGGGATTTCGTAAGTAGGGGTCGCATCTTACATGTTAAACGCCTAATTCGTTCCAAGGCTCCAGTCTTTGTACTGGATAAACTCCATAAATACTTTAAAATGATAAAATTACAACAATTTTGTATGAAATATGTGTTAAAAGTAAAATAAAATGATTTATTAAACCAGTTAAACGTTTTATTAACATATTAAACCATTTTATTAACATATTTATTAATTAAACCATTATTAAACATTTTTTATTAACACACACACACACATCTCTCACACGCGCTGTGGACCACGTCCACAAAACGTGGAATTCAGAGCACTTGACAAACTCAACTTTAATTTGATTCCTTAAGGGATCGGAATTCCAGATGAGCTCAAATGCGCCATGCGCCCACATTTATTAAACATTTACTGAATTAAACAACTTAAAAAACTAAACTAAAACCTAAAGAGTTAAACTTCCTTCTGTCTCTATCTGGGAGGCCAGCGGGGCGGGATGTTGAGAGACAGCCAATGAGAGAGCAACTCGCGCGTCGTGTGAAATTTTGATTTCTTTTCGTAAGAGGGGGTTGTTTCATATCTTGGGGACGGAAACTCATGGAAATGGTTTTCGTAACCCGGGGATTTCATGAGTTGGGGGCCGACTGTACATATTGAGCAAAATAAGCTATTTAAACCTATTAAATACAGTAGGCCCTCATTATTCGCAAATATACTTGGATATACTTCATCATACTTGCTCTCCTCGAGCCATTTTTCACAGAAACACAGCATGGAGCAGACCTGTAGATCCTTCTGCGTTGCAATCCTAGCATGAAGTTGGTCCGTCTAGCTTCACAGAGAGTGCACTTGCCAAGCAGTATGACTGGAAGTGCTAACCTTCCACTGCTAACCAAGCGCCGGAGTAATCGTTCAGCCCCTCCCCACCTGCCACGTCTCCGCCTGGGCTTATTGCTATCTAGGGTGCGGCTAGCATTGAGTTAGCTCAGGACAAGAGTTGAGCGTGCTCATTTCTAAATGTCCGAAAACACTGCGTCTCATAGTAGTAGTAGGGTTGACCGGTCATAGACGAGCATAGTGCAGAACATGAACAAACAAAACAACAAATAAAACAAATCAAAACAAGCAAAGAAGCAACATGACTCTGAGCATTCCGCCTGAGCTTATTGCTAACAATAAGTACTAATAGGGTTGCGGCTAGCATTGAGCTACCATAGCATATTGGCTCAGGATAGAAGTTGAGCGTGCTCAGTTCTTAACGTCCAAAAAGACTCCACTCTCATAGCTGTAGTAGGGTCGCTCGGTCATAGACGAGCATAGTGCAAAAAGCAAACAAACAACAACATACAAAACAAATTAAAACGAACAAAGAAACAATTTGACTCTGAGAACTCCGCAACGTTGCCCTCTAGGCAGCGCCATCTTAGAGACATCACGTTCAATGTAAAAGGGCATGAAGTGTAATTATTCAAGGTATCGTTTGTTAAATATGCTACAGAACATAAAATCTCACACACAAACATTCTAAACATTAATTTAGATACTGTACTGGAATAAAATTTGAAAAATACTTTAATACTAGTGCGTTACAACAGTCCAGATGATTATTCTTCTTCAGGCACTTCAGAGGAAACTGTTGTTTCTTCAGGGAAAAGTCTTCAGAAGAGACATTCAAAGTCATTACTTTTCTCTCGCTCAGCCAGAGAAGACGCACAGTTTGTTGAAGTGGCATCATAGGGCTTAACTGGTAATTAAAACACACTAAAAAAAGGCTCATTGACAACTTGTGCACGAATGAGACAAAGGGGGCATTACATCATCTCAACCAATCAGCAGGAAGGAGGACAGGTATTGGCTGAATTTGAATTGCGTGACATTTTCTCGGCAATCCACGAATATGCAAACCGCGAGTGCAAATCCGCGAATAGTCAAGGGCCTACTGTACAGATAACAAATATTAGAATAGTGTAAGTGCATCCAGTGCTTTTATTAGCATATTGTGAAGCCTTAATCATTAATATATACATATTAAATTTTTAAGGTAGGTGGGGTTAAAGGTGGAGCATCACTCGTGCATGAGCAGACTGTACCATGCACAACTCGACCTCATCAGACCTGAGCAGTAGATTGATCTATAACAATATTAACGTTACAGATGCTCCCTGACTTACGTTCATCCGTTTTACTTTTTTCGATTTTACGTTTTTTTTTTGTTTTTTTTTTTCAAAAAAACGTCAAATTTTGAGTTTAGACGTACCTACATAGTACGCTGACGTAATGATGCAATGACGCTGCATTAATTGTTTACAAGCTACAGACTGAGTGTGTGTATGTGTATATATATATATATATATATATATATATATATATATCAGTTATATAGCGTGTTACCCTTGTGTTAAGACGTCGTCTCTATGATCTTTGTGTTTACACTGTTTTGCGGACTTTTGTAACCCTAAGAAAATATGGTTGGTCAGAAGAGTAAGCCTACTAGCATGGGTGCAAGTCTCATTACACAGAGATGAATTAACTATCTGCTCGGATCGGCGCAATCTACCATGCATACTCAGTTAAGCAAAGAGAGCTGTAAAATTAATGAAAACCTGAATCCAGAAAAGAAAGAGATCTCTCCGCTCTGCTGGTGATTCAAATCAGTGCAGGCTGAGTACAAAACGAGTATTCAATGGCACCCTGGCTCACTTGAAAGACCGGAAGTCCGTATAACCCGCGCTTTTGTCTCAAGCACAAGCAAGTAAACTACTGTCGGTGTTGCGCGCCTCACATATTGTAAGCGTTGATTGGCTGTTTTAAGCTTCATGTAATGTGACTCGGCTCAGCTTCATGTAAAGTGACCATCCGTCGACCATCGGAACCATTTACAAGCAGAAAGATTGCATCATAGGGTTAAGTTAAAGGTTATATTTGTGACTGTATTTGATATTTGATGAGTGAATTTGATTAAAATTTATCTATTTGAAATTATTTTGCTTGAATTTAATTTATTTGAAATTCATGTTGATATTATTTGATATATTTGATATTATTTTACAATGTTATGTTTATAATAATTGATTTAGGGGTGTTTTATGAGATACGGTAATGGTATTTATGTATAGTACAGTATGAACATCATACGCCGCTGGAACATACAGTAACATCGTACGTTCATTTTCAACTTACGTTCGGCCGTCCGGAACCAAACAAAAACTTAAATCGGGGAGCGTCTGTATATATATATATATATATATATATATATATATATATATATATATATATATATATATATATATATATATATATATATATATACACACACACACACAGACACACACACACACATATATATTAATGCCATCATAGTGATGCCCATAGGCCTGCTGGGCACGCGCCAAACGTATAACACTTACAGTGACACTGACGGCTCAGGAAAGTCGGTCAAACTTTAGAACTTTACAACATATCGTTTATAACATAAATCACATTAATATGATCATTATGCTGGAGAGAAATGGAATGTAATTTTCCCGGAATCTGGACCGATTTGGAGCATGTTGAGCCTGAGGCTGAGTTCGCAAGTTGTGTGAAGTCATTTTTTTCAGAGTCGACAGATATTATTGCCGCGTTTAAAAACAAAAAAAAACAGCCTGCATGATTAATGTGCCTTGTTGGAGATCAGGTTCATGGGACCACTTCCCTCTCATGTTCATTTTAAAATAAATGTTTAAGTGAAAATATAGATGCAGTAGGTCAGTCAATTTCTGAGCAATTAGCAACATGAACCATGGTGTTGTGTTTAGCGGGAATTTCGTATCTGTTTAAAAACAAATTCTATTGGCTGAAGGTCTTCGTGACATCCGCACTGCCCAATCACAGCATGGCTCTTATTATACAGGGCTCTCCACACACTGAATGACTGTAAATAAGAGGACGGAAACACGATTGTGTCAGGATTACATGCCGGGACTTCTGCGGGCGCCTTTTTTTTTTTTTTTCAATGAAAGCGTTACTTCTGGTTCTATTAGCGAGTATAGCTAAAGTTTTTTTTCTGTTCCGAAGTTTTCTGAATCCATATCAAAAAAACAGTTTTGCTTCAGAGTATCGCGATACGTATTGTTTGCATGTTAGAACTGGTTTAAACCGATAAACCGGTTTTATTGCACAGCTCTCACAGTTAGCTAAATTGGTGGGACAGTGACAATCCGTTGAGAGTGGGGCTTGAACCCCCATCCTTGGAATCAAAGCTCCAGTACCTTACCAACAGGCCACCACTGCCACATCCATATTCTAATTATTTATTTACTGTATTTTTATTTATTTATTTATTTGCTTGCTTGCTTGTTTGCTTATTGTTATGTTTGGGATAATTTTTTCCATCTGGAGTATTTATAGTTTGCATTAGTTATTTAACTTTGCTTAGTGATGGCAAACATGTGAGCATAAGTGGTACTTGAGTGGAAGCCAGTGGGAACTTCTGTGGTGTCGCGGGGATTCTCAGGTCCAGAGCACAAGAAAAACAGCACCAAACACACATGCTAATCAGCCCCATCCAAACTGAGTCACAACCTGCCTGAAAATCTCAAATTCAAATGTGCTGCTGCTGCTGATAATAATAATAATAATAATAATAATAATAATAATAATAATCTTGCTGTAATACTTTCATAAGTTATTCATATTTCTGATAAAAGTGCACTTTTCTGAGTAAATTGTATTTTCTTAAAATAAAATCTACATGCACAATGTCAACAGTGTTGTTGTTACTGTCCTGAATTAGAGCTCATGATTTTTAGTGCACAGCTGGATCTTATTTTGGTGTGGTTTTTTTTTTGTTTGTTTGTTTGTTTTTTGCTTAGGTACCATCTAGCATATACTAAAACAATCATAATAGCGTTAACAAGCAAATACAGTACACCTTATGGCCAAAAGTTTGCAGATACTCAACCATCACGCCCATCCTTTATGTGGCTCAACATGCATAATCGGAATGCAGTTGAATGCATCAGCAGTAAAAATTTCCCTGCACTGGGACTATGAATTCCAAACTTTTTCTAACATGACAGTGAGTGAAGGAACTCGAGTGCTCTGTCCTGACTTCAACCACACTAAAAATCTACTGCCTCAGACATCCTCAGCTGGCATCACTGCATGACTTCATCAACGCCCTTCAGGCTGAATGATCACAAATACCGTACTCCAGCATCTAGTGGAAAGTCTTCCCAAAAGAGTGGAGCTTATTATGAGAGCAAAAAGGGACTGGTCTATGTCTAGGATAGGATGGTAAGCTTGTCAACTTGGTAAGCTGGTATTATGTTTATTTCATATAAAGCAAGTATTAGTATACAGATAAGCTAATCAATTATTTTCTGTGCCACCCCCAGGAAAAAAAAACAATTCACACCCCTCACCGTCCCCGCAAGCGACTATAAATAGTATTATTTGTCTATAAAATTGTTATTGTACACCTCTGCAAAACATTGTATCTTTATTAACATTAAAAACAAAAAAAGAAAGAAATACAGTGTAGTTCAACTTACAACAAAGAAAAACTTCATGAACATTGTTTTTTAATCTGCAATTGAAAAGATTTAAAGCGCACCAATGTGCCCGGGTCATATGCCCCCCTCCCCCCCACGCCTCTCCGCATCATACTGCGAGGCGCGCCCCACTACTAAAGAAGCACTGGTATATACTGTACAGTAGGATTAATTAATTTAAAGGTTACTACTGTTTTTAAAGATTCATTTTATTTTACACATCACTCCATAAACTGGGAGTAGCAAAGATTAGTAAGGGTGAAGAATGGAAAGGCAGTTGGTGTTGATGATATACCGGTGGAGATATGGAAGTGTCTAGGAGAGGTAGCAGTAGATTTTCTGACAAGAACATTCAACAGGGTCTTAGAGCGTGAGAGGATGCCAGAGGAATGGAGGAGAAGTGTGATGGTGCACATTTTTAAGAACAAAGGAGACGTACAGAGTTATGGCAACTACAGAGGGATAAAGTTGAGCCATACGATGAAGTTATGGGAAAGAATAGTGGAAGCTAGATTAAGGGCAGAGGTCAGCATTTGTGAAAAACAGTTTGGTTTCATGCCAAGAAAAAGCACCACAGATGCAGTGTTTGCTTGTTAATAAGAATATGTTAATAAGAAGTACAGAGAAGGTCAGAAGGAGCTGCATTGTGTCTTTGTGGATCTGGAAAAAGCATATGACAGGGTGTCGAGAGAGGAACTGTGGTATTGCATGAGGAAGTCTAGAGTGACAGAGAAGTATGTTAGAGTGGTGCAGGACATGTATAAGAGATGTAAGACAGTGCTGAGGTGTGCTGTCAGTGTGACAGAAGAGTTCAAGGTGGAGGTAGGACTGCATCAAGGGTCAGCGCCGAGCCCCTTCTTGTTTTGCTATGGTGATGGACAGGCTGACAGAAGAGGTTCGACAAGATTCCCTATGGACTATGATGTTTGCAGATGACATTGTGATCTGTAGTGAGAGCAGAGAACAAGTCCAGGAAAATCTAGAGAGGTGGAGGTATGCCCTGGAAAGGAGGGGAATGAAGGTTAGCCTCAGTGAGACAGAATACAGTGGTATGAAAAAGTATCTGAACCTTTTGGAATTTCTCACATTTCTGCATAAATTCACCATCAAATGTGATCTGATCTTTGTCAAAATCACACAGATGAAAAAACAGTGTCTGCTTTAACTAAAACCACCCAAACATTTATAGGTTTTCATATTTTAATGAGGATAGCATGCAAACAATGACAGAAGGGGGAGGAATAAGTAACTGAACCTTCTGCCTAAGGAGACTTAAAGAGCAATTGAAACCAATTTTTACCAAACAGTTTAAGTCAGGTGTGTGCCCAATCACTGATGAGTGGCTTAAAGCTGCCCTGCCCACTATAAAACACACACCTGGTAAGAATTGTCTTGATGAGAAACATTGTCTGATGTGCACCATGGCTCACTCAAAAGAACTGTCTGAAGACCTGCGATCAAGAATTGTTGATTTGTATAAAGCTGGGAAAGGATACAAAACCATCTCTAAAAGTCTGGATGTTAATCAATCGACAGTCAGAGAAGTTGTCTACAAATGGAGAGAGTTTGGCACTGTTGCTTCTCTCCCAAGGAGTGGCCGTCCACCAAAGATGACGCCAAGAGTTCAGCGCAGAATACTCAGAGAGGTAAAAACAAACCCTAGAGTGTCTGCTAAAGACTTACAGAAATCACTGGCACAGTCCAATATCTCTGTGCACACATCAACTATATGTAAAACAATGGCCAAGAATGGTGTTCATGGATGGACTCCAAGGAGGAAGCCACTGCTGTCTAAAAAAAAAATTGTTGCTCGTTTAATGTTCGCAAAAAGGCACTTGGACACTCCACAGAAGTTTTGGCAAAATATTTTGTGGACTGATGAAACCAAAGTTGAATTGTTTGGGAGGAACACACAATGTCTGGAGGAAAAATCGAACAGCTCACCAAAATCAACACCTCATCCCCACCGTGAAGCATGATGGAGGGTGCATCATGGTTTGGGGCTGTTTTGCTGCCTCGGGGCCTGGACAACTGGTAATCATTAATGGAAAAATGAATTCTAAAGTTTATCAGGATGTTTTGCAGGAAAACCTGAGGCTGTCTGTCAGACAGTTGAAGCTAAAAAGAGGATGGATGCTGCAACAAGACAATGAGCCAAAACACAGAAGTAAATCAACTTCAGAATGGTTTCAGAAGAACAAAATACACGTTCTGGAGAGGCCAAGTAAAAGTCCAGACTTGAACCCCATTGAGATGCTGTAGTATGACCTCAAGACAGCGATTCATGCCAGACATCCCAGGAATCTGACTAAATTCCAGAAGTTTTGTAAAGAAGAATGGGCCAAGATTAGTCCTGATCGATGTGCCAGACTGATCTGCAGCTACAGGAAACGTCTGGTTGAAGTTATTGCTGCCAAAGGAGGGGCCACAAAATATTAAATGTGATGGTTCAGTTACTTATTCTTCCCCCTTCTGTCATTGTTTGCAATGCTATTCTCATTAAAAACCTATAAATGTTTGGGTGGTTTTAATTAAAGCAGACACTGTTTTTTCATCTGTTTGATTTTGACAAAGATCAGATCACATTTGATGGTGATTTTATGCAGAAATGTGAGAAATTCCAAAGGGTTCTGATATTTTTTCATACCACTGTACATGTGTATGAACAACAAGGACTCAAGAGGAACAGTGAGGTTAAAAGGAGCAGAGATAAGGAAGGTGGAGAATTTTAAGTACTTAGGCTCAACAATCCAGAGCAATGGAGAGTGTGGAAAAGAGGTGAAGAAGCGTGTGCAGGCAGGTTGGAATGGTTGGAGAAAAGTGTCCGGTGTGAGGTGTGATAGGAAGGTATCGGCAAGAATGAAAGGAAAAGTGTACAAGACGGTGTTGAGGCCAACGATGTTGTATGGTTTAGAAACAGTGCCCCTGGGGAAAAGACAGGGGGCAGAGCTGGAGGTAGCAGAGATGAAAATGTTGAGGTTCACTTTGGGAGTAACGAGGATGGATAGGATCAGGCATGAGTACAGCAGAGGGACAGCACATGTAAGACGTTTTGGAGACAAAGTCAGAGAGGCTAGATTGAGATGGTTTGGACATGTACAGAGGAGGGATAGTGAGTATATTGGTAGTAGGATGCTGACGTTGGAACTACCAAGCAGAAGGCTGAGAGGAAGACCTAGAGGAAGACCAAAGAGACATGGATGTGATGAAGGAGGACATGAAGGCAGTTGGTGTAAGAGAGGAAGATGCAGAGGATAGGGTGAGATGGAGGCAGATGATTCGCTGTGGCGACCCCTGAAGGGGACAGCCGAAAGGAAATGAAGACTCCATAAACTGGGAAGGAGCTAACAGCTGAGAAAACTACTCTGGTGGTCTGGGAGGAAACCAGAGTACCCGGAGGAAACACGCACATAAATGTGAAAAGAGCATTGCCACATGGGCATTCCCTTTACCTCTACGAGAGTTCAACCTAGCACCTTCTCACTGTCTGATGTTAACCCATTCTTATCTACTTGGAGTAAACTGACACACAATGCGTGGGATGATGGAATTCATCCAAATCTGGCCACCTTCCAACTCTGACATTCCAAATACTTCAAAAATTCAATAAAAAAAATGTGAGCAGTTGGACCACTTCTGACTTTTCATATAAAGATTTTTGTGTCTAAAATTGGCTTACTGAACCTAGTCATGATACATTAAGTGCTTTAAGAAAGATCCATCCTTCCATTTCCCAAACTGACCAATCCTATTATGGTCACAGAGTCTAAGCGGGGTGCACCTTGGAAGGCTTATGAGTCCATTACAGAGCCAATGCACACATGACCATTCACATTCATATCAAGGGAAAATCTGGAACGACCAGATAGCCTGTGCATGTCATTTATTCAGTCATTCATTTTCTGAACGTCTTAACCCTAATTAGGGTTTCAAGGAGGCTGGCGCCCATCTCAGGTGACTCTGGGTGCGGGCAGAGTACAACCTGGACAGCTCGCCAGGCCATCGCAGGGCAGAAACACACTGACAGCTTTGTAGCCTACTCTTGAATAAAGTCAGCAATCGTTCTTTTACATGTCACACCATAGACAGCGAGAGACATGGCCGGCCTTTGATAACACAGTTAGCCGCACTGGGGAATGTCTTTGGACTGTGGGAGGAAACCGGAGTACTCAGAAGAAACCCACGCAAGCATGGGGAAAGCATGCGAACATACACAGAAACACTCTCGCTGCGCTGGAAACCTGAAGTCAGGACTTTCTTCCTGTGAGGCAGATGTGCTCACCATTACATCATCGTGTTGGATTCTATGCTTCTTGTATACCACAAGGGGGCACTAAAGTCTGTCTGAATGATTGGTGCACTGCCTTTGCAGGATTCCCTTACATCTTTGGGTCAATAACTCCTAGACAAATCTGTTTCTTCTTTTTTTAACGTTTCTTTCAGTTTTCACATTCATCCTAATGTCATGGGGATTTCTTATGAGAAATTAACACAATTTTGTCAGTAGAATCATCAACAACTGGATAAAAACCCTGTCAACTTCGCTTACTCAGACTGCAGCAGGAGTAAACATAGTAGTAGATTAAATATCACACAGATATTCACATATAAAACAAAGACCAGGATCAAATGATATGTAGTGTTTTTGTACACTTGCTCTGTACTCAAAGTGAAACAAACGAACACAAAAATCATAACTGCTCAATTTCTTCTCATTAGCAAATGTTGTGGCTACACTTGTGTTGTCTCTCCACAATGAAATGCGAAATTGTGAAATCTGAGAAAATTACAAATATATAATTTCTACGAACAACAAATTCGGACACACTTTGTTCCAATGTTGTTACTGCATTAGAGATTGCAGAGGCTTCCAGAATAAAGAATGACCTCTGGATCTGTTTGAGGAGCTCTAAGGGTGGTGGTGGTGGCACTCCCTGCTCAATGCTCTACTTATCAAAAGATTAGGAGTTCAAGCCTGAGCACTAAGCAACTGCCAATGTTGGGCCTTTGGGCAAGTGGTCATCATTACCATCATAATCCTCATCTTCTTCTGCTTTGTCCAGGATCAGGTCATAGGACCAGCAACCTGAGCAGTGAGGTCCAAACATTCCTCTCCACAGCCACTTCCTCCAGCTCTTCTGGGTGACGCGAAGGCTTTCCCAGACCGGCCAGCATGTTATGTGTTGACTCCAGAGTCTCATTCAATTGGACATGCCTAAAACACCATACCTGGGAGGCATTCATGTAGCATTTTAATCAGATACCCAAGCCAACCCAACTGGCTTCTCTTAACAACGAGGAGCAGTAGTTCTATTCCAAGCTCTTGTTTTTAACAAGATCATCAGCCGAGTCTGGACAAGATCAGAGTACACCCTGGACAGTTCGCCAGGCCATCGCAGGGAAGAACTACGCTGACGGCTATGCAGCTACTCTTGTCGAAAGTCAGCAATGGTTCTTTTACGTGAACCTCACACCATAGACAGTGAGAGACATGGCCGACCTCTGATAACCCAATTAGCTCCACTGGGGGGACAGTGACAACCTGTTGAGAGTGGGACTTTAACACCAACCTTGGGATCAGTGATCCAGCACCTTTACCGCCAGGCCACCACTGTCCTCTGCAAGGATTCTTGAGATTCGAATTATTAAAGGGTGCAAGAAGGTTGGACACTTCAACCTGATGTTCAACAAATTGTGAACACTTTTTGAGAAATCCTGTTGGGACCTGAAAACATTATGAATCAATTTATCAAACCGTTTAGTCCTTCTCGGGTTGTGTGGAGTCTATCTCTACACGAAGGCAGTCTACACCTTCGTGTTCAGCTTGATAGTCCATCACGACCATTCACACCTTCACACAAACCGGGAAATGGGAACAGACACTTGGCCTAAAGTGCATGTATTTGGACTGTAGGAGAAAACCAGAGCACCTAGATGAAATCCACAAAAGCACAGAAAGCACATGCAAGCGCCACACAGAAATGCTCTCGCCAAGCCTGGGACTTGAACTCAGGACCTTTTTACTGTGAGACCGATATGCTAACCACAACACCATCTTATGACCCAACCACAAACGAGCGTTGTATGGAAAACAACTGGATAACGTGGAAGACAATGTTGCCACATTAAACTTTTTTTTGGCAACATATTAATTTGTCTTGAGAGATGAAGATACTTTATAGTACAATAAAAAAAAAATTAAAAAAAAAAAACAATAAGTGTCTTCCTTTTGGATTTTTCCTTTTTTTTTTTTTTTCTTATTTGGGAGTCGCCACAGCGAATCATCTGATTTGCACGTTTGATTTGGCAGAAGTTTTTACGTCGGATGCCCTTCCTGTCACAACCCTTTTTAGCAAGGGACAGAAACACGCTGACGGCTTTGCAGCTACTCTTTACGAAAGTCAGCAATGGTTCTTTTACATGCCTCTCACCATAGACAGTGAGAGACATGTCCCGTCTTTGATAACCCAGTTAGCTGCACTGGGGGGGACAGTGAGAACCTTGTGGAGAGTGGGACTCGAACCCCCAACCTTTGGATCAGCAATCCAGCGCCCTTTACCACTAGACCACCACTGCCCCTAAATAAAAAATAAAATAAAATAAAAAAAAAACAATACCTTTAAAAAAAGTCATCTTGTGACAAGACCAGGTTTTTTTTTCTTTTTTTTTTTCCTACATAAAGGTCTGTTAGATCCCCCTGTTGTTGGTATTTTTCCTTGCCCGTGTTGCCGAGTCTCTATATTTGTTGATGGTGGACTGTACCAACTGCGGTTGGAAAGGGGGGGGAGGGTAGAGATGGGAAATCCGAGGAGCCCGTTTATTTCAGTACTAGACAGCGACCAGCCCCGACTGCAAACTGGTGGCGTGGATCTCAGCGGTTTGAAGAAGCATGCAATGCGAGCAAACGACCAGAGGACCGACGATGCTGCGAGAAATAATGTGACTTCCTGCGCTGTGCACGAGCACTCGTTTATTGGGTGATATATTAGAGTTCAAAATTACCGGATGTAGTAGCTTATTGCAGTAGCATCAGGGGTCGCTTTAAGTTGGAGATTATTAGGTTACTCGAAAATAATAATAATTTAAAGAAAGGACCTACGGTGTTGTGGGACCCCGTGGAGAAGGGAGGGGTGTGAGGACACCCTTACAGGAGGGCAAAAAGACGCTTCCTTTGTTTACATCAGAATGGATGTGAGGATGCGGGGCTTTAAGGCAGTGGAGATTACACTCCTCATATGGACAGTGAGCGTGCTTCCGAAAATCGACGTGGTGCGCGCTGCATCCCGTGAGTAAGCTATTATATACGAAATTTATTATCAGAGCTAATAGTGAGCTCGTGCACAGCTCTGACTTCATGCATTTTACTAAGCACTGCTGAGTTGTTGTTGTTGTTGTTGTTGTTGTTGTTGTTGTTGTTGTGGGCGCACATTAAATACTATTGCAATAGCCTCCAGAATAAAGCATGACCTCTGGGTCTCTTTTAGGACTTCTGAAAATATATATATAGCTATATATGTATATTATAATTATAATAATTATTAAAAAGTAATAATAAATCATCCAGCATGCAAAAGTCAGCACCACCAGATCATTTATAAGCAAAAAGAAGTAAAAGTCAAACAGTTGCGTGACATAAATAATATGTCGGCCTATACTTCCATATAGTTCATAGTACTGAATGAACTTGTGGTCTTTAATGAAGTAATTGAACTGGTTTTAGAAGTACAGACAGAACTTATAACAGACTTCACAGTAAAGGCTAACATACCCAAACCATGTGTAAGGGAGCAAAACAAATAAAACAATAGAAAATATAATAATAATAAGAAGAAGAAGAATAATAATAAAAATAATAATAATAAGAATAATAATAACAATAATAAATATGGGCGGTATGGTGGTATAGTGGTTATCACAGCTACCTCACAGTAAGAAGGTCTTAAATGAAGTTCAATTACTTTTTTTTTTTTTTTTTTTTTGGGTGAAGTTTGCATGTTCAGTTGGTGCTTGCATGGGTTTCCTCCATGGACTGTGGTTTCCTTCCGCAGCCCAAAGCACATTAGCCTAATTGCCCCCGTGTGTGTGTGTGTGTGTGTGTGTGTGTGTGTGTGTGTGTGTGTGTGTGTGTGTGTGTGTGTGTGTGTGTGTGTGTTGGCCCTGCGACGGACTAGCGAGTTGTTCAGGTGTTTCCAAGGTGGACCCTAATACAGTAGTTTAAAACGGTTCAGCAATTGATTAAATGAAAAAAAGCATGATGTCATAATCTGGTACATATTTTGAAATCAAGCCACCAAAAGTACTTTTCCTTGTTACTGTAGTGTTACTGTACATTAGGGGGTTAATACTGTTGTGTACCTTTGTGTTCAGATCTAAATGGCACTGTATTTAAAAGAAATTTTATTTTACAAGGAAATAAAGTGACAAGAACAGATACCCTTATTTTAGCGCAATACCATTTTTAAATACTGTGCAAAAATTTATGAGGCTTTTGCTACCAGAATAAACCTGAACAAATTTCTTAGTCATTACTAAATCCTTACAATTGTGAATTTTTTATTAAATTTTAGAAGGAATCAGAAAGGTCCTGGGTTCGAATTGGTTTCTGTGTGAAGTTTGCATGTTCTCCATGTGCTTGGGTGGGTTTGCTCCATGTCGTCGGGCTTACTTCCACAGTTCAAAAACGTGCACAATAGGCTAACTGGCGGTTTCAAAACAGCCCTAGCTGTGAGTGTGAATGGGTGTTTGTGCTGACGCTGCAGAGATCTGGCAAGCTGTTCAGGGTGTACACCGCCATCGCCATGGCTTCCAGCACCCTGCAACTTTAATTAGCATTTAGCATCTTGGAAAATGAATGAAGGAATGTAGAATGAATCAATCAACTCCTGTATGTGACTAATGCTTGGAAAAGTTTCATGACTCGCTGAGGTTAAGACTAGACTTTTCCATTTTGTCAAACAGCACATGGGTCGATACATCCTCCTTTATCTTTTAAAGTACTGTATATGCTGTCCAGTTAAATCTGTTTCAATAGTAATCCAAGGTCATTATAGTCCATTTTGAAGAGTCATTACTAAATGATACGCTGGAGCGATGTGCATGGGGTGCTAATGGTTCAAGTCTCCAGGGACTCTGAGACACGCCATATATTAATTTAATCTGCAGAACACACCTGGGCCAGGTCACTCAGGTGCACGAGAAACTGGAACACAATGGAATTTGAAAATGGTTAGGTGTAGGGCTGTTTTTTTGTTTGTTTGTATCTTTTTTAAAAGTCAAGGACACATTTATAGACTGACGTTTGAGACAACATATTTTACCACGACCAGTGATTTGCAACTCAAAACAACCCGACTTTCATTAAAGTAGAAATAATGATTTCATGTCATTATCTGCTTTCCAGAAAAGCAAAGCTGAAATTATTACATGGGCATAGAAGAGATCCGATTACAAACCGCAGTGCATGAATGAAGTCCTAACCGTGCGTTCGAAGTCGCCCTTGGTGACTGTTGTGTCTATTTTTAATATGAAGTTGTTCACAGACTTACATAAAAATCCATCTGATTTTTCAGTACCTGGTGGATATAACAATACAGTGCAACCACACACTCACACTGTATATCTGCATCCTGCCATCATCCAGGCAGCTGAGAGAGACTCTAGCCGCCCCACGACCCGATTGCATGGTTTAACAAATTAATAAATAAACACACACACACACACACACACACACACACACACACACACACACACACACACAAACACACACACACACACCAAGTTCTTTGAATCCAGGTATGTACTCTAGTTTCCTTCCATAGCCCAAAGATATACAGGGAGTCCTCGGTTGACGACGCTGATCTGTTTTTAAGACGCGATGTCACCCGATGGAACATAACATAAAATATACTGAAAAGTACTGTACGTACAGTGCTATAATAAAATGTAACAGTTAATGACATACAAAAGTATTAAAAAGAAAAGAAAACAATTCCTTACCATAAGAATGAAAGACAGTAAGGGAGGGAGAGACAGGCTTATTGTGCTGGAGAAGCCGGGGCAGGTGAGCCTGGAGTAGTAGATGCAGCTGAGGTAGAGGGTACAGGATCTGTTGCAGGCCTCTCTCTACCTTCTTAAAATACTGCTCCAGGTTAGACTGGACAGAGAGCAACCTCTTCTCATCCAAGATCTCCTTGTAGCATTGCATCAAATCCATGATGCCTCTGGAAACCCGAGTGAACCTTTCCAATTTGGGATCCTGAGCCTCAAAAGTTGCCAACGCTTGCTGCATCTCGCGCGCCCGAAACTAGTTTGCGTTTGTTTATGTAACCGCGTAAGACGTAATGACGTGTAATATTACAGTACCGAGACTGAGCAAAGTGAAGCGACGCCATCTTCCTTGGCCCACAACCACAACACAGCGTATTCTTCCGCCTCGCATGCCCGAAATTAGTTCGTGTTTGTTTATGTAGGCGTGTAAGATGTAATGACGCGTAATAGTATTTTTTATATTTTTATGGGGGCGCGTTCGTAACCACAAAACGGTGTAAGTCGGGACCGGTGTAAACCAAGGACTCCCTGTACATGGAGTATTTACATTCTCATTCTTATCTCACACACACATTTTCGAAACTGCTTAATCCGCTTAGGGTCGCTGAGTGCCTGGAGCCTATCTCAACCGACACAGGACGAAGGCAGGGTACACCACAAACAGCGCGTCAGGTCATCAGTGCAACACACAAATAACCATTACACTCACATTCACATCTGCAAGTAAACTTTTAGTTCAAAAGTTTAAAGTTATATTCTGGATTTCTTCTCTTCTGGTAAAGTGGGATTGTGACTTTTGTATTATTCTCTGCTTGCCTCAGTTGGATTTGGTCGTTTTCACTAATATTTTTAAGTACTGTATAGGCTTCTTAGCCGGTTCTGTAGTTTTACTGTGGTGCTTAATCAGCTGTAGTTTTGGGCTTCCTAAAGATGTGAATTGGGGGCAGGACCCAGATATTGAAAGGAGCCCTTGCTACAAACATCACATTTGTACTGGGTCGCAGCAACACAGACCATTTGTTAAAACAAGTCCTTTGAATAGTGGTAATTCAATAGTTTTCTTGCTTTTGTTGAAATAGAACAATCAGACACAAGGCGTCAAATATAAACCAGACTGCAGTCATGTGCCTTAAACCCATTGCTGTTCCCACCTCTCTTACACCCAGAAGATCATACCAACAAGCCAGAGGACGTACTCTCAGCAACCTTATCTTCCCTCCAGTGGTGTCGCAGTCTCGCAGTCGCAGAAGAGGGTTGCTGGAGGACTCTGCAACTGCTAATCTGCTGTGAAAAGGGCTGATTTTATCTCCGCCATTGCTTGTCACTACTCTCTTGATGTTCTTGCACTGGATTTCCTCACACAACTCTGCTGCACCAGCAACTCTTTCCGCTGCTTATTCTTTCTATCATAGTCCAAGAGTATCATAGTCCATGAGAGGTGGTGGTACAGGTCTACTCCTGTCTTGGTGTTTATGCTACACACCACTTTCTCTGTCTCATCTAGACAGCTCCTTTGAGCTTCATGCAGTAAAAGTCTCCTTTCCAATCAACCTCCTCTTTTTTTTAATCTACTGCCCTCCTGGACTCCTAGGACACTTTCTATAAGAAATGGACACACTCCTCAGCACTTTCTCCATTGACAACACTAATCTCAATCTTCTGGGAGACTTTAATCTCCCCTCTGACAAGCTCCAGCCCTTTTGCCCTCTCCCTCCTCTTTACTCCTTTTCTTTAACTTTTAACAACTGTTCTCCCACTCACCAAGGAGGGAATCTCTTGAATCTTGTTCTCGCTTGTCCCTCTCCAGTTACAGGCATTAATTCCACTCATATACACATCACTGACCACCACTTGGTTTCCGTTATAATCAACATACCTATTCTATCTAATACTAGCTCTCAGTTTTCTTCCCCCCTCTCAGCAAAACCTCCACACTGTATTTCCTTCATCTGTTTCTTCTTGTATTCTATCTTATTTTCCTAACCCAGTCTCCTTTTTTCCCCTATCACTTGAATTTGCTACCACAACTTTCCTCTCTTCACTCTCTGCTTCTATGGATCTCCTCTGACCTTTATCAACAAAACCCAAGAAGACTTCTTGTTCTGCTCCTTGGCTCTTGGCGGTGCTCCAAAACAATCATAGACAACTCAGAGCAGCTGAAAGAAAATGGAAGAAATCTCAACTTGAATCAGATCTGGCTTCCTACCATGCTCTCCTATTCACATTATCATCTGATATGACTTATACTAAGATAGCCTTCTACAAGAAAAAGTTGGACACTGCTGCAGAAGACCCACACAAACTCCACAACATCTTTTCTTACTGCACCTGCTCCATCCTCTGGATGAGCTGAAGACCACTGAAGACTATGCTGACATCTTTTATGGGAAGATTAAACAAATCTGTCAGACATTTACTCCCACCCCAACTCCTACAGTATACAGCGTAGATTCCACTTCCCCTTCCCTTGCACAGTTTTCATATCTCTGAAATGAAGGCATCCATCAAGTCATTTCATCATGCAATCCTTCCACCTGCTTACTGGAGCCAATTCCTTCCACAATACTCCAGACTATCTCTCAAGACATTCTTCCATTTACATCCAGTATCATCAAAAACTCCATATCCATCTGGTCAGGTACCAACAGGATTCAAAAGAGACAGGGTTTTACCCATCTTAAAGAAACCCTCTCTGGATCCATTGGACATCAGTAACTACAGACCAGTATCACTTCTTTCTTTCCTTTCTAAAATTCTTGAATGCACTACTTATAACCAAATGTCTTTATATCTTTTGCAGAATAACCTTCTTGACCCTAATCAATTTGGTTTCAAAGCAGCACATTCCACAGAGACTGAACTCTTGACTGTTACAAAGAAGCTACATGCTGCAAGATCATATAAAATGTCATCAGTCCTCATTCTGCTCGACCTTTCCACAGCATTTGACACGGTCAACCACAATACTTTCTTGTCCATCCTCAGGAGTCTAGGAATTTGTGGTGCAGTATGGAATGGTTTGCTTCTTACCTGGAAGGCTGCTCATATAAGGTTACATGGAGAGGATCCACATTTTCTCCATGCCAATTTTCCACTGGTGTTCCGCAGGGCTCAGTGCTTGGTCCACTTCTGTTCTCTCTTGATACTAGGTCCCTTGGTAATGTCATATCCTCACATAGGATCTCATACCACTTTTATGCAGATGACACTCAACTTGTTCTCTCTTTTCCTCCCTAAGACCCTGATGTTTCTGACTGGATCTCTGCATATCTGGAAATTATCTCCTCATGGATGGCAGCTCACCAGCTGAAGCTTAATCCCAGCAAGATTGAATTGCTGTTCATCCCAGCTGATTCATCCCCACATTAAGATCTCACAAGCTCCTCGGATAATGTTGTGATCTCTCCTTCAGGCACTGTACAAAGCCTTGGAGTAACCATGAACAATTGTCTGTTCTTCTCTTGTCAATTCACTAATCTTTCTCTATCATGTGAGATTTCTTCTTTTTAACAGGTGAAGGATTTGTCCATTTCTTTCCGTTAAGACCACTCAGATGGTTGTTCAATCCCTTGTTATCTAAAGACTAGATTATTGTGGCTCACTCCTGAGTCTGCAAAGTCGTCAGCGTGTTTCTGTCCCTTGCTAAAAAGGGTTGTGACAGGAAGGGCATCCGACGTAAAAACCTCTGCCAAATCAAACGTGCGAATCAGATGATTTGCTGTGGCGACTCCTGAGTTAAAGGGAAAAAGCCGAAAGGAAGACAGACTCCTGACATGTCTACCTTTGAGCACTATTCAACCTCAGCAAATGATCCAAAATGCAGCTGCATGGCTTGTTTTCAACCTTCCCAAATTTTCCTACACCATACCACTGCTACGATCTCTCCATTGGCTTCCTGTACCTGCTCGCATTCAATTTAAAACACTCATGTTTGCCTACAAAGCCAAAAATGGATCTGCACCTTCCTACCTCAAAGCACTTATCACACCTTGCACTGCACCACATTCTCTCAGATCCTCTAACACAGCTAGAGTGAGCCCTCCCTCTACCAAGGGACATGGAAAAATGCATTTAAATTCTTCTCTGTTTTGGCTCCAAAGTGGTGAAATGAACTTATTCTGGACATCCGGACAGCTGAGTTGCTGGGTATCTTCAAATGACTGCTGAAAACTTACCTTCTTTGGTAGTACTTAGATTAGCACTACACTACAAACACACACATGCGGGAAAACAAACAAAAACAAAAAATAAACAAAAATCCACACAACACCTCCTGATTTAGTTTGACTGATGGTGTACAGTAGGCCCTTGACTATTCACGGTTTTGCACTCACGGTTTGAATATTCACGGACTGCCAAGCAACTGATGCGTCACTCAAATTCAGCCAATGTCTGTCCTCCTTCCTGCTGATTGGTTGAGATGATGTAACGCTCCTTTTTCCTCATTCGCACCCAAATTGTCAATGAGCCTCTTTTTTTGTGTGTTTTAATTACCAGTTACGCTCGATGATGCCACTCAAACGCTGTGCGTCTTCTCTGGCTAAGTGATAGAAAATCCTGGATGTCTCTTCTGAAGAAACGACAGTTTCCTCTGAACTGTTGTATTAAAGTCTTTTTCAATTATTATTCCAGTACAGTATCTAAGTTAATGTTTAGAATGTTTGTGTGTGAGACTTTATGTTCTATAGCATGTTTAATAAATGATACCAAAAGGATAAACTTTATTACGCTTCATGTCCTTTTACATTGAACTTGGAGTGATGTCTCCTTGATGGCGGTGCCTAGGGCGACGTCGCGGAGTTCTCAGAGTGAAATTGTTTCTTTGTTCGTTTTAATTTGTTTTATTTGTTGTATTGTTTGTTCATGTTTTGCACTATGCTCGTCTATGACCGGTTGACCCTACTGCAGCTATGAGATCGGAGTCTACAGGCAACTGAGAACACTCAACTACTATCCTGAGCTAATACACTATGGTAGCTCAATGCTTGCCGCACCCCGGCTAACAATAAGCCCAGGAGGGAAGGGGCCGAACGACGACTCCGGCGCTCCAAGTTCAATGTAAAAGGCCATAAAGTTTATCCTTTTGGTATCGTTTGTTAAACATGCTATAAAACATAAAATCTCATGCACAACCATTCTAAACATTAACTTAGGTACTGTACTGGAATAATAATTGAAAAAGACTTCAGTATTAGTGCTTTACAACAGTATATGCTGTATAATGTTTATATTTTATCATCAATAAATATAACAGTAAAAATTGAAAAGTTTTACTTGATCATTACTACATTTTACTACATTAATACCGTATTAGTGAGTAAGACTGTCTATAGAATGTGTAATAGAAACACAGCATTTTACTTCCGATTGCTCATTCACACATGTAATATGATACATGGGGTTTTACTTCGGGGTACAGAACTTACAGATCATCTTCATTCGCGGGAGGGGCCGGAACCGAACCCCCACGAATATCGAGAGCCTACTGTACTTAGTCTATGTTCTAACAACCCAGTACAGTATAAGAATATATTCTCTGATAGTGACTTTAAAGCACTTCTGTAAATTGCTCTAGATAAGTGGGTCTGCTGAATGCTGTAAATATAAAATGTAAATGTAAGTGATTTGGAATAGCAAATCAACTTAATGTGCATGACTTTGGACTGTGGGATAAAACTGGAGTAGCAGCAGAGAGTACCCAGCGGAAACCCATGCAAGCATGGGGAGAACATACAAACTCGACAGAAAAACGGCCTTGTTGAGCTCGGGACTCAAACCCAGGAACTTCTTGCTGTGAGGTACAGATACTAACCGCTACACGGTGCTATGAATATGTGTACAGTATTTAGATCTTGTATTAATTTTTCAATGGCCAGTGGATTTATCCTTATTTTTTGTACATCATATAAAAGTGAGGCCTTAAGGATTTTGCATTTTTTGTGTGTTTGTTTGTTTTTCTCTGTTCATTATTCTGAGCTTCGTCTTGTCTGTTTGCCTCATTTCTTTAAAGAATCAGAGCTTTAGAGGGTATCTATTTCCCATGAGACTTACTGATAGACATTTCATGATGTAAGGTAAGAAGGCTGAGCTATAAATTATCCACGCTGCATGCCTTCTGACACCCACCGCCTCTGGCTGTCAGAGGTCTTATTAAGGGTTCGTGAATGTTGACATGATGAATGCTGGACAGTATGATGAAGCTTCTTATCTTTATCTTCAAAATGAAATTAAGTGACATGTAAAAAAAAAAAAGAATTTTAAGGCACGGTTCAACACAACAGTCCCAAATAAAATAAGCCAGGGAATAAATCAACAATAAATAGCTCCAAGACCTACATCAGCGGCACCTGAGGGAGGAAACAGCCTCAACCATCAGACTCAAGGGCAAAGTTGGACGGCTTATTACCTATGAAACATTTATGGCATATCATTATTGACCAAGACAATATCCATGCCATATTATCACAATCTAAAGCTCCGGTTAGCTGTGACTCCATGCAGCTTGTATGTATTGTGATGCTAATGAGGAAGCTCATTGAGACTTGAAGGCACCTGCCACCCTAATTCCTAGGACCATGTGCCTGTCATGGTGACCCTCCCCCAGTCTTCAGGCTCCATCCTTTGTCAGATGGACAGAGCTGAACAAAGGACTGGGATTGCTCCGAGCAATGAACACGGGAGGGGAAAAAAACCCACCCATCTTATATCCTTATATACACAACAGTATATCTTTCATCTGAAGCCTTAATTATGTATGAGGTTACTGGTTCATTTATTTTGCACTCCAGAAAGAGGAAGTGATGTTTACAAAATCTGCACAGAGTGCTTGATTAGAATACAGAGGATAAATAGAGAAAGGGAAATTGAATTTGCCAAAATTGAAGCACATGCTGTACTCACTTACTTATTCATTAATTTGCCAACCATTTAATCCTTTTACGGTTGCAGGGAGGCTTGAAGCCTATCTCAGCTAATACTCAGAGAAGGCAAGGCACACCCTGAACAGTTCAACAGACTATAGTAGGGCCAACACACATACAACCATTCACACTCACATACACACCTATTGGCAAATTGGAATAGCTATTTAATCTAATATGGACATCTTTGGACTGTGGGAGGAAATCAGAGTACTGTACTTCAAGGAATTACATGCAAACACAGGGAAAACATGCAAAATCAACACAGAAACCCCTGAGCATGAGAACCAAAACCAAGGACTTCTTGTTGAGATGTACACATGCTAGCCACTACGTCACAATGCCACCTAAATACTTACATGAAGGCAAACAATGCATCCTGAATAAATACAGATATGAAAAGCAGGCAGAAGATTTTAACTTAGCTTTATGTTTATAGCGCAATATTAGCTTGTCAAGTGGCAGTGGTGGCCCTGTGGTCGGGTGCTGAATTGCCAAGCCCAAGGTTGGGAGTTCAAGCCCGACTGTCAATGGTTGTCATTGCTCCACCCCCCCATTGCAGCCAACTATCAGCTTGCCAGACCATTGCAGAGCCAACACACACAATAACTGTACCCTACCATGCCACCCAATATTAGCTATAGAGGATGTTATTACGTATCTACTGTTTTCAATCATTTTTTAAGGATGTTGTTGTTTCAAAACATAGTTTTTTTTTCAGGGTCAGGACATACTTGGTGCTATGTAAACTTTTATGTTGTACATTTGCTATGCTAGTCATGTGCTGCCTGTAATTGTTCAATGTGCATACTTTATGTATATCTGGAGGATTCCACTAGGTGGCAGAACAACAAATCATCACAGTGAGAAATCAATGATTAGTGAGTTGAAGAAAGATATTGTAGACTTGCATTTTGATGTGGTTGGCGTAAATTTGTGGAGGAAAAATGTCAGCAGGAACTCAAAAGATGGTAAGTGAGATTGATATTGAAGTCACATGCACTACTATGTTCATATTTGGTTCAGTCATAATGTGTCAGAGAGGCAGACATCACAAGCAAAGATTCTCTCGCCCTCTCTCTTTCTCCATCTCTCTCACACACACACACACACACACACATACACATAAAGACCTCTTGTGTGCATCCAGCCATGCAACATGCATGTCATCCCTCAGTGCTCACTTCATCTACAAGTAGAAACGGTGTTGAGAACAGCACGTGAGAACAAAGTAAGCTCAGCAGGAGTTCATTCACTGGCTCTGTTTGCTCATTAATATAGAATGTAGCTGTTGATTCTCGTCCTGTAATGGACAGCTCAGACTATAAACCTAATCACTTGTGTTGACTCAGAGCAGCTGTTGGCTGGAGCATGATCCATTGATTAAAGTCTTATGGCTGCATTGTAACAAACCTTGACAAGAACAAGTTGCTGGGTGGAAAGAATATAGTTTCAGTTGTTTTTTTTTTACTGTTCCTTCTTTACTCCTGCTACCTGTCTCTAGGATTGACTCTGGATCAACTATGTTTCAAGGGATAATATACGTACTGAACTTACTGACGATGAATATCATGGGTTTGGTTGGAGGTAGTGTAGAACAGAATTGTCATAAGTAAGAAGGTTAATGATTCTATTCCCAGGCTTGTTTTTTTTTCTGCATGGAGTTTACATGTTCTCCCTGTGCTTTAGTGAGTTTCCTCTGGGTTCTCTGGTTTCCTCCCACATTCCAAAAACATGAAAGTTAGGCTAATTGTCTGTGCCAAATTGCCCCAAGGTGTGGGTGTGAGTGTGAAAGGGTGTGTGTGTTATTATTTGTCTGGTGAGCTGTTCAGGTTGGCTGCTGTATTTGCCCAGTGTCAACCTGAGGTAAGCGCAGCCTGCTTGTAAAACAGTAAGTGATTTAGCAAGAGTGGTTGATGAGTAATTGGAGATATAATCTCAAGGTAAGGGCCAGCTGCAGGCAGTTTAACAGTTATTTATCAACCTCTGATATCTCATATTAGACCATAGTTAATAAGATTAGAGGGAATGAAATAACAATTTTATTCTAACCCCTGGTTTATAAGAAATATATAATTTTGATTAATGTGTTTAAATTCTTGAATATTTAAATACAGTATAGGGATCCCTCACTACTTCACGCTTCAATTCATGTGGCTTCAGTGCATTGCAATTTTTTCATCAAATTAAAAAAAAAAAAGAGGAAATTAAGGAAGAACAGGGGGAGAAGTTAAGAAAAATGCCACTAAACAAGGCCAATTATGCAAAAAAAACCCAAACAAACAAATGCAACCCAACCCCCCCCCCTATCAAAACTACTTACATTTACTACTTACACAGTACTTACAAACTGCTACTACACAGATGCGCGTGCACACACTCCGATGCACACCTCACATAAAAATGTATGTGTATGTTTGTGTGTTTATATTTTATTTACATCTTATGCATTATTTTTGAATGTTTAATTGTTATTATAAGCATTTATAGCATTAAATATGTATTTATTGATATTATATACACATATACATGTCCCGTCAGTCGGGGGAGGGGGGGTTGATTCTACTTCACGGAATTCTCAGTCCCAATTAACCTCAGAAAGTGAGGGATCCCTGTATATATATTCTTATAATAAAATACAGCAGACTTGCATGAAGCTAGCTAGACCCTTGGAGGCCTTTTGGTGTTTATTTACATTTTCATAGTTGCAGTCTTGTAAAATGTCTTTGATAGTTCTTATTTGGGTATTTGAAACAGCCACCATTTAGAGTCCATGTGAAACCAGTACCAAAATAGGACATAGATACGTCAGTTCCAAGAAGGCAAGATAACTGAAATAATAACAGTATACACATATTAAACTAACAAATCTAACATCAACTAGTTGTTGTTGGCATCCTTCTGTTTCCAGAGACAATGGATTTCGTGCCATGGATCAGTTCATGGTTGGGTGACACCGTCTGCCATTGCTATAGAGTCCAATTTTGGAGTGGCAGACTATGTTGCAGTAGTCACAAATGAAGTCCACGCCTGGCTGTGTGGGGGCTGATGCTAGCCTCTGCCGTCTGTGCTCTCTTTTCCTCTCCCACTGATCCTCTCTCCTCTTCTCACTGGTTTGGATGCTTGCCTTGATAGCTTGCCTCCAGCTACTGCGATCAGCAGCCACTGCCTCCCAGTCTGTCAGGTTGATATCGCCTGCCTTAAAACTGCATTTGAGGATGTCCTTGTAGCGGAGGATGGGCCTTCCTGCAGGTCTGGAGCCAGTGGCAAGCTCTCCATATAGCACATCCTTCGGTATTTGGCCATCATTCATTTGGCTAACATGACCGAGCCATCTCAGTCAGAGCAAGGCGAACATGCTGAGCATTCCGACCTGTGGCAGAACATCATTGTTACAGACACGGTCTTGCCAGCTGATGCCCAGGATTGTTCTGAGGCAGCGCATGTGAAAGGTGTTGAGTCGGCATTCTTGGCGGGAGTGCAGGGTCCACGCTTCACAGCTGTACAAGAGCATGCTGAGTATACAAGCCTGGTATACCGCTATCTTGGTGTTGGTAGTCATCATGGCGTTGTCCCATATTTGTTTTCCAAGGATAGCCAATGCTGTTGCTGCATTTTTGATGTGCATGTTCAGCTCTGATTCCAAGGACAGATTGCTTGAGATGGTGGAACCCAGGTAGGTGAACCTATACACCACCTTGAGGATGTGATCATCAATGGAGATGCTGGGAATGCTGCAAACATCCTGGCTCATGACGTGGGTCTTCTTGATGCTGATTGTGAGAGCAAACTCTATGTATGCATGAGCGAAGAAGTTGATGAGTCGCTGAAAGGCCTCCTCTGTATATGCAGCCAAGGCAGCGTCATCAGCAAACAGCATCTCTCTAATTAGGACCTTTCGTACCTTGGTTTTTGCTCGGAGACATGCAAGGTTGAAGAGACTTCTGTCACGTCTTATGTAGAGATACACTATCTTCTGACTGGTTGAATGCACAGGACAGCAGCAGGGAGACGAAGATGCCGAAAAGCATTGGAGCAAGTACGCATCCTTGTTTCAGACTACTTCTGATTGGGAAGGGGTCCGAGGATGAGTAGCCCTACTGGATGATACCGTGCATGTCTTCATGGAAAGACGAAATCATCCTCAGGAGCTTGGGGGACACCTAATCCTTTGTAGCAGGGTGAAAAAGCCTTCGCTGCTGACCAATTCAAAAGCCTTCATCAAGTCAAGGAATGCAATGTACAGTGGATGCCTCTGTTCTCAACACTTCTCTTCCAGTTGTCTTAGTGAAAAGGCCATATGGATAGTTTATCTTTCTGCTCGAAAGCCACACTGTGCCTTGGGGTAGACTCGCTCTGCAAGTTTCTCTAACTGGTTGAGTACTACTCAGGCAAAGGTTTTCCCAACTGTATTAAGAAGGGATATTACATGAGAGTTGTTGCAGTCACTGCGGTCTCCTTTGTTCTTGTAGAGAGTGATGATGCTGGCATGATTCTTCCATGACTGCTGGGGCATTTGTATTCTTAACTGTTGCAGTGCTGACGATGTTCCCTCTTGAATAAAGCTCTTGATAGTCTTTGGCCCACCTCTCCATCTGCTTTCCTCTGTCTGTGATAATGTAGCCAGAGGCTGTCTTCAGAGGTGCGATGTTGGTAATGCTTGGATCAAAAGCTTTCTTCACGCCATCTTACATGGCACGGATGTTGCTGCAGTCAGCAGAGAGCAGAATGCTCTGGCAGAGATTCAGCTCCAAGCTATCTGTTGGGTGCCATTTCCGGCCTTCCTGAGTGCAGCAAGGGTCTTCTCTAAAGGCTTCCTCTTGTAGTTAAGCAGTGCTGTTCTTTTTGCAGTGATTGCTGGTTTGAGTTTTGTAAATCCAGCTTCAAACCAGTCTGGATTCTGCCTCTCTCTCTTGCCGAAGGTGTCCATGGCAGAGTTGTAGATGGTGTCCCGAATGTGACTCTACCTCTCTTCAGCGCTGTTTGTGGGACAGTCCCAAAGGGCCTCTTCTCCGCACTTGGCAAAGCGCTTACACAGGTCTGGCATTGTAATCCTGGCTGTATTGATACGTGGAAATCCTTTATACTTGGATCAAGAGATCTGTTTGGGCTGAATTTGCACCTTGCTACCAACCAGCAAGTGGTCGATATCGCAGTCATTGTTGTGTTAGCTGCGGATTGTGAGGACTCAGTTCAGTGAGGGTCTTCTGGTGATAATAAGATCTAGCTGGTGCCAGTGGCTTGATCTAGGATGACGCCAGGATACTCTGTGTTGAGGCTTGGTGGCAAAGAATGTGTTACACAGAGGTTGTGGTAGAAGCACATCTCTAGAAGTCTCTGATCATTCTCGTTGAGTTTGCTAATGCCAAAGTGGCCAGTGCTGCAAGGCCAGGATTCCTGGTCAGCTCCCACTCAAGCATTGAAATCCCCAAGCAGGTGTAGTTGTTCCGTGGCTGGGATCTCTCTGATGGCAGTATCAAGCTCCTCATAAAACTCATCCTTGCTCTTGGCTGTAGAGCTGAGTATGGGAGCATAGATGCTCAGGATTTTGACTGCCAGAAGAAGTTGAGAGGTGAAGAGAGAGTATTCGAGGTGTTCCCTTTGCTGGTGGTTCCACTGAAGACAGTAGAGAGTTTCTCACTGCAAATCCTCTGCCATGCATGGTTCTTCTGGTTCCTTTCCCTGCCAGAAGAATGTGTAATCCTGTTCTCTCTGGCTGCCACTCAATGAGCAGTCAATGTTGATCCTTGTCAGCTCACGGTTGATGACTGTTTTACTGGAGTCATCAACCTGTTGTAGATCATTGGAGAGGACAGGATACATTGTCCTGACATTCTATCTTGCCAGACTGAAGATGGATGATTTCTTTTTCTTTGAAATACTGTGGCTGTTGGGTACTAGATGTCTGTCTGCTTTTCATGTTGGACAAACACTAAGCTCCAGGCACCCTCTGGAACGGTCAGATGTTGGAAAACTGACACAGTATAAGCCGGGGGCTGCCCAGCTTGGGGCGGGCAGTGGTCGGGACGATAGGACTTCGATGGTCCCTTCCACTGTTAAAGTTGTCCCGTGGCGTCTTTCCCATATACCAATTTGGAAGGGCTTATAACCTGTAAACTGACAAATTCCAAGTTGTGTCCACACTTACAGCAAGGTTGGAGTATCCTCTCCAGGGCGTGAAGCCTGGGCCAGAATATGGGAATCTTGGGTGGCCCAATTGTCAAGCAAAGCATTACATTTAGCATCCGTTTGGCTGCAGGAGATGAGAAACGGTGTTACTGGTAGCACTGAACCACCTAAGGGTCGCCACACCGGATTTAAATTTTTCCCCTCATGTGGTTTGGCCTGTCAGCTGAGACGGCTTAAATGTGATGCTTGAAGCCAGCACGTGAGAGCTTTGGGAGATGGATGAGGTTGTCTGCCCACCCTTTGAAAGAGGGTGCATCTGCAGGCAGACAAGGGTACTATCTCTATCCAGAGCCCTTACATCCATCATGAACTAGTAAAAGTCTGAATAAAACAAAATTAGGCACATCGGCACAAATGTTGTATTACATTGTTTCTTCAATGTTACTATCATCCCACATTTTTCAGTACAACAGCACCCACCTGTGTGAGGATTTATTACTTATTTTTATTGTTTCCATGAATAAGGTTTTATTAATAGCACATTTTGGTGGACAGAAACGAATGTAATCCCATATCTTGTTATGTTTTGTGGAATTATGCTCGAATTACAAAGCCAAATATCATTTAGTGGAAAGTAGCTAGCTGTACTACCAGCTTGCTCTGACCAGGTACGATACCCTCTCTTCTGGAGCCACTATGGTGCTAATCACAACACCATTGTGCTACACACCAGTAAAAATAAAAATATATTAAACACACCATGAGGAAAAAAAATTACCAGTTCATTTATTCATTCATTCAGCTTAATAATAATTAGGGTCACCGGGAGGCTGGTGCCCATCTCGGCCAATTCTGGGCGAGGCCAGAGTACATCTTTGGACATCTCACCAGGCCATTGAAGGGAAGAAACATGCTGATGGAAACCCAATGGCATACTCATTACAATCCACAGAAATGGTTCTTTACACCTCTCACCACAGGCAGTTAGATACATGGCTGGCCTTTGATAACTCAGGTGGTTGCGCTAGGGAGGGACAGCACTAACAACCCATTGATAGTGAGGCTTGAACTCTCGACGTTGGGATCAGTAATCCAGCACCTTACCACTGGGCCACCAGTGCCCCAATATTACCTGCTTATAACTTAAAATTATTTTTATGAAACAAATTTTTAAAAATTTTGTCAGCTTCCAAGTACCACATAACTAACATATCCAGAAGTGTTCAATCTACCTCTTTTCTTATGTAGGTAGATTCTCAGTGGTACGTACTTGGTAATACAGTTGGGTTTCAATCATGCAATTTTTATGTCATTTGATTATATGTTATCAGATTTTTATTCCATTTTTAGCTCATGATTGTCTTCATGTATTGACACTGAGAAACAACTGGATTATGTAAGCTTGTGAAACACACTACAATACATTTTGAACGAAAGGAGCTTGCTTTTAAAACACCACTTTGCAGCCTAAATTTAAAATGCAAAAACTGTAATATGTGTAAATCATTTAATATTTAAGAGCACTTGCAACATCTGGAATATTATCATTATCACTCTAAATCTCTGCTTTTTTGTACTCAGTGTTACGGGTTCTCTAAGAAGATGAAGTGTAATGCAGGTATTGAAACTCTCCTGAGCTGTAATCATTGATTTGATGATGACCTATCCCACCTCAGGGCTTTTCCATAGGAAGTTAGATACTGGGGGCCGGGGGGGGGGGGGGGGGTAGGGCTTTTGTTGCAATGAGAATGGAAAAAGGGATTCACTATCTGTTGGCTAAAGCAATGGGGATGGAAAATAAAAGTTTCTATTGATTCATGATAAAAGGTCAGGAGAAAGCTTTCACAGATGAGCCAGCATCGGATTCCTGTAAAGTAAAAAGGTAGAGTGGCTGCACGTACATTTTGCTATTCAGGATTAGCAAAATTTTGCTCTGCTAGTATGGTTTAGAAATCACAAAAATTCGGTAAAGCTTTAGCTTACGAACTGTTAATATTAATACTAATGAGAGGAGTTGGCTGTAGCCTAAAAGTTTGAAAAGCATGCTTTAGGATTAAAATTCGCTTGTTCGATTCCTGAACCAGCAGGAAAAATGTGTGGTGACGGATGAGTCAGTAGCACCGTCCCTTCCTCCAGATTCGTGGTTGAGGTGCCCTTGAGCAAGGCATATCACCCCCAACTATTCTCTGGGTGCCCCCAATGTATGTGGCAGCCCACTGCTCTGAGGATCTGTCCTCACTGTTAACATGTGTCTGATCACATTGGATGGGCTAAATACAAAGGAAATATTTCACTTGCGGAATAAATACAGTATTCCAAAATCAAAGAAAAAATAATAATGAGGTTGATAGAAAAATGCTGTCGTTTTTGCACAAAAAGAGCATATACACTGATGAAATATGCTAGCATCCATTTGTCTTGTATTGTTAGCCGTTATAATGCAATGTTTGTTTTTGCCAAGTTCCTGTGACCTTGCTTAAAAGTTTTGTTTTGCTCAATATTTTTAAGATTTTACCATAGATATGTTGTGATTCTGTAATATTTTTATTGAATAAATACATACCTGTCAACCCTAGGCCGTTGGCGATCTTACAAATGGCTACTTATGCCCTTACAAAATAGCAACTAATCTTACGCGTCTTATTATCGCGTGCAATATGAAACAAAAATTAAACTCTATTTTTAATATAATATGAATTTATTGGTAATGTTGTAACATATAACCTGGTGCAATCAAATAAAAGAGTAATATCTTCAGCTGCATGATTAAGAAAATTTAACAGTGATCTTTATTATAACTATATGTAGCACTTTTGGCACTTTCAATCATTTCTTTTGATGGCTTCACTTCATGGCACTTGAGCTCGCAATTAAGTTTGACTTGAAGGTAATTTGTAAGTGTGTCCACTCCAAGAGATTTCCTGTACTCCGTGTTGATCTTTCGGACATGTGAAAATAATACACGTTCACTCTCTGCATTGCTGTGTGGTAGACAAAGGAGACTTGAAAACAATACCTTCAGCTGTTCCATCCATATTGTTATCACGTTTGTATCAACTGTATCCACTGCGAGTCACGAAAACTAACTGGGAATGATGGCGGAAGTGAAAGTGCGGTCACGTGGTCGGAAAGAGCAGACGATAGCAGACGATAAACGCAACGCGCGATTCTCGCGAGAAAACGGCTACAGACCAATTCGGCGTATCGTCTCTTTACCGAAACGGTGACACAAAAAACGGAGTTTAAAAAAAAAAAGACGAAATGATCGAAAAACGTACAGATTTCGGACGTACGGCGTACACATTTAAAAATCAGTGCTCACTTGTACAAATTACGCCCAAACCGTACAACTTGACAGGTATGTAAATATACAGTACAGACAGTCGTCAAATTATGACCGCTTTTGGTTCCGGCAGACGTAAATCGATCCGCGGTCGTAAATCGATCTGGTCGTATGTTGACTTTCCATACAAATACAGTGATACCTCTGATCACGAACATAATTGGTTCCCAGAAAGTGTGTGTAAGGCGAAAAGTTCGTCTTCCGAACATTTATTTCCCATAAGAAACCATTAAAATGAGAATAATCCGTTCCCAGGTCCCCATAAAACATAATTTTCTACTAAATAAGCCTTAAAACTACACAAAAATATACCTTATTTTATGTATAATAAATGTGCTCTTGTATTGTAATTAAAGAAATAAACTGTACTGTATAATAAAGTGGTTTTATTTACCTTTGTGATGGTAGTTGATGGCTTGATGGAATGGAGTGGGAGGAGGAGAGAGGGAGGGACTTACTGTTTGGAAGGAGTGTTTGGAAACGCCTACTGTTTGGAAACACCCTTAGCCACACACACACCCTTAATAGCTTCCTTGTTCTTAAGGATGGTGGTAGACTTAGCGTACTGGTACTGGGACGCTAAGTCACACAAACGCACACCTCGTTCGTGTTTTTCAATGATCTCCGCCTGTGGTGGGGTCTTTTTCGGTCCCATAATAGCAAAAGTACACTCAATATGGTCCAAAATGTCTATCAAACACAAACCACGTCCGCATTCAAAGAAAGGGGGTGACGAACTGTGACGCCATGAGCGTGCGTCAGCTTCTCGTGGCCGCCACCGTGGCGCTGTTCGACCGCGTGGTTTGATTCGTCCACCGAAAACTAGTTCGTCAGCAGAGACAATATGCTTGCAAATTTAATGTTCTTGAGGCGAAAAGTTCGTGAGCTTAAGCGTTCGTCAGCGGAGGTTTTACTGTACACTCATGCCAAACAAAAGCAGATGAATAAATCTCGCGCATTTAAATCTATACATCTATTTTCAATTCCGCTTCACTGTGACCCACAACAGAGAGCCAATCCTTTCTGTACTCTGCTGTGTGGGCGGGTCCGATAGCTTCAAACTCTAATTTTATTGGATTATAACAACAGCCGCAGACTGCGCGTGTTGTTTTTGAGTAAAGAGATAAATTTCCCTCGTTTTGATCAGCTCATTTCCACGAAGCCAAATAGAAAAACAACTAATTGGCCAAATGGTTTATTCATAGAATAAATAATAAGTAATTCCCAAATTACTAACAATGGGTTAGACATTATACCCATTTTTAGACGTTTAATTTTCATGTTGGACACCAGTACAACACTAAAGCATGATTCCTAATCCAAAACCTTCACAGTCCTTCAGAAAGCTATTTCCCCTCCTCTTATTTTTTCCTCTTCTTTTCCTTTCATCTTTTTCGCTTTTTCAGGGGTTGCCACAGCAAATCATCTGATTCGCATGTTTTATTTGGCATATGTTTTTATGTCGGGTGCCTTTCCTGTCACAACCCTTTGCAAGGGGCAGAAACACGCTGACGGCTTTACAGCTTACTCTTTACGAAAGTCAGCAATGATTCTTTTACATGCCTCTCACCATACACAGTGAGAGACACGGCCGCCTTTGATACCCCAGTTAACTGCACTGGGGCGGCAGTGACAAATTCCCACCCTCCTGAAGTGATGAATTTAAATGTGGCCTATTTGAATTTCCACCTCTTATTTATGGTCTTCTCACCCCCTTGTGCCTACTCTGTTCTGATTGGTTAACTGAAATCGCTACACTGATCGTGTTGGGAGACAGACCAGGATGTGCAGAGATACTGCTGTGCATGGGAGCAGTGGGGGAGGACTAGATAATTAGAAGGCCCAGCACCCCATGAATGGATAGCAGTAGTGGATGGATAGATTGGTAGATGGATGGATGAGTGGATTTGTGATTATATGGGGGAATTAATTACTGGATGATAGATAGATGGATGAGTGGATACACTATGAATGGATGAATGGATGTGTGATTTAGATGGAAAGATGAATGGATAGATTAATGGATAGTAGATTGATGGATAGATGAATGGATAGAGAGATGGATGGACAGATATATGGACGGATGGTCTGATTAGTGAGCTGGCAATATGACTTGTTTAAAGAAGCTAAACTGACACTGGTGTCTGTTTTTCTTTTGACCAGTTCACAAGAAATCTCTTTTCTGTTGGCTCCATAAAGCGATTCAAAGATGATTAAATTAAGTTTCAAGTTATCATATCTACTGTATAGTTAGCTATAAGCTAACTATCAATGGTGCATTTTATGGGCTGCAAATGGCTCAATGCTATCTTCTAATCAAAAATCATATTGATGGAGATCCAATCATTTCGTATTTTATTTATGTCATGGAGTTTTTTATGTTAAAAAGTAAAATGAAGATTGTTGATGCCCGCTGATAAGATTTGGTTGGTTCACCTTTCCCTGTTTCCTTGTCTGAGTATCTAAAAACAAACTCCTACTGGGGTTATTAATACTGTATTAATATCTTTCATTAATGGAGAAGGTTCAAAAACTGATTTTACCCGTATGGATGAAACCGTGCTCAATACACATATGTCTGCAGTGGCACCGTTTTTTTTTTCATGGCAGGTTAAACACTGCAGGTGTGAGAGAGGGAGAAGTCCATCAGTTCAGAATATGGTCAAGTCCCAGGAGGTGAGACTGACACAGATCCAGAGGGGTGAGGGGGGAGGAGGTTGCCCGAGTTTTTACTTTAAACTACTTTATCTGCAGCACAGGCCTTGCTTGGTGAGATGTTCTGCAGAGTCATGTATGAAATATTTAAAATTGACAGACTTCAAATAAAAATACACTGCTTTTGTTCTGGAGCTGAATTTATTCATTCCTTAATTCTACTTATTGTTGTCAGCAAATTAATTGTGATTTAAGTGATATTTTTGCCAGTGGGCCTTTTGAAAAGATATTAGCATACAATGCTTATTTATTTTTTATTTTTTGATTGATTGAGATAGGCCCCTTTGTATGTTACATCATCATCATCGTCATTATCTTCCGCTTAATCTGGGGTTGGGTCGTGGGGCAGCAGACATAAGAGTCTATGTCCTTCAAACCAGAACCCCTCAACGCCATCACTGTGCTAAGAAATTCTGTCCATTAAAAATGATGACTCCGAGATACTTGAACTCCTCCACTTGGGGCAGGACCTCATTCCGAACCACCAAACCAGAACCACTCAATGCCTCGCCTGTGCATAGAAATTCTGTACATAAAATTTTTGAACATAATTGGTGACAAAGGACAGCCTTGGTGGTCTCCAACCCTCACTGAAAACGAAATCGGCTTGTTACCAATGCGGGCCAAGCTCTGGCTACGGTTATACAGAGACCGAATGGCCAGTAGCAACAGTTCTGATACACCATACTCTCAGAGCACACCCAACATGATACCCCAGGGACAACGTCAAAAGCCTTCTGTAAATCCACAAAACACATGTGGACAGATTGGGCAAACTCACATGCCCCCTCTTGGATCCTGTAGAGTGTATGGAGTTGGTTGAGAGTGCCGCGGCCAGGATGAAAACCACACTCTGTCTCCTGAATCTGAGGTTCAACCACCGGTCAGATCCTTCTCTGCAGTACCCCTGCATAGACTTTCCTGTGTAGGCTGAGAATGTGATTCCATGATAATTGGAACTGGAACACCCTACAGTCTCCTTTTTATAAAGGGGAATTACTACCTCGGTTGCCAGTCCAGGGACATGGCCCCAGATGACCACATGATGTTGCATAGACCTGTCAACAAAGACAGTCCTACAAGATCCAGTGCCCTGAATTATTCAGGGTGGATCTCATCCGCCTCAGTGACTTCAGCCCCAGCAATGGTTAGACCCCCTCCCAAACCCCAGGCTCTTCTTCATGGAGGGTGTGTGTTGGTAGGATTGAGGAGGTCCTCAAAATATTCCTTCCACCTCCCCACAACATCCCCAGTCGAGGTGAGTAGCTCCCCAATTCCTCTCTAAACAGTGTTTGTGGACAACTGCTTCCCCTTCTGAGGCATCAGATGGTGGTCCAGAACCTTTACAAGGCCAATTGATAGTCCCTTTCCTGTACCTCACCAAACTCCTCATATGCCTGAGATTTTGCAGTGGCAACAGCACGTTCTGCAGCAGGTTTGGCCTGTCAGTACCTGTCTGCTGCATTAGGAGTCTCACAGGCCAATAAGACTGAATAGACTTACTTTTTTAGCTGGACAGCCCCCTCACCACAGGTGTCCACCACCAGGTTTGGGGGTCACCACCACAACAGGCACCGATGACATTCTTATCAAAGCTATGAGCTGTCACTTCAATAATGGAGGCTGAAACCATGGCCCATTCAGATTCGATTTTCCCCACCTCCTTTGAGATTTGGTTGTAGCTCTACCAGAGTTGGGAGTTCCTCCAAACATTCCCAGGGCACCCTAACTACATGCTTGGGCCTGCCAGGTCTGAAGTAAGGCCTCCCTTGTCATTGGAGCCAACTCAACACCAGGTAGTAATCGGTTGACAGCTCAGCTCTTCACCCAAGTGTCCAGTACACAGCTATAAAGTCAATCATTGAACTGCGGCCAATTTTGTCCTGGCGCCATGAGTTTATGGACTTATAGACACCCTTATGTTTGAACATCGTATTCGTGATGGACAAATCGTGATGAGCACAGAAGTCTGACAATGCAACCTCATACGGGTTTAGATTGGAGAGACACCTACCAATCATGCCCTTCCAGGTCACACAGACACATTGCCTACATGGGCATTGAAGTCTCCCAGGAAAAAGGGGGAGTCTCTTGGTGGAGTGTTCTCCAACACATCCCTAATGACTGAAAACGGGGTGGTTGTGGGTATTCTGAACTGTCATGTAGAACATTAGCCCAAACAACAGTTCAGGATGCAAGAGTGGAGGGAAGCTACCCTTTCATCAACTGGGGAGAATCCCAACATGTGGGCATCGAGATGATGGCAACAGGGATCCCCACACAACGGCTTGCTTCCTCTCTCCATGAGCAACTCCAGAATGGAATAAGGTCCAGCCCCTCTTGAGTTGGATGGTTCCAGAGTCCAAGCCATGTGTCAAGGTGAGTCTGACTACATCTAGTCGGTATCATTCAACCTCGTGCACCAGCTTAGGCTCCTTCCCCACCAGACAGGTGACATTCCATGTCCCAAGAGTCCGCGTCAGTAGCCAAGGATTGGTCTCAGAGAACCCATGCCATAAACTGCCACCCAATTCACAGCACACCTGATCCCTGTAGCCCTTTCCACAGGTGGTGATTCCATGGGAGGGCAGACCCATGTCTCCCTTTTTATCTGGGCCAGGCGGGCTCCATGGACAGAAGACTGATCACCAGTTGCTCACTGTCATGCTCCTCCCCAAGTCGCTCCAATGGGGGACCCCAGTGACCTGCTTCCAGGCATGGGAAATGATGTCCTTTTGTTTTGTCCATATAGAGGTCTTTTGATCCGTGCTTAGCCTGAACCTTCATATAGGACCTGTTTGCCTTGGGTGATCCTACTAGGGTCATTATGCCCCCAACATCACAGCACCTAGGATCATTAAGACACGCAAACCCCTTTCACCACAATAAGGTGGCGATTCAAGGAGGGGTGTATGTTACATATGCACAAGTATTCATTGCCTATTCATTGCATTCCTCCCAGTTTGTTTAGAAGTTGGTGTCAGGGTATAGGGTCAGCCAATGATACAGTACCACAAGCAGTAAAGGTGAACCCTAAGGTCTCCACCTAGCTATTTGATATCTAACAATTGGGTCTTGGACTATCGTGACCATTCTGGTAAGTGGCAGTCTCTTACAAATATATGTGGAGAGAGAAGACAGTGGTGCTGAATTAATCTACACTTGACTACCGCCATTTTCCATTAGATAATTCAGGCTGTGTGAGACTGATGTAAAGAATACAGCACTATCCAACAAATTAGCCCCACACTTTCTAAATTCATTTCAACTATCCACCCCTTCCATCAAGGTTATGTTTTACCTCTGGCTTGTTTGATCAATCCAATAGAAAATAATGTTTTCTCCTATCTTGTTGTGTGTTTGACTGTTTGTTTGTATGCAAAATAACAAAAGGAGTTCTGCACAGATCTTGGTTATTTAGTTTTCGAAAGTAGAGTGAGGTAACAAGTAACAAACCATAATTTTTATGAGGTGATCAATGCATGGAATCATGTTGAAAAAATTCTGAAAATTGCCCATTGTATAGAGTACACCAAAATGTTTATCAGATGCCCACTGTGGGAAGACTTTTCATTATGTACACTTTGTGAGTATGCTTGTTCAATATAAATTTATTTGGAGACAGCCATAGCCTAATGGTTCGAGAAGTGACTTTGGGACTGAAAGGATGCTGGTTCGATTCCTGAACCATCATGAAATGTGTGGATGTGGGGGAGTGAGCTCCACCTCCTCTTCCTCTATCTTCATGTCTGAAGTGCTCTTGAACAAGGCACCTAACCCCCAACTGCCCTCTGGGCCCCCCAATGTGTGTGGCAGCCGAGTGCTCTGAGTGTGTGTGTTCTCACTTTTAATGGGTTAAATGCAGAGGAAATAATTTCCCTTGCAGCATTAATACAGTATAGAAAAAAAAAAAAGATGTCAGTTTAGTACACTATTATTTTATGCACTTCTTAATGAAATATGCATGTGACCTTTCGCCATGCAAATGATATTACAGTAGCAGCAGTATTTCTCATGCATCATGTCATTATGGGACAGCTTTCGCTGCATAAAAATATGCTCTGGAATTTGGACATACAACACTATTGCACCTACTTTCATCATTATTCATACACACACACACACACACACACACACACACACACACACACACACACACACACACACACATACTCATGCCCTTTAGCAACCCTGCAGCTGCTCTGACTTCGAAATTTGTTCCTCAGAGGGAAAACTTTGTTTTTTGTCATTTTTTTTCATTTGATCTGCTGAATGCCACAGGAGCAAATAGTAAATAGAAATGTCGGTGTTAATTCAGCCATGCTCCTCCAAACCCATTCTTTGTCCCTCACCGCTCAAATACCTGCAGGTAAAGTCTGTGTAATCCCACATCTTCACTTAAAACCTCTCATTCAGTATTCATAACACTGAGGAAATGAAAAATATGTCCTCCTAAAGATGCTCCACAGGTAATTGGAATGACACAGTGGGGTAAAGATTTAACACCTGGAATCAGTACAGCCCAGTCTTAGCATTAACAATAAGGTACTGTTGATTCAAAACAGCATGGATCTGCCAAGGTAGACACCAGAAATATCACAGATTCAATATTGTGTATTGTTATTGCTAACAGAAATCGCACCTTAACTGTAACAGAAATTAACATCTAAAAGGAATTTGGAACAAATCTAGAGTTCTTAAAGCACAAGTAAACCTCAATTAGCTTAAAACAGGTCATGTGATAACACAGTAGATAGATATAAGTAGTGTTAAGTGTCAAATAGCAAGTGTGAAAAAGCACTTGGAGAGTAAATAAGTGAAAGTACACAGCACCCCCTACTGGGCCTGCTATAATATTACACTTTAAAAATAAACATCCAATCTTACACTGTTAAAGAATCATTAAAAGAATTCCTGGAAAAAATTTGATCCGTATCAGTTTTGAAATCTAATGGGGTGTTTCTTGGGTAATGCTCTTTCCCTCCAAAAAATTATTCACCATCCCTTCATCTTCTTCTTCTTCTTCTTTTCCTTTCGGCTTTTCCCTTCAGGGGTTGCCACAGCAAGCCATCCGCCTCCATCTCACCCTGTCCCCTGCATCTTCTACTCTCATTCCAACGACCTACATGTCCTCCACCTTATTTATCTCTGCTCCCTGTAACCTCACCATTTCTCTTGGGTCCTTGTCGTTCACACACATGTATTCTGTTTTACTGAGGCTAACCTTGATTCCTCTCCTTTCCTCCACCTCTCTAGATTTTCCTGCACTTGTTCTCTGCTCTCACTACAGATCACAATGTCATCTGCAAACATCATAGTCCATGGAGATTCTTGTCAAACCTCATCTGTCAGCCTGTCCATCACCATAGCAAACGAGAAGGGGCTCAGAGCTGACCCTTGATGCAGTCCCACCTCCACCTTGAACTCTTCTGTCACACCGACAACACACCTCACCACTGTCTTACATCTCTCATACATGTCCTGCACCACTATAACATACTTCTCTGCCGCTCCAGACTTCCTCATGCAATACCACAGTTTCTCTCTTGGCACCCTGTCATATGATTTCTCCAGATCCACAAAGACACAATGCAGCTCCTTCTGAACTTCTCTGTACTTCTCTATTAACACCCTGAAAGCAAACACCGCATCTGTGGTGCTCTTTCTTGGCATGAAACCAAACTGTTGTTCACAAATGCTGACCTCTGTCCTTAGTCTAGCTTCCACTATTCTTTCCCATAACTTCATTGTATGGCTCATCAACTTTATCCCTCTGTAGTTGCCACAACTCTGCACATCTCCCTTGTTCTTAAAAATGGGCACAAGCACACTTCTCCATTCCTCTGGCATCCTCTCACTCTCTAAGACCTTGTTGAATGTTCTTGTCAGAAAATCTACTGCTACCTCTCCTAGACACTTCCATACCGCCACCGGTATGTCATCAGGACCAAATGCCTTTCCACTCTTCATCCTCTTCAATGCCCTCCTCACTTCACCCTAACTAATCTTTGCTACTTCCTGGTCCTCAACAGTCACCTCTTCTACTCTTTTTTTCTCTCTCTCATTTTCCTCAGTCATCAGCTCTTCAAAGTACTCTTTCCATCTTTCAAGCACACATCTGTCATCGTCAATACATTTCCCATCCTGTTCTTAATCACTCTAACTTGTTGCATGTCCTTCCCATCTCTATTTCTCTGCTGTGCCAACTTGTATAAATCATTTTCTCCCTCCATACTGTCCAACCTAGCATATAAGTCATCATACACCCTCTGTTTGGCCTTTGACACCGCTACCTTCGCCGTACACTGTGTCTCCCTGTACTCCTGTTTACTCTCGTCGGTTCTCTCTATATCCCATTTCTTCTTAGCTGACCTCTTCTTTTGTCCACACTCCTGCATTTCCTCATTCCACCACCAAGTCTCCTTATCTACTGTCCTTCCAGAAGACACACCAAGTACTCTCCTACTTGTCTCTTTGATCACATTAGCTGTAGTTGTCTAGTCATCTGGAAGCACTTCCTGACCACCCAAAACCTGTTTCAACTCCTCTTTGAAGACAACACGACACTCTTCCTTTTTCAGCTTCCACCACTTTGTCTTCTGCTCTGCCTTTGACTTCTTCACCCTTCTTCACTTTTTTTTACCATCAGCATCATCCTGCACACCACCATCCTATGATGTTTGGCAACACTCTCACCCACTAGTACTTTGCAGTCACTGACTTTCTTCAAATCACATCGCCTACACAAGATGTAGTCTACCTGTGTGCTCCTACCTCCACTTTTATAAGTCACCCTATGCTCCTGTCTTCTGGAAGAAAGTATTCACCACAGCCATTTCCATCCTTTTTGCAAAATCTATCAACATCTGTCCTACTGTGTTCCTGTCCTCGATACAAAACCTGCCCATCACTTCCTCGTCCCCGCTGTTGCCTGCACCAATATGTCCGTTGAAGTCTGCACCAATGACCACTCTTTCACCTCTGGGAGTGCTCTGCATCACTTCACCTAAGTCACTCCAGAATCTCTCCTTCTCTTCTATCTCACATCCTGCCTGTGGGGCACTAACAACATTGAACATCACACCTTCAATTTCTAACTTCAGACTCATCATTCTGTCTGACACTCTTTTCACTTCTAGAACATTCCTGACGAACCCCTCCTTCAAGATGATTCCTACTTCATTTCTCTTCCCATCTACACCATGAAAGAACAGCTTGAACCCTGCTCATAAGCTTCTCGCCTTGCTACCTTTCCACCTGGTCCCCTGAACACACAGTATGTCCACCTTCCTCCTCTGCATCATGTCAGCCAGATGTCTACCTTTTCCCGTCATAGTTACAACATTCAAAGTCCCTACTCTCAGTCCTAGACTCATGCTTTTCCTCTTACATGCCTCCCACTTCTCCTTCTTCAACCTCTCCTTCTTCGACCAACAGTAGTCCAATTTCCACCAGCACCCTGTGGATTAACAGCACTGATGGCGGTCGTTGTTAACCCGAGCCTCGACCGATCCGGTATGAAATTTGTCTTTACGGTTTGCATTTTGTATTCTGGCAAAAGTTTTACGCCGGATGCCCTTCCTGAACGCAACCCTCTGCATTTCTCCGGGCTTGGGACCGGCGTGAGGGCAGACACTTGTTTGTGTCCCCCTTCACGGCTGCATTTCACCATCCCTTCATATATTATAGATATATGCTCATAGATAGATAGATAGATAGATAGACAGCTAGATAGTGAGATAGATAGATAGATAGCTAGATTGATTGATTGATTGATTGATTGATTGATTGATTGATTGATTGATTGATTGATTGATTGGTTGATTTTGCAGCCTATATAGTTCAAACATGTTTACTTAGTAATTATGATCTGAAGATTGCTGTAGTCTCACTTTTGCCCTTGATTTATATTTCATTTGGGTTTCCATAGAGATCACACCAATGTTGATCAGCTACATGCATTATTTATCAAGGTGATATGGCTGCTATACTGTACCATCAGCTCCATTACCACACATCAATGTTGTACATTAGATAATTGTACATCTGGAGACAATACAAAATTGCTCAGAGAGATAGCGCTGGTGTTCATTAATCAAATATTTTCGGTGCTGCTCTGTATTCTGACTGCAAAGTCAAAAATCATCCAGGGTTTTCGCTCTGTAGAAACTGCCTGACTGTAATCCGATGCTGAACTTCCAGCATTCACTTCCAGTCAGCGCTCCAACTAAGATGCCTTTTATGTCTGTTAACTGCCACCGGGATCCACAGCTGAGATATTCCACAGGATTGACAGCTTGGCGGTTTAATTTAGCCAGAAGGAAGTTATCGGTTTATAAAATAGAGGGGGAAAAAAGAACACTGGAAATGGCTTCAAGGCCTTCTGTCTGAAAAATGAAAATTCCTGACTGTAGAACTGTCTGCACAGTGTGAAGTGTTGAAAAGGAGTAGCTTTGTGTCATATCAATAAACTCACAGCACGATTCATGCTTCTTCCTTCACACCCTTGTGTTAGTATAAGCTAAAAATGTATCACTGTTTGGCTGTTAGCGTTGACATTTGTTTTGACAGGGCAGTAGTGGCCCGGTGTTTGGTGCTAGATTTCTGATCCCAAAGTCAGGGGTTCAAGACTCACTATCAACGGTTGTCACTGCTGTCCTCTCAGTGCAGCTAACTGGGTTCTCAACGGCCAGCCATGTCTCTCACTGTCTGTGGCGAGAGGCTGTTAAAAGAAAAAAACATTGCTGACTTTTGTCAAGTGTAGCTGCATATCTCAGTGTTTTTATGCTCTGTGATGGCCTGGTGAGCTGTCCAGGGTGTATTCTGCCCTCACCCAGAGTCGGCTGAGATGAATGAATGAGTTTGTTGAGACACAGACTCCTGGCCTTGAAAAATGTGAATTTTTATAGCTCACAGTGGGAATGCAGAAAGAGATGCGGTGGTCTGTCTGCAAGACTAATGTATTCTCTGACTGGCTTCTGGCGCCGAAGAGTGAACCAAGTAACCCTCTGTTGTCTCAGACTGTATGAGATTTACTAGACGACTAGATACAGAAAACAGATATAGTGACAGACAGACATACAGACATACAGACAGACAGATAGACAGACAGACATACAGACAGACAGACAGACAGACATACAGACAGATAGACAGATAGATAAATAGATAGATAGATAGATAGATAGATAGATAGATAGATAGATAGATAGATAGATAGATAGATAGAAATGTGCAAGGAAATGCAACAGAAAATCAATCAATAAACATAAAAAGACAGTTAGAGTGACAGACAGATAGAGATGGGTAAAGCGGCCGGGTGATAGATAAATAGTTGGAAAGACAAATAACTCAAAAAAAGGGATCATCATCATTTTCTGTAACCGCTTCATCCTAATTAGGGTCGCGGGGAGGCTGGTGCCCATCCCAGCCAACTCAGGGCGAGGGCAGAGTACACCCTGGACAGCTCACCAGGCCACCGCAGGGCAGAAACACGCTGACGGCTTTACAGCCTACTCTTGTCGAAAGTCAGCAATGGTTCTTTTACATGCCTCTCACCATAGACAGTGAGAGACATGGCTGGCCTTTGATAACCCAGTTAGCTGCACTGGGGGGGACAGTGACAACCTTGTGGAGAGTGGGACTCGAACCCCGAACCTTTGGATCCGGCGCCTTATACCACTAGACCACCACTGCCCCGTAAAAAAAAAAAAAAAAAAAAAAAAAAAAAAAAAAAAAAAAAAAGGGATGTATGGAGCAATTGATGTAGACTTTGGTCAACAGACATACTGCAAATATATATTTGGAGAGATGGACAGATGTGTGGACTTTGCATGTTCTCTCCTTGCGTGCATGGGTTTCGCCCAGGCACCCTGGTTTCCTCCAGCAATACAAAGACATTTAGCTGGTTGTCTTGATCCCAGGTGTGAGTGGGAGTGGAAATAGTTGCATGTGTGATGGCCCTGCAATAGTCTGGTAGTCTGGTGAGGTGTTCAACCCAGAGTCAGTTGAGATAGGCTCCTGCCTTCCTACAACCCGAAAAGGATTATGTAGTTCAGGAAACAAATGAATGAAAATCAATAGTCAGATCCTCGTACAGGTAGATGGGAGAGTGGTGGGCAGAAAGATAGATGAATACAGAAAGCAGGTGAGGGGAGAAAGAGAAAAATAGAAAGGGAGGAGATAAACCATCGCTTTGTTGATGGAAAGTATGACGTGATAAACTTTCATGGATGGAAAAGAGAAAGAGACAGTTTTCTTTTCAAATCATACACACTCACTGCGAACTAACGAGTTCTCTCTTCTTACTAAAACAGAACCTCTCTCTCTCTCTCTCTCTCTCTCTCTCTCTCTCTCTCTCTCTCTCTCTCTCTCTGCTTCCTGATATGCATGGTAATGGCCAGCGGAGAGCAGTGGTAATGGTGGGCATCAGTGAAATAGCCGTAAATTGTTTTTTCCACTGTAGAATGTAAAGGCTGATAGGTGTTTTTCTTTACGACATGGCAGCATGCCCGAGTTCCTTTATTGCAGCCGGAGATGGAGAAACACGATTAACGTTCTGCTATCTGCTCTCGCTAATGGAGGCTTAAAGGCAGCGTTTAATGGGTTGGACCGGCGTAGGGAAATTTCATTTACCCCGGTCCACTCTTGACTCCTTCCCAACTCCACCCATAAATGCTCAGCAGTATGACAGCAGCAGAAACTTTACTTTCCTATCATCAGCTATTTCTTTTCGCTATCGATATTAAAAGAATGGATTAGCTTTGTCACTTTCGCATGCTTTATTCATAAGGAGCGTATCCGCTCGCCAGCATGTTCAGCGTTGCGTCCGTACTCTTGAGTTTAATACTATCAAATACTGCGACTGCCCAGTGAGCTTCAATAAAGCATCCTAGTACAGTAAAACCTCCGCTGACGAACGCTTAAGCTCACGAACTTTTCGCCTCAAGAACATTAAATTTGCGAGCATATAGTCTCTGCTGACGAACTAGTTTTCGGCGGACGAATCAAACCACGCGGTCGAACAGCGCCACGGTGGCGGCCACGAGAAGCTGACGCACGCTCACGGCGTCACAGTTCGTCACCCCCTTTCTTTGAGTGCGGAAGTGGTTTGTGTTTGATAGACATTTTGGACCATATTGAGTGTACTTTTGCTATTATGGGACGAAAAAGACCCCACCACAGGCGGAGATCATTGAAAAACATGAACGAGGTGTGCGTTTGTGTGACTCAGCGCCCCAGTACCAGTACGCTAAGTCTACCATTGCTCCCATCCTTAAGAACAAGGAAGCTATTAAGGGTGCGTGTGTGGCTAAGGGTGTTTCCAAACAGTAGGCGTTTCCAAACACTCCTTCCAAACAGTAAGTCCCTCCCTCCCTCCTCCTCCCACTCCATTCCATCAAGCCATCAACTACCATCACAAAGGTAAATAAAACGACTTTATTATACAGTACAGTTTATTTCTTTAATTACAATACAATAGCACATTTATTATACATAAAATAAGGTGTATTTTTGTGTAGTTTTAAGGCTTATTTAGTAGAAAATTATGTTTTATGGGGACCTGGGAACGGATTATTCTCATTTTAATGGTTTATTATGGGAAATATATGTTCGGAAGACGAACTTTTCGCCTTACACACACTTTCTGGAAACCAATTATGTTCGTGAGCAGAGGTATCACTGTATTTGAAAAGAAGTATAACTTCACAGACTCTTGCTCAAAGGTGTGAGCTGCAACCGCTCACGGGCACAAATGAGCTGCCAAGCTCTTATTAAATCACGCTAACATTACTTTTTAAAGTAAATTTTTTATGACCGAGAGAAGTACCATGGCGGCACAGTTGGCGTAGTGGTGAGCACATCCATCTCACAGGAAGACGGTCCTGGGTTTGATTCCCAGCTCGGGTGTCTCTGTGTGGAGGTTGCATGTTCTCCCCATGTTTGCGTGGGTTTCCTCCAGGTACTCCGGTTTCCTCCCACAGTTCAAAAACATGCGCAGTAGGTTAATTGGCTGTTCCAAATCACAGCTAGGTGTGAGTATGAATGGTGGTGTGATTGTTGGCACTGCAATGGCCTGGTGAACTGTCCAGAGTGTACCTCGCCTTCATCCACAGTCAGCTGAAATGGGCACCAGTCTCCCTGTGACCCTAATTAGTATTAAGTGGTTTAAAAAATGAATCAGTGGATGAGAAGTACCAATCTGTTGACTCTGTGCCAGAAACAGACTTGCAAGCTGATAGATAATTTTAACCAGCAGAGGGCGTTTTGAGACACTTTGGACCCTTCCAACTTAGATTTTTATTTAAATTCTTGTATTTCGTGTGTGTGGGGGGTTGTTTGGTTGGTTGGTTGGTTGTTTTGTTTGTTTGTTTGGAAAGAGTGTTCCTTTGTGGAGTTTACATGTTCTAATCATGCTTACTTGGGTTTCCTCTGAATACTCAGGTTCCCTCCCGCTGGACAGAGACATGCACTAGCTGTTCCAAATTGGCATTGTGATTACTAGTCTGAATAGTTGTGTGTGTCCTGCTCTTCAATGGTCTGGCGAGCTGTTTAAAATGTACCCCGTCTTCACCCAGTGTCGGCTGAGATAGGCATCATGCTACTCATGACGTTAGGATGTTTATGCAGCTCAGCAAATCAGCTAGTGGGTGGATGAGTGAGTGACTGCTACAGAAAATCCAAACAAGTTTAACCCAAGTCTGAACACACTCAAAATTCCCCAAAAGATGGGATTTTACTATGTATTTAAATCACTGACTCTGAATTTAATCCTCAGATAGGCACAATGAACAAAGGTCAGGTCCATCATCTGACTCATTTATGAGTCCTTATGTTAAATCTGCTTGTTCACACTGAGATACAATTATATTTGGGAATAGCTTCTGAGAATAAGAGTCCATTTGAGCGGTTATTCCCTTTAGAGGACACATGGTCTATTTTTATAATAATCTCAACTCAGCAATCGCATAGCGTTTAACGGTATAATGAGGTAAGGTGTTAAATAAGGACAGCTTTACAGTACATGCCTTTGTTGTATTCTATAGTGAGTCTAGATGTCAGGTACAATATTCTGTCCTTTTAGAGGACATGGAGATGTCAAGTATGATTAAGGTTTTCAAAAAAATTCAGTTCTGTGGACTCTGTCCTTAATAGTACATCTTCGTTTTCCTGACTGTTTTGTGATTCATGTCCGTTTTTTTTTAATGTGAGTCAAACTAGAAACAATTCTACTCACTAATGCGCACGGTTTCCTTTGGATGTCTCTCACCTGGATGATTTTTACTAGAATGCAATTCAGAAAACAAGCAAAAAGTGAGGCGCTCTACCGAATGTAGGCGCTTGTCGCAAGTGACGTATAGTGCTTGTGAGACAAAGTACGGCTTATCCGAACTTCTGATCTTTCAAGTGAGCAAGTGAAGGTTGAGTACTAAACAAGTATTCAACATGCACTTGCTCACTTGAAAGATCAGAAGTCTGAATAAGCTACACTTTGTCTCACAAGCACCATACGTCACTTGCGACAAGCGTCTACATTTGGTAGCGCACCTCAGATATCATTTCCAAAATTTGCCTGTTATTTCAATAACTCTGGCTTCTGACTATTGTTCTAAGCCAGTGCTTCTCAATTATTTTCTGTGGTGACCCCCCAGGAAGAAAAAAATATTTCACGCCCCCCACCTAGCGACTATAAATACAGACTCTGCCCACTTTACATTTATTCGTTTTACGTATTTTTCAATTTTATGTTTAAAAAAAAATTATAAGTCAAATTTTGAGTTTAGCGTGCTCTCTGTAGTACGAGATGTACCTATGTAGGATGCTGACGTAGTATGCTACTTATGCATGACGCTGCGTCCATTGTTTACAAACGACAGACTGAGCATGCCCTCCTTCTTCCCAGTTCACCGCGTGTTACCCTTGTGTTAGGACGTCATCTCTGTGATCTTTGTGTTTACACTGTTTTGCGTACTTTTGTAACCCTAAGCAAATATGGTTGGTCAGAAGCGTAATTCTAATAGCGATAGTGGTAATCAGAAAAAGCAGAAGCCATCCCATTAGAAACGAAGATAAGCCATCTCGTTAGAAACGAAGATGGCTATTATCAAGAAAATTGATGCTGGTGAAAACCGTGAATGTTGCACGTGTCATCCAAATAGCTCCGTCAATCATCAGAACCATTTACAAGCTGAAAGATCACATCACAGAGCATGTTAAAGGTTATATTTGAGACTGTATTTGATTAGTGATTAAATTTGATTAAAATTATTTGAAATTATTTTGCTTGAATTTAATTTATTTGACATTAATGTTGATATTATTTTGATATGTTTGTTATTTTACAATGTTATGTTTATAATAATTGATTTAGGGGTGTTTTATGGGATACGGTAATGGTATTTATGGATGTATAGTACAGTATGAGCGTCATACGTCACTGGAACATACAGTAACGACTTACGTTTTTTTTTACCTCACGTTCGGCCATTCGGAACCGAACTAAAATGTCAGTCAGGGAGCGTCTGTAGTATTATTTGTCTATAAAATTATTAGAATTGTATCTTTGTTAACATTAAAAACAAAGAAGAAAGAAATATAGTTCAACTTACAATGAAGAAAAACTTTATTAACATTGTAACAGAACAGATTTAAAGTGCACCCATGTGCCTGAAATTTTAAAAAAGCGTCCTTATTTAAACTCATTCAACTTATTTATGTCTTAATATCTTCGTCTCTCTTCACCTTTCTCTTTGTTCCTGTTAGAAATTTTTCCGTGTTGTTTCTTGAGGGGTTGTTTACTACACTTCATATCATTTGCTCGTGCGAAAAACCGCTACACCATAGCACGACAATGAGAGCGTCACTGCCAACTAGTGGAGTGGAGGTGCAATTACACTTAATTCTCGTACATAATTCCAGAAGAGCATGTTCCCCAGGGTCATACGCGTTCCCCAGGGTCATACGCGCTCCCCGACATCACACCACGCCCTCCGGTATCATACCGTGCGACCCACTATTTGAGAAGCCCTGTTCTAAGAACTAGTGCTAATGTTAACTGTATTCAAAAACATGAACTCTCATTACTTTTGCTTAGAAAACTCATCTTTTGTTTGGATTTACTCAACAATTCTTTTATATATTTGTTTGTTTTTAAGTGTAATTGAGCACTTGTATTAATTTAAGAGCAGCATAGTGTGGTGGTTTACACATCCACCTCTTAAAAAGAACATCATGGGTTTGGGTCCTGGGCTTGACTCCGATGTTCCTGTGTGAAGGTTTCCTATTCTCTTTGTGCTTCCATGGGTTTGGTCAGGGTACTCCGGTTTCATCAGACTATCCAAAGACATGCACATTAAGCTACCATAGCTGGTTAACCGGCAAGCAGTTCAGGGTATGCCCCACCTTTACCCTGTGACCCTCATAGAAATAAGTGGTTCAGCAATTTTCCATGTAAAAATTCCAAGGCTCCTCAGTAGAGTTCATTCCGCGCCTTTCCGCCATGATCCTTGCATTCCGCTCTCCAGTGAAATGGGATACACTCTCATTCTCCTTTTCAGATTAACTTCCCCTGGTTCTGTTGTATTTCTGTTGTCTATATAAGTGCATGGGAGGTTTTTGTCTCTCCATACCACACATTGCCCTTGGGTTGTTCCCCACAGTTAACGGAACCTTTGCTTCTACACAGTGTCTGTTTCCTTAGAAGCCAAACATGCGCACCAGTATTTACTTGGATGAAGTACTTCATGAAGCAGTACCAGGTTCAGACATTCCATAACCTTGAACAAAAGAAACTCAAAAAGCTATCGCAATTGACTTATAATAGAATAGGCTGCAATCTATTGAGTTTTAGCATAACCATGTCATATGTAGTTCAGAAAATCTCGGTGTCTGAAAAGAGAGAGATTTTTTTTTTTGTCTTTGAAAGCCTTTGTGTGAGAAACAAGGTTACTGTGGTGCATACACACATATCTTACAATAGGAGAATACTAGATCTTTACATCATACACACACTGTCTGCTCTTGCATTTTTTTTAACGATAACGAGATCCCTTACTGTAAACTGTTGCATGAACATTGAAAATCAAGGGTTTTTTAATTACGTTAAACTTAATAAACTAAACACAATATTGGTCGCCAAAGAATCGTTAGACCAATTTCCTAATCCCATCAGTAAGTGTCCTTTCCAATGGTGTGGAGTCTTTATTGGTTCAATTCCCAAACAAGCAGGAAAAATGTACCCTTGCGCAAGACACCTCAGCCCCAACTGTTCTCCGGCTGGATTCAATGTGAGTGGAAGCCCACTGTTCTGAGTGTGTGTGGGCTCACCAGTTATGTGTGGGTGTGCTCACTTTGGATGGGGTGAATGCAGATGTATTAATTAGCCTGAAGTGATTACCACAGTGGCACGGTGGCATAGTGGTTAGCATGTCCGCCTCACAGCAGGGTGTTTCTGTGTGAAGTTTGCATGTTCTCCCCGTGCTTGCGTGGGTTTCCTTTGGGTGTTCCGGTTCCCTCCCACAATCCAAAGACATGCACAGTAGGTTAATTGGCAGTTCTAAATTTCTCATTGGTTCGCATCGTGTAGAAGGCAATGGCAAACCACTGCACTAATCCTGCCAAGAAAACCTCCATGAAGATGATAACCAGGGCGTTATCGTTCATGGCGGGTCGCCAATGGTCGTCCTACGACTCAGGCACTAGATAGATAGATTACGCAAATGTTGTGGAACAGTGTAATATTTTATTGTTTCTGTACAGGAAAAAGGATAAATTGAAAAAGAATAATATAGATTTAAAACCAGGTTGTTGTTTAACAAAGTAATTCTGAAAATAGTTGATAGGCTGAAGTTTGTATTATTATTATTATTATTATTATTATTATTATTATTGTTGTTGTTGTTGTTGTTGTTAGGAATGGTTAGAGAAGTGGGTTTGGGACAAAAAGGTCACTGGTTAAATTCCTGAATCCGCAGGAAACATGTGGCAGTGGGGCGAATGAGCAGCAGCTTTCCCTTCCTTCGACTTCATGGCTGAAATGCCCTTGAGCAAGGCACTAAGTGTCCAGCTGCTCTCTGGATGCCACAACTCAGCTACTCACTGCTCCAACTGTGTGCTCACTGTTTACACGTGTGTGCGTGTGCGTGCTTGTGTGTGTGTGTGTGTGTGTGTGTGTGTGTGTGTGTGTGTGTGTGTGTGTGTGTGTGTGTTCACTTTGGATGAGTTAAATGCAGAGCCAAATTTCTCCTTTGGGATTAATACAGTAAATCCAAATCAAATTTTAAAAAATGCCAGTATGGTTCCCCCCCTTGCTCTGGTTATAATCTATCTTTAAATATGAGATGACCGCATTATCTGTAAAAACAGACAAGCAAGTTTGCACTGCCTCACAATGGATTATGATAAAGTGGAGTAATTACTGTAGGATTGATCAATATAAGCACACTAATAGCTTGTATATAAGAGCGGGGAAATCTGCTGCATACTGTCAGAGATGAGGCTCAGATTTCTTCGCATCTCTCCTGCCTCCATTTCGGAGCTCAGAGCTCTGGGCATTACCCCCGTTATATTATTATGTTGTCTAAGCATTACACTACAACTGTGTGTAAGTGCGCGACGTGTATTTGTGCTAGTATTTTCACAGATTTAATTCCATAATTTGCTGATGTTTAAAATGTCTGTTTAAACAATACTGTATGAGTTCAGCAGTTCTCGGAACCTTTTGCTTTGCATAGAGATTACCTGATATACATAGAGACTTGAGTTTCTGTTCTTCATAAATTTGATCTTCTCTGCAATGCAAACTTATAAACCTATCTAATCTCTTCGGCTCACCCTTGTAATACAATAATACATAGAGCATACATTTTGCATTTTCGGCTGAAATTTTGGATTGTGGGCGGTTGTGTGTTTACTCAGTGTTTAGATTATGATTGGTGTGCCATATAGCAAGGTCCTTATACAATGCTGACTTATACAATGCTACATTCATGCTGACGAACGCTTAAGCTCACGAACTTTTCGCCTCAAGAACATTAAATTTGCGAGCATATAGTCTCTGCTGACGAACTAGTTTTCGGCGGACGAATCAAACCACGCGGTCGAACAGCGCCACGGTGGAGAAGCTGACGCACGCTCACGGCGTCCCAGTTCGTCACCCCCTTTCTTTGAGTGCGGACGTGGTTTGTGTTTGATAGACATTTTGGACCATATTGAGTGTACTTTTGCTATTATGGGACCGAAAAAGACCCCACCACAGGCGGAGATCATTGAAAAACACGAACGAGGTGTGCGTTTGTGTGACTCAGCGTCCCAGTACCAGTACGCTAAGTCTACCATTGCTCCCATCCTTAAGAACAAGGAAGCTATTAAGGGTGCGTGTGTGGTTAAGGGTGTTTCCAAACAGTAGGCGTTTCCAAACACTCCTTCCAAACAGTAAGTCCCTCCTCCCTCCTCCTCCCACTCCATTCCATCAAGCCATCAACTACCATCACAAAGGTAAATAAAACCACTTTATTATACAGTACAGTTTATTTCTTTAATTACAATACAATAGCACATTTATTATACATAAAATAAGGTATATTTTTGTGTAGTTTTAAGGCTTATTTAGTAGAAAATTATGTTTTATGGGGACCTGGGAACGGATTATTCTCATTTTAATGGTTTCTTATGGGAAATAAATGTTCGGAAGACAAACTTTTCGCCTTACACACACTTTCTGGAAACCAATTATGTTCGTGAGCAGAGGTATCACTGTACAAGGTTAACTATAAAACAGTGACACTTATAAGCATGGGAAGCAGCGATAGAGCTCTCCGAATCAAACCAATCAGCCATAATATTAGAAACACTGACAGAGGAAGTGAACAGTATTGATTATCTCATTACAGGGGGACCAGAACTCAAACCCAGGGCTTTCTTGTTGTGAAACAGACAGGCTAATGACTATGGCATCGTGCCACCCACTGCTGTTACAACAGAACAAACTATTTTTTTCCTTTTGGTCCCAGAAAATCAGTGGGAAAAAAAAAAAAAACACTTCAATAATCTTCATTATATTTTCAATCATTTCATTTCCTGTTATGGGTTCATTATTTACAGGATGCCATTTAGACCAAAGGACAGTTTCACATCCATCTCTATTAAAGAAACTCATCAGAATTTTGTGAACTCATCTAGCATGATAGAAAATACGAATTAAAAGAGCTGTATAATTAAATGTCAATGGAGCATTATGGTCTTTGTGAGGCATCATGCTTTTATTTGGTGGTGTTTCTGTAATTATCTAAACAGTTTTCATTAGGAGGAGGCAGCGGTTGTCTCATCATAGCCTCATTTTGCATGATCTCATCTCGACAAAAGCTTCAACCACCTGTTATGCTATTTTTGTGAAAGGAAGTGTTCAAGCCACATTCCATAGAGCTGGCAATCTTCTCTCAACATGAATTCTCGTCAGGACGGCTTTATACTATGAAGTGCAATTCATGTAGCTCCAATTTAATTTTGTAAATAATACTGTATTGCCATCAAGTCGCATTCTTAAACACGCACTCAGCTCTGGCTTCCTAATGCACTCTAATACTGCTATTATGTTAAAATCTTATACATAATGATAGACACATATCCAGAATTTATATTATGGTTATATTTGGGCCACAAATAGATTTATTTTCTAGTTAGTTTTAATGGAATAATCACACTGACTGAGGTGATTTGATTAGCGTAATGTGTGCATGATGGGGCAGCATGGTGATGTTGAAGTTAATGTCTCTCTCACAGCGAATAGGTAATGGGATCAAGTCCTTTTCTGTGTGGACTTTGGATGTTCTTCCAGTGCTCATAAAAGTTTTCTCTGGGTTATCTTCTTTTCTCCTACTGTCAAAAGATTTGCGCCATAAGTTAATTGGCTGTTACGAATTATCCCTAGGTGTGAGAGTGAACAGTTGTGTATGTGTTGCCCTTTGGTGGTCTAGCTAGCTGGTCAGGGTGTATCGCTCCTTTTCCCAGAGCTGACTGAGATAGATAGATGCCATCATCTCAGTCAAATGGGCCCATAGCACTCTAAAGGGATATGACTGGAAGGCATTCGAATCTGATGCCCAAACCAACTCAACCTCCTGTCATTGTGGAGGAGCAGTGGCTCCTCCTCGGGTTCCCCAGTCTTTCCCGGCTGACTTCGCTCCTCACCCTCTGTCCAAGGCTGAGTCCAAACACCCTCTGAAGGGGAATTATTAGCACCAGGCTTCTGAGTCAGAAGCTCTTCAAGATTAGCGCTTTAGCCACTCAGTCCACGTTCTGAAATTGTATTATTAAAAGTATTACTGCTTGTTTGAACACTTTGTGTAATACGAATCCTCACCTGTGTTTGTCAGGATGCGTGGTTCACTTTTATGAATTTCTCCTTTTTAAATGCCAGAGCAATAAAATAAGAGGTAGAGGATTTGTGTCAGCTGCTGCCCAATCACAGATAAGAAAATTATATCGTATTCTGGTGTCAAACTTTGTCATCAGGCATTGAGCATTAAAGTCTTTAGTAGCCCAGACAACAAATAAAACTGCACTGTCAACTCATGGGTGTGTCATTCACTCATTCATTTAATTGATGAACCACTTCATTCTATTAGGATAGCGGGGTGGTCGAGTGGTGGTCTAGTGGTATAGGGCGCTGGATCGCTGATCCAAAGGTTGGAGGTTCGAGTCCCACTCTCCACAAGGTTGTCACTGTGTCGCCCCAGTGCAGCTAACTGGGTTATCAAAGGCGGGCCATGTCTCTCACTGTCTATGGTGAGAGGTTCATGTAAAAGAACCATTGCTGACTTTCGTAAAGAGTAGCTGCAAAGTCGTCAGTGTGTTTCTGTCCCTTGCTAAAAAGGGTTGTGACAGGAAGGGCATCCGACGTAAAAAAAAAATCTCTGCCAAATCAAACGTGCGAATCAGATGATTCGCTGTGGCGACTCCCGAGTAAAAAGGGAAAAAGCCGAAAAGAAGACAGACAGACAGCGGGGAGGATGAAGCCTATCTCAGCTGACTCTGGATGAAGTCAGGATACACCCTGAACAGCTCACCAGTCCATTGCAGGGCAAACCCACACACAAGGATTCAGACTTGTTCTCGAATATAGAGACAATTTAAAACACAAGGTGGAACACAAAGGAGCACTTTTCAGAAGGAAAACATCATGAAGGATGATGGGATTTGGGAAGTGTGACAAATTGAAAAAAAAAAATTTGAAAAAAAATTGACAGGTCAAAACCTCCAGAAGTACTGCCAATGGAGCTGCAATAAATATCAAACGTATCATATCCCGCACAAAATGTAAGGGATACTATGTTTTCAGGGGCTGTCTGCATCAGCCACCACTGCATACACTTCTTGTGCACACTTGAGCAGTGCCTGTTCTTTAAGAATTTATTTTGAATGCTCAGTATTGCATGCCCAACCAGCCGATCAAAACTGGGTCATCTTGACCTATTTTTCAAGGTCACAGAAGTCATGTTGCATCATATTGTGCTTTTCGTGAGCAGGGATTGGGACACTGGCTACGTCGATCTTGCCCTCATTCCATGTCTGTCTGTCTTCCTTTCGGCTTTTTCCCTTTTTACTCGGGAGTCGCCACAGCGAATCATCTGATTTGCACGTTTGATTTGGCAGAGGTTTTTACGTCGGATGCCCTTCCTGTCACAACCCTTTTCAGCAAGGGACAGAAACACACTGACGGCTTTGCAGCTACTCTTTACAAAAGTCAGCAATGTTTCTTTTACATGCCTCTCACCATAGACAGTGAGAGACATGGCCCGCCTTTGATAACCCAGTTAGCTGCACTGAGGGGGGACAGTGACAACCTTGTGGAGAGTGGGACTCGAACCCCCAACCTTTGGATCAGCGATCCAGCGCCCTATACCGCTAGACCACATGTATTCCATGAAAAAAGCTTGGGTCAGTCTGTAAAAAAATTAACATTGAGGTAGAGGTTCATTTTTCAACAAGACCACAGCACTACACATTCTACCAAAGCTACTCTGGAGTATGTTCTTATAACTCAGTCCTGAATGCTGTTGAACATTGCTGTTCCATGTGACAGGACTGACAGGGCTTGAGTAGTATTGCACAGAAGAATGGACAAATTCCAGTCTGTATTCTCAAATTAAAATGAAAAGCAAGTTACAATTGTACATTACAAAAATCGGCCATTATTATATATACGTAGGCCTTTTTACACCCGAGCCTCGTGGCTCATCAGGCCGGTGCTTATCCCCGGTTTCCGTAGCGTGAAGAGACCAGAAGTTCAACTCCTCCTGGATGGGACACTAGTCCATCGCAGGTTACCTTCCCAGTATATTTTTACTGGGACCCATTTATACTGCTGGGTGAACAGAGGCACACTTGTGGTTAAGACCTTGCCCAGGGGTCATTCTTAGCACAGTGAGGGTCTAACTGGGATTTGAACACACAACCTCCAGATCATGAGTGCAGCACCCTAACCACTATGTCAACGGCCCCACATTATTTTATATATATAATAAAGTAATAAATGCTGTTGTATTTAACATTCTCTCTCTCACACTCTCTCTTCAGAGCGGTGTGATGAGGTCCTGGCGAGTCCTCTCCCCTACAGCTCCTTCAGCAGCTCCTCGGTGTTGGCTCCTGATTTTGGCGCCGGCTATGCTAAACTCAACCGCAGAATGGGTAAGGCGATACACATGCACACACACACACACACACACACACACACACACACACACACACACACACACACACACACACACACACACACACACACACTTATTATCCCCCATAAGAAAGTCCCCTGCACTGATCCGAGGACAGTATTTCTCGATCATCATTCCGGGTCAGGTGAAGAGATGAGCTGCTCCCAGACGATACACACTGCATCTATAGCTGTGTCCTGATTCCCTCCTGCTCTCCCAGCAGCTTCCGTAGATGACATTTCCAGAAGGGTATTACTCAGTTTGTTGTGAGATGAGACATGACGCAGAAAGATGATAATAACGCTTATTCATATGATAGACAAGAGGACAAAAGAGATTAGTTGTTTTTCGAGTAAGGGAAAGGGGAGGGGTTGTCGAGAGACTTTTCAAAACACCAAAAAAAAAAAAAAAAAATTCCAAATATTGATATTTAAATTCTGTGAGCATTTTTTGAAAAGTGTTATTATGAAACGCGCTCATATAGCTGAATCTTAACGTGATTGTTTTCATTTTATCAGTAAAAAGGGACAATTTAATCAATTCATTGAGGAACTACAGTGATACCTCTGCTCACGAACATAATTGGTTCCCAGAAAGTGTGTGGAAGGCGAAAAGTTCGTCTTCCGAACATTTATTTCCCATAAGAAACCATTAAAATGAGAATAATGACAATGACAATGACAATGACAATGACAATGACAATGATGACAATGACAATACTTTATTGCCCGAGGAGGGAATTTGTCTTGCACGTACACAGGCTCCATAAACATACATACATAACATATTACAACATCCGTTCCCAGGTCCCCATAAAACATAATTTTCTACTAAATAAGCCTTAAAACTACACAAAAATATACCTTATTTTATGTATAATAAATGTGCTATTGTATTGTAATTAAAGAAATAAACTGTACTGTATAATAAAGTGGTTTTATTTACCTTTGTGATGGTAGTTGATGGCTTGATGGAATGGAGTGGGAGGAGGAGGGAGGGAGGGACTTACTGTTTGGAAGGAGAGTTTGGAAACGCCTACTGTTTGGAAACACCCTTAGCCACACACGCACCCTTAATAGCTTCCTTGTTCTTAAGGATGGGAGCAATGGTAGACTTAGCGTACTGGTACTGGGACGCTGAGTCACACAATCCCCCACCTCCCTCGTCTTTTTCACTGATCTCCGCCTGTGGTGGGGTCTTTTTCGGTCCCATAATAGCAAAAGTACACTCAATATGGGCCAAAATGTCTATCAAACACAAACCACTTCCGCACTCAAAGAAAGGGGTGATTTAACTGTGACGCCGTGAGCGTCGTGGCCAGCTTCTCGTGGCCGCCACCGTGGCGCTGTTCGACCGCGTGGTTTGGTTCGTCCGCCGAAAACTAGTTCGTCAGCAGAGACTATATGCTCGCAAATTTAATGTTCTTGAGGCGAAAAGTTCGTGAGCTTAAGCGTTCGTCAGCGGAGGTTTTACTGTATCTTCCTTTTTTGTTATTTTGCTGCCTTTGTTTACTTTTGTTATTTAAAGCCCTAGCCTCTGGATTGGTCCTGGTTATTTTTTTAACCTTATAGGTTTGATGTAGAGTTGGTTTATATAGCATTAAATTATTATTTTTTCTTTTTCTGAACTATTGGCCAAAACTTCTATTAGAAAAGCTGATACAGCTAGCATCCCCAATGTGCTCGATTCGCTATAGTACTTCAGTGCCAGAGTAATAATAAACAATAAGAACCAGGGTAGCACAAGGCAAAAGTAAGATACCTGCAGTATCATGGTTTTCTGTGTTCAAGACCGAATTGGCAAACAGCGCTCCCGTGTGAAGTATTTAGGAGATAGCTGAGGTTTGACTTTTCAGTATCACTTAAAGATCGACTGAAACTCCTTTCAAAGTTATAAACTTTCTATCCCTAAAACTGTCTTACCTTGTTCTGATCCATCACCGTTTGACCTTCACATTACAAAATTGACTCATCTCTCGTAATTAGGTGGGTTACTGTCCCCACCAAGTTTGGTCAAAATGTATGCATGGGTGTGGTCAGGATTTTGTTTACAGACAAACTAACAAACAAACGAATTAACAAAAAAGATGGACAGACTCACAAACAAACAACATCTAAACTCAAAGACAAGCTGGTGTAATGTGGTCTGAGTAACAATTACCATGAAGTTGGTTATTTTCTGCTAACAGCACAACCCCAAGCAATCTAGTGTATTTCTGATTTCTGACAAATCATCATTTGAATACTTGATTCTGTTTGATCCGTTACCCAGCATTACTTGATGGGTTGTTATATCGTGCAAACAGATCATTGCTATGGAGGGCACCTTTAGCAAAAGCAGAAAAATATATTTTTCATGAAGACTCTGGAAATAGAGTGGTATAGGGCGCTGGATCGCTTATCCAAAGGTTGGGGGTTCGAGTCCCACTCTCCACAAGATTGTCACTGTCCCCCCCAGTGCAGCTAACTGGGTTATCAAAGGCGGGTCATGTCTTTCACTGTCTATGGTGAGAGGCATGTAAAAGAACCATTGCTGACTTTCGTAAAGAGTAGCTGCAAAGTCGTCAGCGTGTTTCTGTCCCTTGCTAAAAGGGTTGTGACAGGAAGGGCATCCGACGTAAAAAACCTCTGCCAAATGAAAAAATGTGCAAATCAGATGATTTGCTGTGGCGACTCCTGAGTAAAAGGGAAAAAGCCGAAAGGAAGACAGACAGACTCTGGAAATAGCTGCAGGCAGTGGTGGCCTGGTGGTAAAGGGTGCTGGATCGCTGATCCTAAGGTTGGGGGTTCAATTCCCACTCTCCACAAGGTTGTCACTGTCCCCTCAGTGCAGCTAATCAAAGGCCGACCATGTCTCGCACTGTCTATGGTGAGAGGCATGTAAAAGAACCATTGTTGACTTTCATAAAGAGTAGCTTCAAAGCTGTCAGCATGTTTCTTCCCCTCGCTAAAGCGTGTCGGGATGGGCATCCGACGTAAAAACCTATCCCAAATCAGACATGCGAATCAGATTTGCTATGGCGACCCCTGAAAAAAGGGAAAAAGCAGAAAGGAAAAGAAGACTTTGGAAGTAGCCATTAATAGGCAAGATCATGCGCGATTCAAAATACAGCATGAGCATTGTTGATGAGTTCCTGATCCTCCATCTGGATTTATTTTATGATACTGAGTGGTTGTCATGTTTGTCTCACAGCAAGAAGGTCCTGGTTTCCTCCCACCGTCCAAAGACATACACCTTAGGTTAATTGGGTATTATAAACCTAGTGTCAATTTAGGTGTGTGTGTGTGTGTGTGTGTGTGTGTGTGTGTGTGTGTGTGTGTGTGTGTGTGTGTGTGAGAGAGAGAAAGAGAGAGAGAGAGAGAAGCTGATGAACTGTTCAGGGTGTACCCAGCCTTCACTAAAAAGGTATATAGGCTCCAGACTCCCACTACTCTAGTAGGATTAAGCAGTTTGGTAAAGTAATGAATAATAGCCTGTCATGTATATGTTTATCCCATTATACTTACATTAAATATAAATTTCAACTTTGATACATCAACAAGGAAGAAACGGCTGCGTGTAACATAAAACAGGGTAAGGGGACTGGAATGACAGGAGGCGGAGGTGTTTTTAATTTGCATTCCATGCATATTCATAGACCATATCATGTTTTTGAAGATGAATAAGATGTATAGATGTTCCTAGAGCATTTTAGTTGTCTCCTGTTTCAGTAATATTCAACAGAGGATGACTTGTAATGCTTCAAATTATATAATCGGGGTTATTTTACTGGTTCATAAAATAATAAATAATTTATAAAGGAATGTGTTAATTGATCCATTATTTATTAATCCTATGTCCTCAGGTAGTCCAATACTTTAATTTATTATACAGAATGTTCTCAACTTTCGAGTAGCACCACAATTTCTTCTGTTTCTCCGGAAGGGAACGGAGGATGGTCTCCACTGGACACAGACAGGTATCGATGGCTGCAGGTCGACCTTCGAGGCAGGAAACGCATCACAGCCATGGCAACACAAGGTCGATACAGCAGTACTGACTGGACTAAACAGTACCAGCTACTCTACAGTGACACAGCTACAAATTGGAAGCCTTACAGGCAGGACGGCAATATATGGGTTTGTATCTTGATGTATTATTCAAAGATATATTGTGCATTACAAAGCTACTGCAAGATTTTTAGGTCAGCTGTAGCCTAACGTTAGCTAGTGACTGGTTTGGCCACGGGAGGCATGGTGGTGCAGTGGTTAGCACATCCACATCATAACAAGAAGTGCTGGGGTTTGTTATTTCTTTGTGGAGTCTGTATATTCTCCCCGTGTTTGTGTGAGTTTCCTCCATGTACTTTGGTTTCCTCCCACAGTCCAAAAACATGCATAGTTTAGATGGTTAGATGACAGTTCCAAATTGCCCCTAATTATTAGTGTGAATATAAATTTTTGTGTCTTTTGGCGTTTTAGCCCTGCAGTGACCTGGTGAGCTTTGCAGGGTGTACCCCTTCCTTCATCCAGAGTTATGTGTGTGTGTGGGTGGTGTGTGTGTGTGTGTGTGTGTGTGTGTGTGTGTGTGTGTGTGTGTGTGTGTGTGAAATTCCATGTGCCCTAAAAAGAATGTGCAGAGATATGCAGTGTAACAAAAAGAATTACCACTTATCAAAAAATGTCATCTCTTTCTGAATAAGTAAGCTTTTCATTTGAGCTTTTTGGTTTTTTAATGCATTTTTTTATCTTAAATATTATTGAATCAGTATTTTGTACATTCTTATCACTGTTACAAAAGTTTGAAAAAAAATGTTTTACTGAGTAGAAGATATAAGTAGAAGTTATACAAGTTTTTCTTTAAATCATGAAATTGTAAGAATTTTAAGAATTTATTACTCTGAAATTTAAAAAAGCATGGCGCTCCACGATTTATCAGCACGTCTGAAGCTCAAGTGGGTAAAAGAGAGGAGGAAGGCTGCATCCAAAAGAGGAAACTTGAAGGAATCCTGTTTCCAAGTTCATCAAGATCCTTTATAATGTCTCCTCCCTGAATCACCACCTTATCATGGTGGAGGGGTTTGCGCGACCTAATGATCCCAGGAGCTATGTTGTCGGGGGCATAATGCCCCTGGTAGGGTCACCCAAGGCAAACAGGTCCTGGGTGAGGGTCCAGACGAAGTGCGGTTCAGAAGACCTTGAGAAGCAGGAAGTCCTGGACCTGTGCAACTTACCATCTCTGGTCGAAGACAGGGATGACTAAGGTGAAGGGCGGAGGTAGGAGGACAGTTTACAGACCACCCTACAACGGCCACAGGACTACAAGAAGGACAACTCATATGACAAACCATACTGCAGGAGTGGTGCCCGCAGTTATTATTAGCAGAAGAAAAACCATGATGGCGAACAGAAGTAACACTAGGTTTAGAGTCCCTAAAACAGCTCCCACCACAGACCAAGACCCATTGGGTTTCCATGACGACTTGTCCCCAAACCTGCAAGGAAGGAACAAACCCAATGGAGGTACCTGTATTGGGAGAAGACTTGTCAACTGCAGGACCACCACAACAATATCAACACTTAATGTCAGAACCATAAAGGAAGCAAGATGCAGAGAAGAGTTGGCAGCCAACCTGTGCTTGTATGGAATTGACGTTCTGGGAATCCAGGAGCATTGCATTATGCATGAGGAGAAAGTCAAGTAAGAAATCATCAATGATAACATGCTCATTACAACATCTGCAACTAGGAACCAAGCTGGAGCCACTGTTGGAGGAGTAGGGTTTCTACTTAGCTATAGAGCAAGCAGCTGACTAGCCAGAGTTACACTGAACTCAGAGAGGATACTAACAGCAAGCTTCCAGGGGAACCCAGCAACAAGCATCATTATCACCTACTGTCCAACCAACATGACAGATGAAGACACAGTGAAAGCTCATTACAACGACCTGACAAGAGCAATTGAAGGCATTCCAGCCCACAACCTACTTATAGTTGTAGGGGACTTCAATGCAAAAATAGGAGCACAAGATGCCAAATTCACATTCCACAAGGAAACAAATAGAAATGGTAGACAGCTGCTGGATTTGGCAGGCGAGAATGAACTAGTCATCTCTAGCACCAACTTTGGGAAGAAGACAGGTAAGCTTTGGACGACTGGAACGACTGGAACCTGTTCAAAAGGTTCAGTAAAGTTCAGCAAACACCTGTGCTTGAACACTAGGAACACGAAGGAGATGGTGGTCGACTTCAGAAGAAGCACTCGAACACACACACACACACACACACACTCACTAGTGAACGTCCAGGGACAGGACATTGAGACAGTGGACAGTTTCAAATACCTGGGTGTTCACCTTAACAATAAACTGGACTGGTCCCACAACACCAACGCCCTGTACAAGAAGGGCCAGAGTCGCCTCCACCTTCTGAGGAGACTTAGGTCCTTCGGAGTATGCAGACCTCTGCTCAGGACTTTTTATGACTCTGTGGTAGCCTCTGCAATCCTCTACGCTGCCATCTGCTGGGCCCCGGGCAGCACAGAGCGGGAAAGAAAGAGACTGAACAAGCTGGTCAGGAGGGCCAGTTCTGTCGTAGGCTGTCCACTGGACTCTGTGGAGGAGGTGAGTGAGAGGAGGATGGTAGAAAAGCTCACAGCCATCCTGGTCAACAGCTCTCACCCACTTCACCAGACTGTAGAGGAGCTGAGTAGCTCCTTCAGTGGACGACTGAGACATCCTCAGTGCAGGAAGGAGCGCTACCGCAGGTCGTTCATTCCCACAGCTGTCAGACTGTACAACGCCACTTTATAACTGTCTGTGAAAATACCGGTTATGTGCAATAAAAACCCCGTGCACTTTAATCAACCACATCTACCCCACTGACTGTGAACCATATCAACCCATCTACTCTGCACTCAGATACATATACACTTGAATATAGGCCAGTCTACAAAGTCGTTCCCTTCTTTTCTTTTATTGTTTATTAATTTATACCATTTATGTATCTATTTATTTATTTACTTGTATAATATATATGTATGTGTGTATGTTTGGATGTTTGTATTTGTATCTATTTTTGCACCCCCTACTGATGGTACATCAAGAGCCTGTAACAGTGAATTTCTCCATTGTGAGATTAATAAAGCTGTATCTTATCTTAAAACCAGAAGAGACATGCAAGAGCAGTGCACAATCGAGTTACACAATAGGTTTCAGCCACTACAGGAACTTGATGAAACTGCTACGAACCAGTACGAGGGGTTCATCAAGGCTACTAAGGACTAAGGAGGCAGCAGAGAAAGTGGCCCCACTCAGGAAAAGGGGAAGAAAGATAAGGCACTCGGAGGACCCCAGGGTGATGAAGGCTAGAGTTGAGCTGAATGTTGCGTATGGGCAATACAATGAGGATTCAACCGAAGAGAACAGGCAAAAGTACAAGCAAGCCAAAAAGAATTTGAAAGCAAGCTGCATAGCAGCATAGGAGGAAGAACTCAACAACAAGATCAGAGAGGTGTAGCGAGCCCATTCAAACTGCGAGCATGGACAGAGCTGAAAACTCATCAATGACATCACTGACAGAAAGACAACTAGAAAGGGACAGCTGGAAGGAAACACACAGGAAGAAAGGATTGAGAATTGGTATAACCACTTCAAAATTCTTCTTGCAAATCCCCCTAGTGTCATGGAGGAGGAGGAGGAAATTCCTACTGTGTACGAGGAGCTCAACATCAAGGAGGGCCTGTTTGAACAGGGAGAATATGAGAAAGCCAGGAAATCTCTGTTGGAAGGAAAGGCGAGTGGGGACGATGGAATTCCACCAGAAGTTTTGAAGAGATGCGAGGGGCTGGACAAGATAATCCTGGATTTCTGTAACAGAGTATTGATTCAGGGAGAAAAGCCAAATCAGTGGTCCCTGTTAAATATTCTTCCCATACATAAATCTGGTGATCTTAGACTAGGGAGCAACTACAGGGCTATCAGCCTGAGCTCAAGGTCTTTAACAAGAAGCTGCTAAACCGTATAAGGCCAGCTGTGGACGGACTACCTGCAGTGTAACCAAAATGAGTTCAGAGAAGAAAGATCTACAGTTGGGCACATACTTGCACTACGCAGACTGATAGAGGGAATAAGAAGTCACAACCTACCTGCCATATTCACCATCATAGACATAGAAGGCGTTTGATACCATCCACAGGGGCAAGATGCTGAAGATTTTGAACGCAGATCGTTCGTGCCATTGGTTGTTTGAACAAGGGCACAATGGCAAAAGTGATAACTCCAGATGGGAAAACCAGGCCTTTTAAGATCCAAGCAGGAGTCCTGCAAAGGGACACCCTGGCACTGTACTTGTTCATAATGGTACAGGACTATGCAATCAAAGTGGCCATAGAAGGGAGACAAGAGGAAATAGGCTTCCAACTAGTGAGGAGAAGGAGTAGGAGAATTGGGCCTAGGGCAGTGACGGATCTGGACTTTGCTGATGATATAGCACTTGTTTATGAGGTAGTCCAGCAAGCGCAGCAGCTACTCCAGAATGTAGAAACCTCAGTTGCAAGGGTAGGCCTACAGATGAACTCAGGGAAAACCAAGTTCACAGCCTTCAACCAGCAGATGCCAGTATGTTTGAAGACCACAGACGGATCCATTCTAGAGGAAGTGGAGGACTTCAAGTATCTGGGGTCTCACATGGGAAGCACCTCCAAGGACATCAACTTCCATAAAGCAGCAGCATGGAGAGCCTGTAACAAGCTTGAAAAGATCTGGAGGTCAGACGTGCCGAGTAAACTCAAAACACGCCTCTTTCTCTAAACAGTGGAGTCGGTACTTTTGTACAGCTGTGAGGCATGTACGGTCACCCCTAAACTGGAGAAACAGCTGGACGGTTGCTACACAAGGATGTTAATGTGTGTCCGCAACATAAAGTGGGAGCAACATTGTACAAACAAAGAGCTTTATGCTGGTCTTCCAAAGCTGTCAGACAAAATACGAGCCAGGCGTCTAAGATTCGCAAGACACTCTCTCAGAAACAGCAAAGAAGTAGTCTCTAACTTGGCGCTATGGTCTCCAACGCATGGGAGAAGGAGGCCTGGAAGACCAGCTCTCACATGCCTAGATGTGCTGCAAAGAGACACTGGTCTTCAGGTAGATGGTATGGGAAAGGCTATGCAGGACAGGAGCTTCTGGGCAGCCATGGTGGTTTGGGTAGCAGAAGAGGACTGGCACCCAACGTAAGTCAAGTCACAATGGCGTATTAAGGCCTGTTACACACTGTTAAGCCCTACTATGAGTTCCACATTCTATCATGCTTGGCATCAAATTGTAATGCATCAGAATAATCGCGGCAAATTTTTTCACAGTCAAAAATTTTGCCACAATCAGCGTGATCATCACGATCTCATCAAGTTCCCTCAAGATCATCATTATTTGATTTCATGGCTCCCCACCCTCCTCACAGTTCCCTTAAATCACAGAGATGACTGCACAGTTATCATTCCCCAGTGTAAACCCACAACAATTAGCACTATTTTTTAGCCACTTTTCTTCAACCAGTGAATTTTCTTGTGACCCAACTGTATAATAGCTTGTGGGGCCTGTGGCGTCGTGGTTAGGGTGCTGCGCTCATGATCGGGAGGTTGTGCGTTCGAATCCCACTGAGACCCTCACTGTGCTAAGACCCCTGGGCAAGGTCTCAACCAAAAGTGTGCCTCTGTTCACCCAGCAGTATAAATGGGTACCAGTAAAAGTATACTGGGAAGGTAACCTAGCGTCCCATCCAGGGGGAGTTTAACTCCTGGTCGCTTCACACTATGGAAACCGGGGATAAGCACTGGCTTGATGAGCCACGAGGCTCGGGTGTAAAAACCCAACAGACTTTACCTACCTTTACCAACTGTATAATAACACCATTATTACAAGAGGAAAATGCCTGTTGTTGTAAAATACTGAAAACAATCATCATTCCAACCACTCGTCAATTTTATTCTTTCATGTCCTTCACTTTTTTAACATCACCTCCTCTTTCTTTATTGCTAATTACAGTAAATAATTGATTTTCCCTAGGGTCCAGGAGTGGAGTTCAGTATTATTACACTCATCCTTCATTCCATATATTATGAGATAATAAATAAAAATATATAAAAAAAATTGCTCACAGCTAATGAACCAAAGAAAATGAGAACGGAGGATTGTCGTCCCTCAAAGCTGAGCGCATTAAGGCATCGTCTGATTGATGTGTTTAGACAGTAAAGCAATAACAGGAGGCTGTGTTTGGCTCTGATGGGTCTCTTTGCTTGTATCGTAGACGTTTTCAGGTAACTGGAACTCAGAGCGTGTGGTGAGACATGAGCTGCAGTACACCATCGTGGCTCGGTATCTGCGCTTTATTCCCTTGGAATGGAGTGCAGAAGGGCGAGTTGGACTGAGGGTGGAAGTCTACGGCTGCGCATATTGTGAGTGTCTGCTGCAGTCACAAGCAGGAAATAAACAGGCTGAAAAACAAATGAAGTTAATTACCAAAGGTTCTAGACGTTACATGTCATGTAATAGACAGTTTCCTTACATTTTTACATTATTTTTCCATCATGGTTGTTTACACATTCCCAATCCCATCACATCACAGTTCTATCCCAATTAGCTGCATCTTCCTTTGAGATGTGTTAAGCAAAGCAATGGAATCTTTTCAAACTTCTTCAAATCTTTTCACACTTCTCAAAACATACAAGAGGACTTTGAGGTTCCAATTAATGCATCTTTAATGTGTTTTAAATGAGGCTCATTATTTAACTGGAAAACGTTATAATTGAGCTCACCCTAGTGACAGGAGTTTGTCTGGGTTTATGATTACTGTTGATGCAACAACTTGAAAGAAGTGTGTCTCCAAATAATTGACATAATGGGCTAAATTAAATAAAGACAATAGCACAAATATATCCAAAAGATTTTAAATAAGTAATAAATATCAGTTGCGCAATATATTTTGAGTGTATTTAAGAAGAAACGGATTGTATACAAATTTTGGCCATGAATTCAGTGTCATTATTTCCCTTTGCCAAGAAGGCTATATTTTACCCTCATTTTCTTAATTTGTTAGCAGGATTACACAAAACCGTATATCTGAATTTATATTAGCTTTTTAACAGAGATAGAGCTTTGGCCAAAGAAGTCTCAATTATATTTTAATATGATTTTGGGAATTTTTAAAGGATTTTTTAACAGTATGAGACTGACAATTTCTGATGACCGTTTTTATATTTTTGGCTTATATGGTTTTACGTATTGAGTTTGGATGAGGTTTGCGCTCTCCAAGAAGTCTTCTTTTTGCTTCAAGATATGCCTATAGTGTCTTCTAGTACAGTATTTCCCAAACCCTGTTCCGCGACACATTAGTGTGCTGTGAGAAATCATCAGGTGTGCCACGGAAGATTAACCAACTTCCCTTAGCGTGTAGTAACAGTGCTGTTCTGCTAGAGGGCAGTATCATTTTTGTTCCGTGGTGTGCCTCGTGGATAGGGTGAGATGGAGGCAGATGATTCGCTGTGGCGACCCCTGAAGGGAAAAGCCGAAAGGAAAAGAAGAAGGTGTGCCTCGTGATTTTTCGAATGTAAAAGGTGTGCCTTGGCTCAAAATGGTTGGGAAACACTGTTCTAGTATATATAAGTATATCATAGATCAGATATTTGTCTTACAGCTTTTCTTATATGTTCTCTCAATATCTACAGGGATCCCTCGCTACTTCGCGCTTCAATTCATATGGCTTCAGTGCATCGCGTTTTTTTTTTTTCTTTTTTAAATATTCATTGAATTAAAAAATAAGGAAATTAAGGAAGAATAGGGGGGGAAATTAAGGAAAATGCCACAAAACAAGGCCAATTATGCAAAAGAAACCTTAAACAAACACAAAACAAAAAACAACCCAAAACCCCCCATCAAAACTTCTTACATTTTTGTGAGGTGCGCATCTGAGTGTGTGCACACGTGCACACGCGCACACGCACGATGTGCGCGCCGTGCATGTGCACCTCGTGCGTGTGCGCGTGTGCACGCACCTCGTGCGTGCACACGCGCACATGCACGAGGTGCACACGCACGGCGTGCACATCAACACGGGGTTGATCCCACTTCATGGAATTCGGTGGTCGCGGGTGGATCTTGGTCCCAATTAACCGCGGAAAGTGAGGGATCCCTGAATTGCCATCAGTAGTGTTTAATAATGCTAAACAATACTAATGTAAACAATGAGATGAAAGTTATGGAGTTAAACATTGTTTGACATTCACTGAGGCTACAGGCAAAAACGGTAAAATTAGAGATGCTATCTGGGTGGGAGGCCTAGCATATTTTCATACCTATCAGCTCATATATGTGGAATAGGGTAGATAACACTTCTTTTCAAGACCATTATCCTGCAGTGTAAAGCAAACAATTTTTGTAGCTTGCCTCTACTGTCTCAGAGAAACATCTAAGTGCAGTTATTCTCCTTGCAGAAGATTCAAATCTGTTCAAAATACCTTAAATGTCAGTCAAGTTATAACCTTGAAGATTTTTTCTGTATAATATTGTTTAACCTCTCTTCATTGTCAATGTTTAAGGGGGCGATGTGATCAGTTTTGATGGACAGGGGGTGATCTCCTACCGCTTCCGACAGAAGAAGATAAAGATCCTGAGGGATGTTATCTCATTGAGGTTTAAGACCAGTAAAGGAGACGGACTTCTGCTCCATGGAGAGGGACAGCAGGGTGATTACCTCACTCTAGAGCTCCGCAGAGCCAAACTGCTGCTACAGCTCAATCTGGGTAACATTTACTTAAGCAAATACTTCACCCTGACATGCCAAGCTAACTGTGAATCAGAGAAAACTGGCTGTCTCTGTTGAGTTAATTTTGCGATAGCAGGGCTGGAAATTAACACCCGCCTACCAGCCAAATGTGAATAAAATTTGACACTAGAGGGCTAATTTATTCCTGCAAATTTAGCCCTACTACATATTAATGATATAATAACACTTATTAATAAGATTTTTTTAAACCATAAATTAAAACCATTGCTGATTTTCTTTAAGAATAGGCTGCATAGTTGTCAGTGTGTTTCTACTCTGCAATGAGCTGTAAAGCTCCAACCCTGATTAGGATTAAGTGGTTCAGAAAATGAATGAATGAATGAATAATGTTATTAAATATACCATTGGTGTTATAATCATGCAGAACACCTGATGGTGTTATTATGATTTGTGTGTTAAATAGCTATGAGTTATTATAAAGTAATTGTTTATAGCACATTATTTCATGTCTGAATTCATAGCTTACAATTATCATAATATATAATTTTATACTGTACTGTACTGCAATTATTATTATTATTATTATTATTATTATTATTATTATTATTATTATTACATGATATGTTTCATTGTTTTTATGTAAACTAATGTACAGCAAATGCTAAATGTAAGAAATGATTATACCAATTCTAAACTAGCTTGAAATATGCAACATGGCTGTGTTTATTTATTTTATACTGTAATATGCTAACGTAATGTGAATATATTACAGTTTCCACTGAAGTGTAAAAAAGGAAAAAAGAGAAGATGTGCTAAATATTGTGTTAATCTGTAGCTGTTTAGTGATGAATCTGACATGCTTAGTTCTCTCCTCTGACACCTGCCCACTCCAGGTAGCAATCAGTATGGTTCAATTCAGGGTCACACCTCGGTGTCCAGTGGCAGCCTGCTGGATGATGAACAGTGGCACGCTGTGCGGATTGAGAGGTACCGCCGTAGTGTCAACTTCACCCTGGATGAGCACACGCAAAGTTTCCGAACTAATGGCGAGTTTGACCACCTCGACTTAGACTATGAGGTCAGGACACAGGCTTACTCCCTTTGTTGCATTTGTGGATATTTGTGACTTTTCAAATTATTGTCCTAGCAATGGTACATCTTGTAATCCTAAAGTGATATTCATCATTATCTGTACTTCTGAGGGAACATCGGGGATTATTATGCTTGCCCTATGAGTCACATCAAGCAGTGGCTAGGGAATGACTATTTGAATACAAGCTGCCAATACATACATGATATAAAATAATATATCTTAACTTTCTTTCACGTATTCTCTTCCAGTCTTTCTTTCACTGATGCTTGATCAACGTGTTCTGTTTTAATTATTATCCAGATGTAAAAGAAAGTTCATTATTGCAACAAATAAACAGTCGTTTATGACAGCCTACTCTCACTCTCATAAACAGAGTGTTTATTTGTCTTCCGTATCATAAGTATTATTAGTTACTGCATTATGAAACTTTTTTCAAAGAAGAGTTTTTTTTAAGAATCATGACACTTAATGAAGAATAAAAAATAAAAAATTAAAATCGTATGTCTAAATGTAATCTCTGTTTTCTCGCATGTATATTCTCATCACAGATCAGTTTTGGGGGAATGCCATTATCAGTCAAACCCAGTTCAGGAGCACCGCAGAACTTCATCGGCTGCATGGAGAACATTCACTACAACGGGGACAACATCACTCACCTAGCACGGAGGAAAAGAGTCGACACGTCCAGCTTTGTAAGGGATGCTTTGGAACAACTTTTTTGAGCAGCTGAGTCGGTGACTGTACTGGACCATCTCACTTAGCGAAGCTCAAGCTGAGTCCAGATGTTCAGTTAGTGGGAACATTAGTCTGCATCTTTACTTGGCTAAGCAACATGAAAGAGAACAGGGTGGGGCTTAGTGTACGGATATGCCATCATTTAGAAACACATTGCATATGATAGCCTATTACTAGGCCTTAGCTTATTGTGTTAAAAAACGTAATGGTTGGTTGAGACCAGAGTTTCCTCTCTGGGGCGCAGGCCTGGGCGATGTTTATGTACATCCCGGGTTGGCCAAATGTCAGGATTTCCCTCTAGGCCTCACGGATGTGGTCCAAAGGAAGGCAGAGCAATATGTTTTGCATCTGCTTGGCTGTAGAAATTTCCAGAAAATGGTGCAACACACCATCCAACCACCTTAGGGGCTTGCACGCTGGATTTCTGTAGGGTTTACTCCTTAACCTTTACTAAGGGAAGGCCTTGCAAGGAAGCAGAGTGTGCCAGGGACTAGGCCTTACCCAAGGGCCACCTGTAACCGTGCATTTCAGTTCATTTAATGTTAACTTTCCTGAAGTCACCGGACCTGCAAGCCTTTGTCTTGACTAAAGTCGAATGCTTTAACTATCCATATTGCCAACATTTTGATGCTTTCTTGCCTAAAAAGACTAAGCTACATATGATATTTTCCAATTCTTATTGTTTATATCTGCACTAATCCTTTAGGACTTCGTGTAGTATCTCTGTAATGCTTTTAAACTGCTTTCTTTCCTCGTCTGTGCCATGTCTAACCATTTGCAGTGCGTTAAGCTTGAAGACTTTTCTTTTTAACTAAAATAATGTAAGTGGGACTTTATTTTCCACTGTCCTTCAACCTACAATGTATTACGTATGTGTGAGTGTTTTGTTCCCCAGTAGATAGCATGTAAGCAGCTGTTTTGTAGTGAACAACTCATTAATGCAAGCAGCGATTTAATGAGTTGGACTCGAGGGTAACTCCAATGCGTGTAAATTTCTCTTCATGAATTTTTACACGGATGGAACCTAATTATTTCCCAGATTTTCTCCATAATCATTTCCTCTGAGGAACTAGCCATTCCTCGTATCTTTTGCCTTATATGTATCTCTTTGTCATGTTGTTGTTTGTGTACAAAATGTATTTTTATATGACATCATAAAAATAATTCAAAGTAACTCTTTAGTACACTTTAATATCAGTTTATGGTAATGGTTGGCCCTGTGGTATTACCAGATTGATATTTAATGCTGCAACCTGTCATTTACTTCCTAATAAGCTTTAATGTGTTTGATCACAGTAGCACAGTGGTGTAGTGGGTAGCACATCTGCCTCAAATCAAGAAGGTCCTTGGTTTGAGTTCCAGGCTTGGTGAGAGTGTTTCTGTGTGGAGTTTGTATGTGCTCTCCATACATTCATAGGTTTCATCAGGGTACAGACGTTCCCCAACTTACGTTCATTTGCTTTACGTATTTTTCGATTTTAGTTGAAAAAAAAGTTTAGCGTGTTCTCTGTAGTACGAGACATACCTATGTAGTACGCTGACGTAATACGCTACTTCCTCATGACGCTGCGTCCATTGTTTACAAACGACAGACTGAACGTGCCCCTCCTTCTTCCCAGTTCACTGTGTGTGTTACCCTTGTGTTAAGACGTCGTCACTGTGATCTTTGTGTTTACACTGTTTTGCGGACTTTTGTAACCTTAAGAAAATATGGTTGGTCAGAAGTGTAAGCCTACTAGTAATAGTGGTAATCAGAAAAAGCGGCGACCCATTTCGTTAGAAATTGATGCTGGAGAAAAACATGTGAATGTTGCACGTTTCTTCCAAATGGCTCTGTCGACCATCGGAACCATTTACAAGCAGAAAGATCGCATCACAGAGTATTCTGAGTATGCTAAAGATTATATTTGATACTGTATTTGATATTTGATGACTGAATGTGATTAAAATGTATCTATTTTACATTATTTTGCTTGAATTTAATTTATTTGAAATTAATGTTGATATTATTTGATATATTTGATATGATTTTACAATGTTATGTTTATAATAATTGATTTAGGGGTGTTTTATGAGATACGATAATGGTATTTATGGATGTATAGTACAGTATGAACGTCATACGTCACTGGAACATACAGTAACAAGTTACGTTTTTCTTCACCTTGCGTTCGGCCGTCCGGAACCGAACTAAACGTAAGTTGGGGAGCGTCTGTACTCCAGTTTCCTCCGACAGTCCAAAAAACATGCACATTATGCTAACTCGCTATTCCAAATTGTCCCTAGCTTTGGATGTGTGCGTTTGAACGTCACAACTTATTCTTTTACTTTACGTATGCATGTTTCTGTAAACTTACACATGCAATCATTTTCGGAGCTCCACTTTTAGGCACTGCGCAAATATTTGGATTATTGATGAAATCACCATTTTTGTTTTCAAAAATCTATTTTTATGGGTAAGAAATTGAGCCGAAATGCAATCTATTGGTTAAAATAATCCTTAACCCTGTAAAGCTGATCCTGAAGCAGAGGCATCTTTCTGGTACTTCTCTATCATGGGTTTAAATTTTTTTTTAATTCAAAAAGAACATAACTGGATTTTAATCAGATCAGTGAGCCCCAATGAGTGAACGTCATCTTCAAATACATGTTCAACATGCACAAGAGTTTGTGTCCCCTTTCTCACCCCTCCCTGTCCCTTCTCTCCCTCTCTTAACCAGACTGAAAGTGTTACTTCACCCCCAGCTTTGAGTCTAACTTCACGTACTTTATATATTTTTTAAAATGCTGCAAAGTGGAAAGAGTCTGAAGTGGGTGAATGTTAAGCATCGTTTATTTGATATGCACGGTGTCACAGACTCTTACTCAAGGGCGGGGCTTGGTAAAGTGGGCTGTGTACAAACAAATGGGTGAATTACAGAAAAAAATAATAGACGTATATTTCTATTTTTCAACACTAATATGCTGAGATGGCCTAATTTGACTGCACAATAACACATCAGATTGTCATTTGAAGGATTTCGTTCCATTTAAATCTCTCTACTGTTTCCCAGCGTAACCTGACATACTCATGCAGCACCTCGCCGACGTTCCCAGCTTTCTTCAACTCCAGCAGCACTCTGCAGTTGCCGGGTCGCATTGACGCAGACACTGTAGCAGTGAGCCTGCAGTTTCGCACATGGAACCCCAGCGGTCTCCTGATGTTCACTCCTCTAATGCCAGGAGGAGTTGAGGTTAGCTTGGTGGAGAGCAAAGTGGTGGTGCACATCTATATCTCACAGGGAAAGAACACACGGGTGGACATCTCCTCAGGTAAAAATAAATAAATAAATAAAACCTGAACCTGAACCCAAAAATAATTTTGGAAATGCTAATATGACTGATTGTGTTCTATATACAGTCATTTACCTATGCACTCCTAAATGTCTCATGAACACAGTATGCACACGACGGCTGGTGTCTCAGATTTGATTCTTTAGTTTTGTAAGCTGTAATAAAATCCTGGGCAGCATGGTGGCATAGTGGGTAGTATGTCCACTTCACAGCAAGAAGGTCCTGGTTTTGAGTCACAGTCTCATTTGTTTCACTGTGCAGTTTGCATGTTTTATCCGTGCTTGTGGATGTTAACACTGGGTACTCTAATTTCCCCCCCAAAGGTTTAAAGATATGTACATTTGGCAACCTGGCTGCTCCCAATTGTCCCTAAGTGTGAGAGTGAGTATGAATGGCTGCAATGATCCTGTGAGCTGTTTAGTTGGTACCCCAGCTTTTTCAGCTGAGGCAGACTCCAGCCTCCTTATGACCATAATAGGATTAGGTAGTTCAGGAGATAGATGACTTTATTTGCACTGTGGTTGCTAGGTCACTTTGAAGATGAGACAGAAACAGAGTGTTTCCTGTAGGTGGCAGTAATGTGCAGGAGAGTAAATGCTAAATCATATGATATGAATGCTAAAAGGAGCAGTGGTGGTCTAGTGGTATAGGGCGCTGGATCGCTGATCCAAAGGTTGGGGGTTCGAGTCCCACTCTCCACAAGGTTGTCACTGTCCCCCCCAGTGGAGCTAACTGGGTTATCAAAGGCCGGCCATGTCTCTCACTGTCTATGGTGTGAGGCATGTAAAAGAACCATTGCTGACTTTCGACAAGAGTAGGCTGCAAAGCCGTCAGCGTGTTTCCGCCCTGCGATGGCCTGGCGAGCTGTCCAGGGTGTACTCTGCCCTCGTCCGAAGTTGGCTGGGATGGGCGCCAGCCTCCCCGCGACCCAAATTAGGATTAAGCGGGTATAGAAAATGAACTGATGATGATGATGAATGCTAAAATCGAATAAAAACTAAAGGGAAACTAGTCAATTCTTCAAAATAAAAATTAGCCTATTGTATGTGTGCACTTAAGTAGTTATGATGAAATTGACACACAAACTGAAACACTAAATAAAAATTAAAACTAATAATTTCAGAACTATAATAACTAAGTGAGTTTGTATATTTGTTTAATCCTAATTAGGATACCGGTGCCCAACTCAGCCGACTCTCAGCGAGGAAAGAGTATACCCTGGACAGGCCATCGCAGGGCAGAAGCACGCTGATGGCACGCTGATGGCTCGTGGCTACTCTTGTCGAAAGTTAGCAATGGTTCTTTTACATGCCTCTCAACATAGACAGTGAGAGACATGGCCGGCCTTTGATAACCCAGTTAGCTGCACTGGGGGGGGGACAGTGACAACCGGTTGAGAGTGAGGCTAGAACCCACAATCTTCGGATCAATGTTCCGGCACCAATGTTAGGCCACCACTGCCCTATATTCATTTTATCTTCAGCTAAAACTTTTACAGCATAAAGTAATATAAAAATTGAGTACAGATCTGTTAAATTGCATCAGATTTAAATATGTGTGAATATTCCTGACCCACTCACAGCTTTTCCCACCACAACTCTGATCAGGATAATAGCTTTAATCTTCTCTTGCTTTTTATTAAAGCATGAAATTTCAGACACCAAACATCTTGATTTAATCATATCAGTGCTACAGAGCTGTAAATATATACTGGATAATTATTGTTTAGGATATTTCACCTAGATAATTTTTCCCACTCAGGATCTGGTCTGAATGATGGCCAGTGGCACAGTGTTCATTTCCTTGCACTTGAGAGTGTCGCTATGCTTACTATCAATGGTGACGAGACGTCGTCAGTCAGAGCCACCCTTCCCATCCAGATTCGCACAGTGGGAGATTACTACTTTGGAGGTGTGTCATTTTGTGTTAACTTTTTGGTTTATAACAACAAAACAACTCCTTCAACAAATAAGTTCAAAAATTTGTCACTAAACATGGGTTTGGTTTACACCACATTGGATGCTAATTAGTATTATTAGCAACTCAGTTGGTTAGAAAACTTTAATTTTTCCAGTAAAAAACATGAACTTTAAGCAGTGCTTCTCAAATAGTGGGGTGCATACCCCTTGGGGTGCGGTATGATGCGAGGGAGGGCGTGGTGTGATGCCGGGGGGGGGGGGGAGCGTATGACCCTGGGGAACATGCTTTTCTGGAAAAGTGTACGAGAATTAAGTGTAATTGCACCTCCACTCCAGTAGTTAGCAGTGGCGCTCTCATTATCGCGCTATGGTGTAGCGGTTTTTCACACAAGCAAACGACATGAAGTGCAGTAAACAACCCCTCAAGAAACAACACGGGAAAATTTCTAACAGGAACAAAGTTTGTTTTTTTTTCAGGCACATCGGTGCACTTTAAATCTTTTCTGTTAGAGATTAAAAAACAATGTTAGTAAAGATACAATGTCATGCAGAGGTGTACTAACAATTTTATAGCAAATAATACTATTTATAGTCACTCGCAAGGCGGTGGGGGGGCGTGAAATGGGCATGAAATGTTTTTTCTTCCTAGAGGGGGCGCCACAGAAAATAATTGCGAAGCACTGACTTGAAGAGACATGTGACTGGGTGTTTACTGTGATTGATAGTGCAGAGGGATAAATGCTTCCCACCCAGAGAACACATTTAAAATTATTTGGATTTAAACTCGAGTTCTTTTTACATTCGGAGTTCCTGATTATTTGTTTTATTATTATTATTATTATTATTATTATTATTATTATTATTATTATTATTATTATCATTATTATTATTATTATTATTGTTGTTGTTGTTGTATGTATATTATGACTGTTGTTGCCTAATTTAATCACGAGATCTAAATTGGGCTTAAATCTGAGTTCTGTTCTCCAAACACAGGCTATTTTCCACGGACGGATCTCTCGCCATCCCAGCGATCCTTCCACGGCTGTATGCAGTTCATCCAAGTAGATGGGCAACTGGTGGACCTACACACTGTCGAGCAGGGCATGATGGGAAGTTTTGAGAATGTCAGCCTGGACATGTGTGCTATCATTGATAGGTTTGTAAACCACTTTATACTTTTTCAAATTAAAGAATCCAAAATTGAAATATCTCAGACAGGGAACTGATAAAGTTGTGTGGAAATGTTCACCACTTTATTTTGGCTTTCTTAGGATACACATGGAGTAAATAGATAGGGATAGCGTCTAAATAAATATGTTTTTAAAATAGCAGCAAATGCTCATCTTCTCATGATTATTTAGTCTCTTGGTGGGAACTCAAAAAAAAAAATTCTAATTTTAGACTACTCTGAAATCTGAGAATGGAAGTGTTTTGATTTCTCCAAGTTATTTTCCTTCATGCTTGTAGATGCTAGATATTCAACATGCAGTGTGCATCATCATATTATTTTCTTTCATGTTTATTTACCTCCGCCAAAAAGGTTATTGTTGAACCTGGTATTATTTGCATGTATGTGGGTTCAGGGTTATTACACTAGAGCTGCAGTAGAAAAGCAAGTGACAAAAATTTATTGTTTTGTGATTTTTTTTTTTTTTTTGCAAATTTAGAAACTTATGTCAAGCTGTATATTAAAATGGAATTTGTGATTGGTTTGCAAGTGTTTTGTGAAAAAAGTGAATCTCCTGTCGTAAATTAATCAAGTTTTGTTTGGTTTTTGTTTTTAAACCATTCCCTTTCATTGCATATTATTAGCGTGAACAAAATGCAAATATAATACAAATTATGACAAAACACACAAAATATTAGACATGGAAATCTACAACTTGTCATTTTTCTTTCAAACAAAAAAAACAAATAATTTGATAGCAAAGTGAAAACTTTGTGACCTTCTTGCGACATTTGCAGACTATTTGAGAAAAATTTGAGACTCCGCTACATCAAAGGCTCACTTTGCGACATTCGTGCACATTTCTAGCATGCTTGAAATTTCATTGGATGAGTTCATTTACCAGGGTACCAAGATTTTTTGGAGAATGAAAAAGAGTTTAAGAATATAATGCGATAGCCCAAAATTGCTGTTCACATCAACTGCTTTGTAACGCAATGTAATAGTGTACCAAAATTACACAAAAGATTACGCAAAATTTTCATCATATTTCTACTAGAGACAAAAAAAAAAATTAAATTAACTCTCTTAGAGTTTGAAGATGATCTGGATTAAATTAAATATCTGGGAATTCTTTGACATCTTTTTGCATTTTTGGTTCATATAGGGAAATTTGCTGGGCTTGTTGGGGGTTTGCGCTCTCCAAGAGTCCCAATGTTCAATTTCTAGGGGGAAGGACTGTCTGATAGCCATGTTAATTATTGATGAATGTATAACAGCTGTACAATATTTCATGGACGCTGTAGTGAGTGAAAAAGGTACACTAAAAATTTAAAACTATCCAATCATGCTAATTTTAAGCTTAATGCTAGCTTTAAGCTGTGCAAATCCATGCAAAATAATAGTTTTTTTTCTATTGTATTTCTACTAAACTCTATTTGCACTGATTTCTAAGTAACTCCCAGATCCCGTGATTTACATAACTAGTGCAAGTTTCTGGGTCCGCTGAAGAGCTTTCGTAGCAGCAAAGCCAAACCTTCTTTCCTTCTCATCTTTACTGATTTGGCTCAGTGGGAGCTCATCTTTAAAGCTGTCTTCATTTTACTACACAACCTTGCTTGTTCAGCCTCTGGATGCTCTGAATCAAAAACATCCAGCCTGTTGATCTAAATATGCCTTTACTGGGCAGGATTTTGTCCCAGGGTGCATCTCAACAGGGACCCAGGCTTGGCATATGGGACAGAATATGGGCCATAATGATTCAGTATAGTGTATATACCCGCATTCTCATTCTCCAGCTACAGCTGCAGAGCTATGGGTGGTTTAAAGACACAGCATTTAAATGGCTTGTCAGAAATTATATCGTAAAAATGTTGTAATTATTTGATATAGAACAATTTGTATCTTATTTGTTTTACAGTGGTACCTCACTTTACCTCCTTCTGCTTCAATATTGTATCGATGGTAGACGGGTTTGGCTATATTCCTTTGCGATATCACTCGAGCCCGTTTCTTCTTATCACTCGCACCGGATGTCACACCCACGCGCGCGTGTGTGTATGTGTGTGCACGCACGTGTGTGTGCGCGCGTGTGTTGACCCTGTCTTCTTAGGAGAGTTATAATCTTACAAATGTTTATGGAAGGTTAAAAGCCTCAGTCAAGAAATGAAGCATGAAACAACAGTAACTCTGCCCTTTACCCGCAAAGCATTATGGTAGCTGGGAAGGAGCTGTGTCATCCCTCCTAGCCAATGGGAGGCCAGCAGGGCGGGATGTTGGGAGATAGCCAATGGGAGGCCAGCAGGGCGGGATGTTGGGAGATAGCCAATAGGAGGGAGCTGCGTCATCCCTCCTAGCCAATGGGAGGCCAGCGGGGCAGGATGTTTGAACGTCACTGATTGGAGAGCAGCGCGTGCATTGTTTGAATGTTTGAATGGCGCATTTTAATGTTTGAATGGCATGTTTGAATTTTTAAGATGGCGCTTTCGTAACCTGAACTTGTTTCGTATCCAGAGACAAAAATTTTAGGAAAATGCGTTTCGTAACCTGCATTTTTCGTTTGGTGAGACTTTCGTAAAGTGAGGTACCACTGTATTTGGGAAATGATTCTCACCTTGTTTGAATATCTAACTGGAGTGGGTGGTATAAATATTAAATGATGCACATTATTAATACTGCATGTATTTTTAACAGTACATATTTATTTCGTAATGTTCAATCAGGGCAGCACGGTGGCATAGTGGTTAGTGCGTCTACCTCACAGCAGGAAAGTTCTAGGTTTGAGTCCTGGGCTCTTGCGTTTCTCATGTTCTCCACCTGCTTGTGTGGTTTTCCTCTGGGTGCTCCGGTTTCCTTCTGCAATCTAACGAAATGCACGTTAAACTAATGCTTGCTCCAAATTGGCTCTAGGGGAGAGTGTGTATGTTTACTTGTGTGTTGATCATGGAATATTCTGGCGAACTATTCGTATTGTATCCCGCCTTCTCCAGTGTTGGCTGAGATAGGCTACAGTGTACTTATATAAAAATATATAATACAGTATATTTAATTCTGTTGCAGGTGTGTCCCAAACCCCTGTGAGCACGGGGGCCAATGTTCTCAGACTGGAGATGTGTTTCAATGCTCCTGCGAAGGAACTGGATACACTGGAGCCACCTGTCACACATGTAAGCCTGTCAATCAAATCATTGATACTGTACACTACCTTCAGGAAAAACATTTAGATTGAATTAAACAATTAATTTGTAGTTTTTGATTGTATGATTAATATATGTCTACTGTCAACTCTAGCAATTCTTTTTTTAACCTTAATTAATGCAGTGAGTAGCTTTTCCTTTCTTAATCAGCCTTGTCAGAGGATCAAATTATTGGCCTGCACCAAACAAAGAAAAGAGCTGGATTGTGTTTTGAACAGCCAGGTTGTCCTGTCAGTAGATTTTTTTCCCGTCCTGGATAGCAGTGATGTATTGCAAGATAACAATGTGAGAATCTATCATGTTTCAGTCGTGAAAAAGTGGTTCACAGAGCATGAGGATTCATTTTCACACATGAATTCACACCACAGAGTCCTGACCTTAACCCTGTTGCAAGTCTTAGGAACTTGCTGAAAAGGATTTTATGAAGTGGTTCGATTTTTCTATCACCAGTGCAATTGGATGGGGGTTTATGATCTCTCCAATCAGGCTGTAGCTAATAATAACTATGTTTATTTTATATAATATAGTACAGACGCCCCCCCCCCAACTTACGTTTTAGTTTGGTTCCGGACGGCCGAACATAAGGTGAAAAAAAACGTAAGTTGTTACTGTATGTTCCAGTGACGTATGACGTTCATAATGTACTATACATCAATACGATACCATTACCCTAAATCAATTATTATAAACATAACATTGTAAAATCATATCAAATATATCAAATAATATCAACATTAATTTCAAATAAATTAAATTCAAGCAAAATAATTTTAAATAAATAAATTGTAATCAAATTCACTCATCAAATATCAAATACAGTATCAAATATAACCTTTAACATTCAGTATGATGTGATCTTTCTGCTTGTAAATGGTTCCGATGGTCGACGGAGCCATTTGGAAGAACCGTGCAACATTCACATGTTTTTCACCAACATCAATTTTCTTGATAATAGCCATCTTCATTTCTAACGAGATGGCTTGCTGCTTTTTCTAATTCCCACTTTCACTAGTAGACTTACGCTTCTGACCAACCATATTTGCTTAGGGTTACAAATACGCAAAACAGTGTAAACACAAAGATCACAGAGACGACGTCTTAATACAAGGGTAACACGCAGTGAACTGGGAAGAAGGAGGGGCACGTTCAGTCTGTCGTTTGTAAACAATGGACACAGCGTCATTATGTCATTGTGTCATTACGTCAGCATACTACGTAGGTACGTCTCGTACTACAGAGAGCACGCTAAACTCAAAATTTGCCTTTTTTTTTTTTTTTTTTTTTTTTTTTTTTAACCTTAAAATTGAAAAATACGCAAAACGGACGAACGTAAGTTGGGGAGCGTCTGTATATAAGAAAATCTAGAAGGCATGCAGACTCAGTAGTTAGTACTGTTGCCTCAAAGTGAGAAGGTTCAGGGTTCAACTCTGTATGGCGTTTGCATGCTCTTTGCATGGGTTTCCTCCAGATTTTCTAGTTTCCTCCCCAGTTCATAAACATGCATAATACGTCAAATCACACCTCTAAATCAGCAGTCAAAGTAAATGTGCGCTTGAATGGTTGTTCATGTCTGTGTTATTCTTGCGACTGACTGGTGACCTCTTCCTGTTCACCGTGGAATCAGACTCCCGATTTCAGAGCAACTTACTTTTTATCTCATTTTATCCCACTGCCCTGACAGATAAGTACTATAAATACTGGATGTACGAATGACCGATAAATATTTTATAAGAAAGTCCAGTGAATACACATTCTAATAGTGACTTATGTACACTTCCTGTTCCTATATGTGACATTATGAGATGAGCTGATAAATGTGTTTGCAAACACTTTCAGACATCTTGCAGGTGCACAGGGCTGCTGAATTCCTCTAAGGTGTTTTGCCAAGATTTGCTTTACTTTTCTTCTAAATTTAGCTGATTAATGTAGTACAGAAATATACTGACGTAGCAGTTATTACAGGTGTGTGTGTGTGTGTGTGTGTGTGTGTGTGTGTGTGTGTGTGTGTGTGTGTGTGTGTGTGTGTGTGTGTGTGTGTGTGTGTGCGTGTGCTTGCATTTGTTTCGGTGCAGCGATCTACGAGCAATCCTGTGAGGAGTACAAACATCTGGGCCGACGTTCTGACTCATACTGGATTGATCCAGATGGGAGTGGACCTCTCGAACCGTTTAAAGTCATCTGTAACATGACAGGTCAATAGACATTTTCTTTTCTCATCATCTATTCAGATTATTTGCATCATCCCAGGTCACATGACAGCATGACCCACAATATATTACACAATATGTATTGTGGGGCGGCAGAGTGAAATAGTGGTTAGCAGGTCTGCCCGATATTTAAAAAGGCCCTTGGGTTTGAATATAAGGCTAAGTTGTTTCTGTGTGGAGTTGGCACGTTTTCCACATACTTGCATAGGTTTCCTTTGGGGACTCCGGTTTCTTTCCACAGTCCAAAGACATACACAGTAGGCTAATTGGCCAAATTGCCCCTAGCTATGAGTGTGAGTGGTACAATGACCCTGGTAGGAGTAAGCGGTCTGAGAATTGAATGAATATGTTTTGTGTGCGCCCGTGTGTGTGTGTGTGTGTGTGTGTGTGTGTGTGTGTGTGTGTGTGTGTGTGTGTGTCACAATTCAGATGATAAAGCATGGATGTTACTCATGAACGATCTCCCGGCTCAGACTGCTGTGACCTCAGCATCCAATCCTGAGCAGGGAACCGTACTGAAACTTGGGTACAATGTGTCCACAGAGCAGGTGCATTTCTTTCTTCATTCACAAACACATCTGATATGAAAGAAGCCAAAATTAAACACACCCCCCTATGTTATAAATGGTGCATTTGGTATGTATTCCAGATAAATTCCATCACCAGCAATTCAGAACACTGTGAGCAGCCCATAGCCTACATGTGCCGAATGTCCCGCCTTCTCAACTCCCCAGGTAGTGTGTGTGTGTGTGTGTGTGTGTGTGTGTGTGTGTGTGTGTGTGTGTGTGTGTGTGTGTGTGTGTGCGTGCACGTGCGTGCGCGTATACATATGTGCGCGCACATATATACAAAATGTTGATTTATTTCCAACAGTTGCCAAAGTGCATCATGGGTAATCTCTCACATTATGTGATTTTAAGTTCATCGCGAAGTCAATAGCTGTACATTTCATCTATTGATAGTTCTTGTGGAGGAAAGGTCATGGTAGTCATTAATGATGGCGAAACAGGGAGGGCGCTGAAAGTGTAACGGTCGCTGGAACATTTTGACATCACTGGGTGCGTTATTGCATTTGGGCTGTTTTGTACACTTGTAATTCAATTACCTGTAAACTAAATATGTTGTGGGATCCATTCAGCGTCATCCTCAAGCTTTTATTTTTTGAAATCCAACCGTCAGAAGTCAGAAGAATTTCCCAATGCAAAGTACAGAGGATCCTCGGTGGTCGAACACAATTCGTTCCAAAAATGTGGTCGATTACCGATTTGTTAGACGAGTGAAACAATATTTCCCATAAGAAATAGTTAAAAGTCTATTAATGCGTTCAGAAGAATGTCTAATTCTGTCAATACAGTTGTATATAATTTGAAAACGAGGTGTATTTATGAAACGTTAATATACAATACATACATTGTACAAAAGAGTAAAACATAATAATTAACCTCATTATGTACTGAATTTGTTTACCTACCATTCCGGTTGCTATGTGTCAGCATATATGGATGGATGGGGAGTGAGTGATGAGGCCGGGTCATTGCTTTGAGGGGGCGTGGCAGTTTTTCCCTTCTCTGTCTCTTGATCGCAGTTGATTCTTTCACGTCTCGCAACTTTTCTCTTTTCCTTTCCAGTAGAATTACTGCTGCTTTTCTGAGGAAACAGGTTTAAGGGTGAAAGTAGCCGTAATGTAATAAATAAGGGTAGGGGTGGTCTGGTGGTTAAAGGTGCTGGATCACTGATCTCAAAGTTGGGGGTTCAGGCCCCACTCTCAACAGGTTGTCACTATTTCCCCAGTGCAGCTAACTGGGTTATCAAAGGCCTGCCATGGATCTCACTGTCTGTGGTGTGAAGAGCGTAAAAGAACCATTGTTGACTTTCAACAAGAGTAGACTACATAGCCATTAGCATTTTTCTGCCCTGTGATGGCCTGGCGTGGTGTCCAGAGTGTACTCTGCTCTCGCCCGGAGTACCATGAACTGATCCATGGCATGAACCGCATTGTCTCGCGAGACAGAA
>CM045743.1:13081439-13093939 GCA_024760905.1 Plotosus lineatus
CATTCACTGCAAGTTACTTGAATCTGTTGTTTGTCTTTTCGCATTGTAGCTGCTAACATTGTCTCCTTCTCCTTTGACGTTGGCAACGGCCCGGTGGAGCTGAGCGTGCAGTCCCCAGCACCCCTCAACAACAACCAGTGGCACAGGATAGAAGCTGAACGCAACGTGAAGGAAGCTGTACTGCGTTTAGACAAAGTATACGAAGACATACGACTGTCCCCGCTCCAAGGCCACACCCGTCTCCAGCTCTTCAGTCAGCTCTTCATTGGTAAAAACACCCAGCAGCACACTTCCTTTTCCAACTTCTCCCAGCAACTGTTTATTTAAAATAAATATACACTCATCCAAGTGATGACTCAAACACACTTCATTTTTATGTTAATGCACTAGCTGAGAGCGGCTGGATCTCCAGAATCCAACGCAATACTGTTGATTTCTCTGTCTAGGCGCCTCAGGAGGGAAGAGGGGATTTCTTGGATGCATTCGCTCACTCAGGATGAACGGCATGACCCTAGACCTAGAGAAGAGAGCCGAAGTGACCCCAGGAGTGAAACCTGGCTGCTCGGGACACTGTCCCAGCTATGGCACCCGCTGTCAAAATGGAGGCAAGTGCGTGGAGAAATATAACGGCTACATGTGTGACTGCAGCCTCACGGCCTTTGACGGCCCCTTCTGCACCGACGGTATGTGGTACAGTCCATGTGTAATCTACGATACTGTACATGTGGTGTATATTTCCTGCTTTACGTTGTATTTAATTGATTTTATTATAATCGAATAATGCTTCAAGCTTTTTACAATTATATCCTCTGACCTGCTTATGCAATAATGCAATAAACATTTCTTTGTAAAGTTTGCATGTTCTCCTCATGCCTGCATGGGTTTCCTCTGAGTTCTTTGGGTTCCTCCCTCAGTCCAAAGACATGCTCATCAGGCTAATGGGAATTTTCAAATTACCCGCCTAGGTATGATTGCGTGAGGTATGCAAGTGTGCATGGCTGTGTATGTGTTGCTCTGTGATGGTCTGGCGAATTTTTCTGGTGGTACTCCACCTTCGCCTACATTCAGCTGAGATAGGTTCGAGGACCCTGATAAGAGTGAACGCGTTGGCAAATGAGTGAGTGTTCTCATGATCAAATGAGAAAGAGTTCTTGAAGCATGCCTTTATCCAAACCAAGAGCTGGAAGGGTCGATTCACTTGTCAATCACAGCAGCACTAGCCAATCATCTGTGAGTTTGTGTATGTAGAAAAGGGTAGATAGCGCTTTTCTCCCTGTGATGCCAAATAAATCATAAATTAAGAATCATTTAGTCTGTATTTTCTTTAAAGTCTGTGTTCATTTGTCTCATGTGCTCTAGATGTGGGCGGGTACTTTGAGAGCGGAACGCTGGTCCGCTATGACTTCATGTCTGGCAGCATCTTGTCTCCTGTGGTGAAGGGCGCATTAGGACCGCTGAGTGCGGAGGGTAATTTGACACAGGAGGAGCTCAGCTTCAGCTTCAGTACCTCTCACTTTCCATCTGTCCTTGCCTACATCAGCTCCAGAACTCAGGACTACCTGGCAGTGGTGCTACGCCATAACGGTGAGATGATCAGAACGTTCCTCATTGGATCGCCCGATTTGCATCAGAACCCATGCATGTTTCAGAAGTGAAAAACTCTCCATCCTGAAGGATCATGGAGGTTGAGCTGGTTCTAACTGGTTCTTACGTGATATTCTATTCCTAGTTGCATCACACAATTACTATCTTGTCAATATCTGTCCTTATGTTTTTGAAGCATGAAATTGGATTTCTTTTTCTCTTGCTAATCCAGTACATACCCGAATTTTTCTCTCAGGTACCCTGCAGATCCGTTACAACCTGGGCGGCCTGAAGGAACCTTTTGTTATCAGTCTGAATCAACGCAACTTGGCTAATGGTCAGCCACACAGCGTCAACATCAGTCGACATGAAAGACTCATTCATCTGCAGGTGAACACTTCCGACGCATGGGGCGGGGCTACATCTCTCATAGCAAGGATAGGGGGGCTATGATTGGATGCAGAGCTGTACACGTCGCCCAGTGCATGTGTTAAGTTAAGGTTAAGATTTAGCTACACATGGCGGCGAGACTGTCCGTGTTAGCCCCACTTTAAACCATAACACTAACTAACCATTACACATGGGCTGGGATATATGTACAGCCCCACCGCAAGCAAATGGTCTTTGTGGATGTATTATTTTTTTTTTTCAAATGGCATGCACCCTATAATTTGAGCCATAGAAATAAAAATTATAATAAAATAATCAGTAAAATTATGTAGATTCTACAGAGTGTGCGTGTTTATGTTTGTGTGTTTTTTCTGTGTTCTACAGATAGATCACTACCCCATTACGAGTTACACCCTCCCTGCAGCATCTGACACTGAGTTCAACCTGATCAAAACCATTTTCCTTGGAAAAGTCTTTGGTGAGTGGTTCCTTTCAGAAAACATGCAATTAATTTGCATTCATTCATTTTCTAAATCCTCCGAATTAGGGTCACCCCATCTCGGTCTACTCTGGCCGAGGGCATGCTACACCCTGTACAGCACACCAGTGCAATTAATTTATTGATCACAATTGTTTCAACACTCTGACTCAAAATGGCTCAAGTCTTTCAGCTCAGCTCCCACAAGACACAAAGTATTATTATATACAGCACTACACATACTAGTACAGTGATACCTCTGCTCACGAACATAATTGGTTCCCAGAAAGTGTGTGTAAGGCGAAAAGTTCGTCTTCCGAACATTTATTTCCCATAAGAAACCATTAAAATGAGAATAATCCGTTCCCAGGTCCCCATAAAACATAATTTTCTACTAAATAAGCCTTAAAACTACGCAAAAATATACCTTATTTTATGTATAATAAATGTGCTATTGTATTGTAATTAAAGAAATAAACTGTACTGTATAATAAAGTGGTTTTATTTACCTTTGTGATGGTAGTTGATGGCTTGATGGAATGGAGTGGGAGGAGGAGGGAGGGAGGGACTTACTGTTTGGAAGGCGTGTTTGGAAACGCCTACTGTTTGGAAACACCCTTAGCCACACACGCACCCTTAATAGCTTCCTTGTTCTTAAGGATGGTAGCAATGGTAGACTTAGCGTACTGGTACTGGGACGCTGAGTCACACAAACGCACACCTCGTTCGTGTTTTTCAATGATCTCCGCCTGTGGTGGGGTCTTTTTCGGTCCCATAATAGCAAAAGTACACTCAATATGGTCCAAAATGTCTATCAAACACAAACCACTTCCACATTCAAAGAAAGGGGGTGACGAACTGTGACGCCGTGAGCGTGCATCAGCTTCTCGTGGCCGCCACCGTGGCGTGTTCGACCGCGTGGTTTGATTCGTCCGCCGAAAACTAGTTCGTCAGCAGAGACTATATGCTCGCAAATTTAATGTTCTTGAGGCGAAAAGTTCGTGAGCTTAAGCGTTCGTCAGCGGAGGTTTTACTGTATATATATATATATATATATATATATATATCAGATATTCGCAGGGGTTTGGTTCCGGCCCCTCCCGCGAATGAAGATAATCCGAGAGTTCTGTACCCGGAAGTAAAACCCCATGCATCATATTACATGCGAATGATCAACCATAAGTAAAATACTATGTATCTATTACATGCACTAAAATATGCTTCTTAAACACATTCTATAGACAGTCTTACTCATTAATACAGTATTAATGTAGTAAAATGTAGCAATGATTAAGAAAAACCTTTTAATTTTGTACTGTGATATTTATTAATAAAATATATAAACATTGCTGCAAAGCCGTCAGCGTGTTTCTGTCCCTTGCTAAAAAGGGTTGTGACAGGAAGGGCATCCGACGTAAAAACCTCTGCCAAATCAAATGTGCGAATCAGATGATTCGCTGTTGCAACTCCCGAGAAAAAGGGAAAAAAGCCGAAAGGAAGATAGACAGACATACAGCATACTTTATATCTGTCTATCTATCTATCTATCTATATATATATATATATATATATATATATATATATATATATATATATATATATATATAAAATATATATATGGGCCGCAGTGGTGGTCTAGTGAATAGGGCGCAGGATCGCTGATCCTAAGGTTGGGGGTTTGAGTCCCAACAGGGTTGTCACTGTCCCCCCAGTACAGCTAACTGGGTTATCAAAGGTGGACCATGTCTCTCACTGTCTGTGGTGAGAGGCATGTAAAAGAACCATTGCTGACTTTCGTAAAAATAGTAGGCTGCAAAGCCGACAGCGTGTTTCTGTCAGTCTAGGAACCACCACAGCCGTCTCAGCCAGCTGAGCCACCGTGGAAGGGACCTAGGCCTAGAGAGCGGGGATCAGCCAGTGCGAACTAGAAGCAGTCTCTCGCTATATAAAAAAATACTCAGCGCAGGCGAGGAGAAATAACTCTTCACTATCTTCGAATTCGAGGAACAGAACCATCGATATTTATATATATTTTTATATATATATATATATATATATATATATATAAAATGTCTGTTATTTTTTTACACCTGCGCCATAGTGGCTCATAAGGCCGGTGCTTATCCCTGGTTTCTGTAGCATGAAGAATTAAAACACACTAAAAAAAAGAGGTTCATTGAAACTTGTGCGCGAATGAAGAAAAAGGGGCGTTACATCATCTCAACCAATCAGCAGGAAGGATAACAGCCATTTGCTGAATTTGAGTGACGTGTCAGTTGCTTGGCAGTCCACGAATACTCAAACCATGACTGCAAAACCGCGACTAGTCAACGGCCTACTGTGTATATATGAGAGAGATTTCTTTTCGGCTTTATCCCTTTTTTCAGGGTCTCCTCTGCGAATGATTCACACGTTTGATTTGGCAGAGGTTTTTATGTCGGATGCCCTTCCTGACACAACCCTTTTTAGCGAGGGACAGAAACACACTGACGGCTTTGCAGCTACTCTATATGAAAGTCAGCAATGGTTCTTTTACATGAACCTCTCACCATAGACAGTGAGAGACATGGCCCGCCTTTGATAACCCAGTTAGCTGCACTGGGGGGGACAGTAACAACCTTGTGGGAGAGTGGGACTCAAACCCCCAAAATAAAGATCAGCGATCCAGTGCCCTATACAACCAGGCCACCACTGCCCCTTACGGATGCGTAAATGTACTAGTATACGTGTATATAATATCAATAAATACATATTCAACACTGTAAATGCTTATAATAACATTTAAGCATTCAAAAATAATGCATAAGCTGTAAATAAAATATAAATACACACACATACAGATGCGCGCCCGCACACACTCAGACGCGCACCTCACATAAAAATGTAAGTAGTTATGTTGGGTTGTTTTTTGTTTTTGTTTATTTGGGGGTTTTTTTTGCATAATTGGCCTTGTTTTGTGGCATTTTCATTAACTTTTTTCCCCTATTCTTCCTTAATTTCCTTATTTTTTTTAATTCGATGAATATTTAAAAAAAAAAAAAAAAAAACGCGATGCACTGAAATCGCATGAATTTAATTGAAGTGTGAAGTAGTGAGGGATCCCTGTAATAGACAATAAAATATTATAATATATACAGTGAGCCTTCGCTAGTTTCAGCAGCTTTAGTGCATCGCGGGTTTTTCAAGAATATTCATCAAAAAATAAAAAATAAGGAAATTAAGGAAAAATAGGGGGGGGAGTTAAGGAAAATTCTGCAAAACAAGGCCAATTATGTAAAAAAAAAAAAAAAAAAAAAAAACCCAAATAAACAAAAACAGAAAACACCCCCCCCCCCCCCCCACACACACACACACACACACACACAAAACTATTTACATTTTTATGTGAGGTGCATCTGAGTGTGTGTGTATTTATATTTTATTTACATCTTATGCATTAGTTTTGAATGTTTAATTGTTATCATAAGCATTTATAGCGTTGAATATGTATTTATTGATATTATATACACATACATGTACGTACAGTATATGTCAGTCAGAGGGGGTCGATCCTACTTCGCGGAACTCGGCAGTCACGGCGGGGGGTCTCTTTCCCCATTAACCGCAGAAGGTGAGGGACCCCTTAATATAATAATAAACAATAATAAAGTGATCCGGCACTGTGATCCAGTGTCCTCCGACACTGAAGATGAAGAATTTGAAGGTATTTGTGGAAGAGGAATGAACTGAAAATGTGAATTTATTGTTTCATATTGTTACAACTGGACAATGTTGAAGGTTATTGTGAAGTGTATTATTTTATATTTTATATTGTTATAACTGCACAATGATGAGAGTTATTGTGGGAGTTGATTCAAGTTTGACTTATCTGACTTTTGTTTTGCTTGACGCGTCTTCTAATCCCATGCGCCATATGTATGGACAGAGACAGTTCAGGTATTGGTTCAGGTATTGTTTGTTTAATGCGCTTTGTGGTCTGGTGCGCCTTGTGGCCCTGCGAGTGTCGAGCGCACACGCTTGGAGCAGTGGGCGGCCACACACACTGGCATGAACAGAGAGCAGTTGGGGGTTAGGTGCCTTGCTCAAGGGCACTTCAGCTATGAATGTGTCGGAAGGAAAGGGGCAGATGACTCCCCCATTACCACACATTTTTCCTGCCGGCCCACAAATTGAATCAGTCGGTTTTTGGTCCCAAAAGCTGTTCTCTAACCTTTAGGCTACAACTGCCCCTATTTAGTATAAATCAGTACAGATTATGGGCAGTGGTGGACCAGTGGTAAGGTGCTGGATTACCGATTCTAAGGTTTGGGGTTCAAGCCTAACTGTCAACGGTTGCCACTGTCCCGCCACCCCCCCTACAAGGCCGGCCATGTCTCCCACTGTCTATGGTGAGAGGTTCATGTAAAAGAACCATTGCTGACTTTCGTACAGAAGCTGCATAGCCGTCAGCGTGATTCTGCCCTGTGATGGCCTGGCGATCTGTCCAGGGTGTACGCTGCCCTCACCCAGAGTCAGCTAAGATGGGCACTAGCCTCCCCGTGACCCTAATTAGGATTAAGCGGTTCATAAAATGAATGAATGAGTATAGTTTCCATAGTTTCCATGTGAAGTGAGTCAGCTCCTCTGAGCGCCGCTATCATCCGGTCAGCGCGAGTGATAATAGTGCGCTCCTCTCCTGGTTCTACTCCACTCGGCACGTTTTAACCACGATGCACAGAATAGCGGCGGATGAAGAGTCGTTTCGAGATGTAACCGCACGGGCTTCAGTTGGCAGGAAAATCAGCCAGGTATTCAGATCAGTGAGGTTGATGATAAAGTAACGATAATGGACAGGAAGGAGCGGCTGTATAAATAGATCGAGGGTCTGAGCTGTGAGGGGCGAAGTGCAAAGAGCAATGCCTACATCTACCCGTGTCTGTCTCACACAGGTAACACGCACTTCGTTGTTGTTGTTGTTTATCATAATCACACAGCGCCGTTGAATTATTACCATTCTTCATCATCACTTCTCTTCATCATCACTCCTTTCATCACTCTTCTTCTTCATCAATCCTCTTCATCATCACTCCTCTCATCACTCTTCTTCATCATCAATCCTCTTCATCATCACTTCTCTTCATCATCACTCTTTATCATCACTGTTGTTCTTCAACAATCCTCTTCATCATCACTTCTCTTCATCACTTTTTATCATCACACTTCTTCATCAATCCTCTTCATCATCACTTCTATTCTTCATCATCAATCCTCTTCATCATCACTTCTCTTCTTCATCATTAATTCTCTTCATCATCACTCTTTATCATCACTGTTCTTCTTCAACAATCCTCTTCATCATCACTTTTTATCATCACACTTCTTCTTCAACAATCCTCTTCATCATCACTTCTATTCTTCATCATCAATCCTCTTCATCATCACTCTTTATCATCACTCTTCTTCTTCATCAATCCTCTTCATCATCACTTCTATTCTTCATCATCAATCCTCTTCATCATCACTCTTTATCATCACTCTTCTTCTTCATCAATCCTCTTCATCATCACTTCTCTTCATTATCAATCCTCTTCATCATCACTTCTCTTCATCGCTCTTTATCACTTTTCTTCATCATCAATCCTCTTCATCATCACTTCTCTTCATCATCACTCTTTATCATCACTGTTCTTCTTCAACAATCCTCTTCATCATCACTTTTTATCATCACACTTCTTCTTCATCAATCCTCTTCATCATCACTTCTCTTCATCATCACTCTTTATCATCACTCTTCTTCTTCATCAATCCTCTTCATCATCACGCCTTTCATCACTCTTCTTCTTCAACAATCCTCTTCATCATCAATCCTCTTCATCATTACTTCTCTTCATCATCACTCTTCTTCTTCATCAATCCTCTTCATCATCACTCCTTTCATCACTCTTCTTCTTCATCAATCCTCTTCATCATCACTTCTCTTCATCACTTTTTATCATCACAATTCTCATTCTTTCCTCTTCATCATCACTCTTTATCATCACTCTTTTTCTTCATCAATCCTCTTCATCAATCCTCTTCATCATCAATCCTCTTCATCATCACTTCTCTTCATCATCACTCTTTATCATCACTCTTCTTCTTCAACAATCTTCTTCATCATCACTTCTCTTCATCATCACTTTTTATCATCACACTTCTTCATCAATCCTCTTCATCATCACTTCTCTTCTTCATCATTACTTCTCTTCATCATCACTCTTTATCATCACTCTTCTTCTTCATCAATCCTCTTCATCATCACTTTTCTTCATCATCACTCTTTATCATCACTGTTCTTCTTCAATATCCTCTTCATCATCACTTTTTATCATCACACTTCTTCAACAATCCTCTTCATCATCACTTCTATTCTTCATCATCAATCCTCTTCATCATCACTTCTCTTCATCATCACTCGTTATCATCACTCTTCTTCTTCAACAATCTTCTTCATCATCACTTCTCTTCATCATCACTTTTTATCATCACACTTCTTCATCAATCCTCTTCATCATCACTTCTCTTCTTCATCATTACTTCTCTTCATCATCACTCTTTATCATCACTCTTCTTCTTCATCAATCCTCTTCATCATCATTTTTCTTCATCATCACTTTTCTTCATCATCACTCTTTATCATCACTGTTCTTCTTCAATATCCTCTTCATCATCACTTTTTATCATCACACTTCTTCAACAATCCTCTTCATCATCACTTCTATTCTTCATCATCAATCCTCTTCATCATCACTCGTTATCATCACTCTTCTTTTTCATCAATCCTCTTCATCATCACTTCTCTTCATTATCAATCCTCTTCATCATCACTTCACTTCATCGCTCTTTATCACTTTTCTTCATCATCAATCCTCTTCATCATCACTTTTTATTATCACACTTCTTCAACAATCCTCTTCATCATCACTTCTATTCTTCATCATCAATCCTCTTCATCATCACGTCTCTTCATCATCACTCGTTATCATCACTCTTCTTCTTCATCAATCCTCTTCATCATCACTTCTTTTCATTATCAATCCTGTTCATCATCACTTCTCTTCATCGCTCTTTATCACTTTTCTTCATCATCAATCCTCTTCATTATCACGTCTCTTCATCATCACTCTTTATCATCACTCTTCTTCTTCATCAATCCTCTTCATCATCACTTCTCTTCATCATCAATCCTCTTCATCATCACTTCTCTTCATCATCACTCTTTATCATCACTCTTCTTCTTCATCAATCCTCTTCATCATCACTTCTCTTCATTATCAATCCTCTTCATCATCACTTCTCTTCATCGCTCTTTATCACTTTTCTTCATCCTCAATCCTCTTCATCATCACTCTTTATCATCAATCCTCTTCATCATCACTTCTCTTCATCAATACTCTTCATCATCACTGCTCTTCTTCTTCATCAGTCCTCTTCATCATCACTTCTCTTCATCATCAATCCTCTTCATCAGCACCCTTTATCAGCACTCTTCTTCATCATCACTTCTCTTCATCACTTCTCTTTATCACTCTTCTTCTTCATCAATTCTCTTCATCATAACTTATCTTCCTTATCACTAATTTTGATCATCAGTCCTCACCATCACTCTATATCATAGCTCTTTTACATCATCACTACTCTTCATCACTCCTCTTCATCATCACGCCTCTTCTTCATCATTATTCTTCTACATCATCATTCCTCTTGATCATCACTCTTCTTCATCAGTTCTCTTCATCATCATTTCTTATTCGCTCTTCATCATCACTCTTTATCATTATTCCTTTTCGTTTCTCTTCTACTTTTGTCTTCTTCATCATTATTCCTCTTGATCATCTCTCTTCATCACTTCTCTATATCATCAGTCCTCCTCTTCCTCATCACTCCTCTTGATCATCAGTCTTCACCATCACTCTTTATCATAGCTCTTCTGCATCATTACTACTCTTCATCACTTTTCTTCATTACTCCTCTTCATCATCAGTCTTCTTCATCATCACTCCTCTTCTACATCATTATTCTTCTACATCATCATTCCTCTTGATCATCACTCTTGTTCTTCTTCACTACCCTTCATCATCACTCTTCATCATCGCTCTTCATCACTCCTCTTCATCATCACTCTTCTTCATCATTACTCTGCTGATCATCAGTCTTTGTAATCATTCCTTGTCTTCACTCTTCTTCATTATCACTCCTCTTCCTCATCGCTCCTCTTCATCATCACTTTTCTCCATCACTTCTCTTCCTCATCACACCTCTTGATCATCAGTCATCACCATCACTCTTTATCATAGCTCTTCTGCATCATTACTATTCTTCATCACTTTTCTTCATTACTTCTCTTCATCATCAGTGTTCTTCATCATCACTGCTCTTCTTCATCATTATTCTTCTACATCATCATTCCTCTTGATCATCACTCTTGTTCTTCCTCACTCCCCTTTATCATCACTCTTCTTCATCATCGCTCTTCGTCACTCTTGATCATCAGTCTTCTTTATCATTCCTTGTCTTCACTCTTCTTCATTATCACTCCTCTTCTTCATCATTATTCCTCTACATCATCATTCCTCTTGATCATCACTCTTGTTCTTCATCAGTCTTCTTCATCACTCCTCTTGATCATCAGACTTCTTCATCATCACTCGACATCATCACTTGTCTTCATCATCACTCATCATCACTCTACTTTATCATTACTCCTCTTCATCAAAACTCCTCTTCATTATCCACAAAATCTTCCACAAATTCCTTTCTTTGTGAGATCTTCACAGGCTCCAAGCCCACTTTCTGGAACATCATCACCTCTTAATAGTCATCTTTATTCCTTCGCCACTCCTCCTCATCCCTCCTCTTCATTTTCATTACTCTTCCTCTTCACCACAACTTCTAATCTTTATTCATTTCATCTGTACCCTGAACCCTTTATTTTCTTTATTTCACTTAATTTCATTTAACCTTTTTTATAAGTCTGTTTGTTTGGACCCAAGGAATTGCTGCTTACAGCTAAGATAATGATGATGATGATGATGATGATTATGCTTATGATTATTATTATTATTATTCTTATTATTTAATCCTTCAATATTCGAGAATTGTAAAAATATAAGTGCAGACTGAAAAGATGTGGCAGCTACGTTGTGAGAATAGAAGTGTGTTATATAATTATTTGATGGTGTATTTTGTTTATTTTAAAGGGTTTGAATATATTTTTGATGCAATGCTGTTTTATTACAGTAAAGTCCTACTGTACAATCACAACAGTGTAAAAACATGATGCTTACATTTTCTTCTTGTGTGTGTTTTTTTGTCTTTGTTGTTTTTAGAAACGGGTCAGGTAGACAGCGTGATCATAGAGCGTTATAACACTCCAGGCTTTGTCGGCTGCCTCTCCAGGGTGCAGTTCAACCGCATTGCGCCTCTGAAAGCAGCGTTGAGACCGAGCGCACCATCCACCGTTTCCATCCAGGGTGTGCTGGTGGAGTCCAACTGCGGCGCTTCACCACTCACCATCCCCGCCATGTCAGTGACCTTCGACCCTTGGCAGCCTGACTCAGGTTAGACTGTGAGAATGAGTGAGAATGAGGATGATGGGTATTAATTAAACTTTTATTAAAGAAGGATTGTTTACAGTCGTTATGACCGGAGATCATCATCGGGAGGATTTTTTATTTTTTTAATGCTGTACAGATTATTATCGCTCGTTAGAGCTTTACTGATTGGCGCGCTCAGGTTTTCCTCCGGGCTCATGTTGCCGTGTGATCATTAGCAAGGCTGCTTTATTGATCCAGATCTTGTTCACAATTCATGACCATGTTCTCCTGAGACTGGAGATCTATAGCCCTTGCCCCCTTCTTGCTGTATATCCTTTCCTTCTGATCATTTATAGTTAGGTTTATTCAGAGCTCTGGGATTAAATATCCAGAATGCCATCAGCAAAAGAAACTGCAGAACAGAAAGTCTACGGTTTTGTAAATTTGGAGTACTTCACCCTTCATGGATTAAATATAGAAGGATTTCATATTTA
>CM045743.1:13098939-13101439 GCA_024760905.1 Plotosus lineatus
CCCCCTCACTGTGCTAAGACCCCTGCTCAAGGTCTTAACCGCAAGTGTGCCTCTGTTCACCCAGGAGTATAAATGGTAGGTCAGGTAAGTCTGTTGGGCTTTTTACACCCGAGCCATAGTGGCTCATCGGACCGGTGCTTATCCCCGGGTTCTGTAGCGTGAAGCGACCAGGAGTTCAACTCCTCCTGGATGGGACGCTAGTCCATCGCAGGTTACCTTCCCAGTATATTTTTACTGGTACCCATTTATACTGCTGGGTGAACAGAGGCACACTTGTGGTTGAGACCTTGCCCAGGGGTCTTAGCATAGAGGGGGTCTAACTGGGATTCGAACTCACAACCTCCCGATCATGAGCTGAGCACCCTCTAACCCAGTGCTTCTTAACCTTGTTGGTGGTACCGAACCCCACCAGTTTCATATGCTTATTCACCGAACCCTTCATCAGTGAAAAATAAAAATATGATTTTTTTACAAATTCTAGACACAGGTACTGTTGTGTTCTTGTATTCCCATCTCCATGCAGTTTCATGAAGTGTTCCTTTAGTTTTGCTGGTGTGAGACTAGAGTTGCTCAACTTGGCATTGCAAATCATTCAGGTAGGATGCTGAGTCCCATCACGTTCCGTGATGCATGTGAATCCATGTTGTACATATTCGTCCGACCACTTTCTTTATTTGCTCGACATAGTTAGTATGGATTAAAATATTCCGGAAAAAATCTCACGACTTCACACATTGACTACTGAGCGGGCTAAATTCCCCGCGGCACTGATTGGCCAAGCAATGTAATGTGATCATCTGCAGCCAGTGATGGCCAAGCGGGGCGTGTCTTCACTAATTGACATGATGAGTCGGGTGTGTCCTGACCTCCGTGGCAGAGGCTCCGCCAAACCCCTGAGACCGACTCACCGAACCCCTAGGGTTCGATCGAACCCAGGTTGGGAACCACTGTTCTAGCCATTACACTACCAGCCCCATGGGGGTCTAGCTGGGATTTGAACACACAACCTCTATGTCACCGGCCCCGCTATAAATGAATACCAGTAAAAATATACTGGGAAGGTAAACTGGGATGGACCAGCGTCCCATCCAGGAGGAGTTCAACTCCTGGCCGCTTCACGCAATGGAAACTGGAAATAAGCACCGGCCTGATGAGCCACCAGGCCCGGGTGCAAAGAGCCCAACTGACTTTATCTTTACCTAACTTTACAGGTAAAGCAGATCTCAGGTACACGCAGGCAAAACTGATCACTAAGAATCTAAACACAGGTCGGAAGGTTCAGAAAGTACTGACAACATGGACACAGGATTAAAATACAGTGGTACCTCACTTTACGAAATTAATCCGTTCCAGCGCCTTTTTCGTAACCTGCATTTTTCGTAAGTTGAACCGCATTTTACATGTAAAATGTGTGATTTGTTCCAAGGCTCCCAATACTACCCCCTAAACCCTTTAAAAATTATAAAAGTTCACCAATTTTGTATGAAATATGTATGAAATATGTGTTAAAAGTAAAATAGAATTATTTACCTTTTTTTAAATCTCTCGAACCACCCATGAGACACTTTAAAGTCCGCGGGTTGCTGGTCCGAAGAACCCTCACCCTCGTTCACGAGGTCTTTAAATATGGCAGTTGCTTTTTCCGAAATAATTGACAGCAATTTATTTCTCCTTTATCCAAAGGAGTAACAGTCTCTCCATCTCATCGTTCAGTGACGACCTCTTTTTCGATATCACAGTGAGGCCTTTCGAAGGGGTCGTCACTTTTAAGGCCTCCTTCTGCTTCAATACCGTCCCGATTGTGGAGGGGTTTCGGCCGTACTCCTTTGTGATTTCACTCAATCGAATCCCACTTTCATTTTTTTTATCATCTCCTGTTTTACTTTTATTGATAATGGAGCCCGCTTCGTCTTTTCAGTGTCACCGGGAATCACTTTCTTGGGGCTCATGATTAATAACGAAAAAATAACACTGCAATAAGCACACTCAAAAAAAAACTCACGAAACTCACGAACCAACAGTACAACTCTCCTTCACGCGCGTAACCAAACGATGGGTCGAATTCACACGAAAAGCATTTTGGGTACCGTCCTATATTATGAAGATTCAGTTCCCTTTTAGCCAATGGGAGGCCAGCGGGGGCGGGGTGTTTCCCAACACCCCGCCCCCGCTGGCCTCCCATTGGCTAGCGGGGGCGGGGTGTTGGGAAACAGCCAATGGGAAAGCAACTCGCGCATTGTTTGAATGTTTGAATGGTGCATTTGAATTTTAAAGATGGCGCTTTTGTAACTTGTTTTATATTCAGAGACAAAAATTTTAGGAAAATGCATTTCATAACCTGAATTTTTCGTTTGGTGAGACTTTTGTAAAGTGATGTACCACCGTACCTCTTTTTTCCACACCTGTTGGAATGCACATGGTCCCCTACGAATGCATTCTGCTCGATGAAGCACACTGTATTCATGTTGTTGTTGTTCTGCCTTAGAAAGCCAGCAGTGCT